>JAKRZM010001294.1:361010-421896 GCA_036379175.1 Heliconius cydno galanthus | reverse complement strand
TCATTTTGGGTGACGTTTTCTAACAACAAACTTTGCAAATCGTTGCTTAGCAACGGCGGTTGTTATAAACATGGCGGAATAAGTTGCATGTCAAATTAATAAGTATTTTAATATATGGGTATATATTGAAAATATTACAAATATGAGAAAAAAAAGTATCCTATGTTCATCCCGAGATCCTCAAGTATCTCTATATGAGTATTTTATCACAATTAAATTAGCGGTTTGGCCCTGATTGCGTAAAAGACAGACAGACAGACAGACAGACAGACAGACAGACAGACAGACAGACAGACAGAGTTACTTTCGAATTTATAATATAGGTATGGATAAAAGGGCTCCTATAAATGTACAAAAGTAAACTTCTCTTCGTAGTGCCGAAATACGTAAGTTTTGTATAGGTAATCATGAGGCCGTAGATCTGAGTATATGGTTTGAAGTCCAACTCGATATTTCTAAACTTTCCTGGGACTAACTTTAGCTCTTGACAGACAGACAGACGGACAGACATCTTTGTTTTCTTAAAAGGATCGGAACCCTTAAAAAAACAAATAAAGCTTTATAGTCTCAATATATTATTTAATAATTTATTTATCATTAATATGTACATAAATTCGTGACGAACGAACAACATTATTACCATTTCTAAAAAATCATTCACGACGGCTTACGACGGTCATCAAATGCACCTTTAGGCAGTTAGAGCCCAATTAAGGCAACAAAAAAAAATTGATGTTGAAATACATGTTTGTTCCCAGGCTATTACTTAAATATTATTTATAGATGAATTTGTATTTACAAATTCAGTATATTTATTCTATCTTGGTCAACTTCACGCAGTATCGTGGAAATGGCAGGGTAGCCAGTGGGAACCTTGTGTCATGACACTTCAAGGGCAAGGAGCAGCTAATGTCATGACAGTTCATTTTCCTTATTCTGTCAAAATACAAGAAGCTTTTCGCTTTCGTGTTTTACTATTTTTTAAATCATACTCCTTTTGAAGTATAGAAGTAAAACAAACAGAACGACTTTTAAAACCAATTTTAAAACTTAAACTTTAAATATTTAATTTCTTATAAAATGTAGTAAAAAGATAGTAATTAGCTTAACTAATTTTAATTTACTATTATATTTCATTAATTTCAATAGTAACTCATAAAATGATTAAAGATTTAACATGTCATCTAACCTTTAGTGTCTGTATAACATATAGTTTTTTAATATGCTATTTTGAATATAATAGCTATAATTTTTTTTTCGGTTCGTTTTAACGGCTTTTATTGTTAGAAATAACGTGTAGGGCCATCAATAATTCGTTACGTTAAATAATAGATCTGTTGTGATATTAGATAGAGTAAAATGTTTTATGTGAATACAATAATTAATTAAAGGTTGCCTATAAGAAATCACTTATAGGCATATAAGGCCGCCTATGCACTGTATCTAAATTACAAATTTAATTGTATTTTCTTTGTGCAATAAAGTGTTTTTGATTGATTGATTGATTGATAATGTACAGTGTTTTTTTATTTTAACTAGGGACTTTGCCTCCTGCTCACTAAAAAATCTTTAAATGATATCAGTGTAAGTTCATACATAAGTTCATACACACTCCCATTTAAATTATTAAAAATTCAATGATCTCAAAACAAATATTTAATTATCATCATGCTATATCCCTCACATACCAGGGTAGGCAGAAGGAATCTGGTGATAAACATTGCGTTCCACATTTTCCACCGTATTTTGGAGGTATTGTGGTGGAACTCAACACGGACACCAGGATGAAGAAATAAAAATATTAAATATTTCATTTCCTCGAGTGGGAATGGAACACACAACCTGTCGCATTTACACTCTGTGTCACTGTGCCACAACTGGCCTCAATTTATTTAGATACTATCAAAAATTTAATTTTAAATACACCTGCGACCAAAAATATTATTACCTCGTCTTGGCAAAGTACTTGTAGCTCTTAAACCACTAATCCAATTTTCATAAAACGTCACAACCACCGCGTTGAACAAGATTTTCGTTCAAAGAAATTATTTTCTGTTCTGTTCTGTTCTTTCTATTATAGCGTTCCGAGCGTGCCAGTTGAGCACAAAATCACTTCGCCAAGAAATTATTTTATTACGATTTTTCTTTTTATTCGTCCGTCAAGCGCAACTTATTACCTTTTACTAGACATCAGTCATCCATCTCCTGTTATTCCTCCAGTTCGGAAATATTTATACATGCATATAATTAGTGTAGTCGTAACACTAGTATCTTAAAAATAAATGAAAAAAAATGTTTGAAACAAAATATAAATAAAGAAAAGATTTATTTAAGCAATTAAGATTTAATCAATGTTCTATAAAAATATTTCTAAAGAATTATGTTTGTCATTCCTTTCAACTTTAAAATTACTGATATCTCTTATAACAACTTTAAACCCATCTAAAACAAATATCTGTCTTCAGGCTACTAAGCGATTAAGGAACGATGTTGTAATAAACGTCGAAAACTTAACGGTTTGGACTCCGGAAGAGAAATCGTGGTGGCGACGGAAAGTACCTAAGCCCACGCAAGTTATTTTAAACAATGGTAAGTATTTAAAGTTATTTAAATACTTACCTTACTTACCTTAATAATATTTTCTGATAATAAGGAATAATGTATTAAGAGGACGTAAGCGGCAAGTCATCAAGCAAATCAATTTGTCCAAGGCAAAGTATATTATAATTAAAACCTTTTTTATATCCATAGAAAATATATCCTTTAAAAGTAGATAAAAAAAGTTTTTACTCAAATATGCTATTTATTTTATTACAGTTTCAGTGTGCATGAGGACCGGTGAGTTTACAGCTATCATTGGACCTAGGTAAGGCATTCTAATACTATTTAGTTAATAGTTATTAATAAAGTTAATAGTTAGATAATAACATATTTACATATATATTTAAATATACCTCAAAATTGACAACAAGCTTAATTTATTCCAACTAAGCTTTAACAGCATCGTTAAATTTCTTTTGTCATATGCTATTATTTTTTTCCTACATTATATTATTTTCTATAGTGGCGCAGGAAAAACAACTTACTTGGTGGCGTTATCTGGAAAGAATACGTTACCAAGCACTGGCACTGTTAAAGTGAACGGCACTAATGTGGAACAATTACAAGGATTCGTTGAGATTCTGCCGCAGTTTGATGTATTTATGGAGGGCTTGAGTGTGATGGAGCATTTAATTTTTATGGTTAGTAAGAAATAGATTTACTTGTAAATAAAATGATAAATAAAATAATAATTATAATTTCAGTTTTATTAATTATTCTATTTCTTATTGACTTAAGTGTAACGCACATTACACATTCACCACCACCCATTCTTAAACAACACGTCCTAATTATGTTCCAGACAGAAATGAAACTGGGGAGCATCAAGAAGTCTTCTCATAAGGCAATTTTAAAATCTTTAATACATGAACTAAAATTGAAGATGTTGGAAGACTCTCCTATCAGTTCATTATCAGGTGGCGAGAGGAGGTTGTTATCTCTAGCAACTTTAGTAAGAAAGAAATTTTATTACATAAAAAGAATAGAATTACGCTAAGTAGACTGACTGACATAGATTTTGTTCGAAAAATTAAACAGACAGACAGTACAGCAATATTAATGATAATTAATATGTATTTACTTATACGTATAAGTAAATATATACATAAGATTTATAATATGATAGTAAAATAAAAATAGTAACTCTAACTTCGTGTAGCGAGCGAGAGAACACACACGGTGGATGGCAGTTTGAAATATCGAAGAAAGTTTACTTTAAAATATTCTCATTTTGACCGATCTTATAAAAAAATGTGAAACAACATTTTTATGTTAATGATGGAGAATTTTTTTTTTCGATCTTCTCTATAATAATATTTCTATTTATACCAATAAAAATATTATTTACTATATTTACAGCTATTATCAAAACCCCAAGTTTTGATTTGTGACGAACCAACCACAGGACTAGACAGTTACAACGCAGCATTAGTAATTGGAGTCTTAAAGAAGTTGTCGATTTGCGGGAAAATAGTTATCTGCTCTGTTCACCAGCCTTCGTCGGATCTGTTCAAAGAATTTAATGCCATTTCTCTAATGTCTGAAGGAAAATTGCTATTCCATGGATCGCAGGAAGAATGTAAGAATTTATTTGAACAGTAAGTTTAATAATTTGATATTTATGTCTCCGGTATATAGTAGGGTAGACTGAGGGAATCTATTGTTAAGATACTCTGTTTTCCACTTTTGTAAAATTTTCGTGGCACTGTGTGTTGAGGGGCAGAACTCAACGCCACGATTTGCCTTGTTATCAAAGTGAGGGAATAAAAATGTATAATATACCAAGATGTATTTTTTTGCCCAAAAACGGGTAATAATATCAAAAAGCTCACACTAATAGCTGTAGTGGTAATTATATACGGTATAAAGACTGATGAAACTATCGTAAATCTGAACAAAGATCAATTAATCTATTTGACAGGACAATAATAGGCCATTCAAAAGTAGCTTTCATTCTAGTATTTTTTTTTCTTCTATTACACAATATGANAAGGAAAATTGTTATTCCATGGATCGCAGGAAGAATGTAAGAATTTGTTTGAACAGTAAGTTTAATAGTTTGATATTTATGTCTCCGGTATATAGTAGGCTAGACTGAGGGAATCTATTGTTAAGATACTCTGTTTTCCACTTTTGTAACATTTTCGTGGCACTGTGTGTTGAGGGGCAGAACTCAACGCCACGATTTGTCTTGTTATCGAAGTGAGGGAATGAAAATATAGATACCAAGATGTATTTTTTTTGCCTAAAAACGGGTAATAATATCAAAAAAGCCTACACTAATAGCTATAATGGTAATTATATATGGTGTAAAAACTTATGAAACTATCGTAAATCTGAACAAAGATCTATTAATCTATTTGACAGGACAATAATAGTCCATTCAAAAGTAGCTTTCATTCTAGTATTTTTTTTTCTTCTATTACACAATATGAGAAGCTATTTTGAAGAACCCATAGGATAGTTTTAAACTTGAACTAAGTTATTAATGCTAGAGACAGGTTGATGCCTCGAAAATTCGATGGAAAGAGTGTCTGGCCGAAAGGGTGAACGGAGTGTTTTAACACTAGGTTCCCTCTGCATACACGGGACACCTCACCTCTGACTACTGTTACAGCGTGAAGTTAAAAAAGTAGAAAATAAATAATATTCTAATGTTTTTCCTAAACAGTATGAACCTCCGCTGCCCGCTCAACTACAACCCTGCGGAGTTCTACATCAAGGCCGTGTCCATGGACTTCGATAATAAATTTTTAGTTGGTAACATCCCACCGCTGGATGACGAAAGAACTGGTTTTGTGCGACACGCAAGGTACTCCGTTTACATTGTATCGTTACGGATACAATTTAAAATATTATATTAATTACTTACCTACATATATAATTAATTGATTACTAAAAATAATCGTGTAATAATTAATTTCTATCTCTTTATATATTATTTTCCTCTAATATTTTATTTTTATGCAACCTTATGTTATAAATGAATATATGATTTTTACATACTTAAAAAAATACTTACTAGAACTATTGAAACTTTAAATTAAGCAATAAAAGAAAATATTTATTAAATGTTATATAGAAATATATATCGATAACTTTTATTTTAAATTATTTAACACGATGTACCATTATCAATCGTAGCGACATATCCCCAACTGGACAATACCTATTTCGTATTAACTTTTTCTTCCATTTCCATGTTCGTAGGCACGTCAACATGTAACATGTTCATATGTCAGACATTAATCTATTTTTCCATCGCCTATAAAAACTTAAGGTCAATGAATTATTTCATAATATTTGTTAATACTTTTCTATATGGTAGGTTGCTAAGACATTCTTTTATAGTATTAACGAGTCTATTAAGCTATGGTATAAAAACATTCGTATTTGTAGGTTTTGCTTATATTGTTTAATGTTGTGCAATAGCACGTGTTTTGTTTAGAGTAATTAAATATTAAAGATGGCTTCGTGCGTGTTATTGTACTTAAGATTGGACTTCACGTTATAGCAGGGTAGAACGGGACCCTGGCAACCTAGTGTTAAGATACCCCGTTCTAACTTATACGAATACACTTCCGTTCCCCACTTTTCATCGAATTCTGGAGCCATTACGTGTTGAGTGGCGGAACTTAACGCCACGCTTTGCCTCGCCCGTTTGCTTGACTGTGCGCATCACTAGTCCTATGAAGCGTAAAAGCTTTGCTTCTTATAAAAAAAATTTAGCTTACAAGAAAAAAATTACTGGTCACTTAAAAGAATATTTTGTTTTAATTTTTATACATTTGATAAAAAAATAGACAGAATATCCGTAAATCGAAATGGTTTCGGCCGACGTATAAGTATATTTTAATAGAGAACCACTAAAAAAATACAAAAAAACCAGTAGTACCTATATAATTGCCTTAAAGTTGAACGGTTCATAACTAACCTAGCTCACGTAATACATCTTGTAGGCCGATAGTTATTTGTTGAATGTCATTGTTAAATATTATGTTGATATTACGCGTCAAATTCATGATGATTTATGGCAACATTTTTTTTTAGCTTGTAAGTCCATAGCCCGTTTTTTGTATTAAGTTATTTATTTAACTTCACGCTTTATCCCGCTGTAGTATGGTACTAGGGGAACTCAGTTTTAAGACATTTTGTTCCCCACTTTTTATCAACTTTCAATACATTTCGCTGAGAGAAAGTAATGAACTGACGCGCTTTGTCTCGTTTCTAGAACAAGAAAAAGAAAATAGTGCATTCGCCTGAATGCGATTAAACCTGCCATCGTTGCGTTTATTCTGAATTTCAGACGTTGTGCTGCTCAACACGCAATGTCTCGAAGATTGGGGGGCGGTAATAGGGGAAGCTACAAAATCCTATCTATTTCTATCTATATCTATCATCTATTTGTGAAGTTATTATTTTGTTTAGATTTACGTGATTATTAATGCTTATGTAATATTTCAACAGATGCCAAAGAAGTTGGTTGAAACAGGTACAACTGCTACAGTGGCGCTCCTCACTGTTATTGAAACGGAATATAAAGAATTATATATTTCAGCTATTTTTTGGTATTGTAAGTATATTTTATATTTATAAGTATTTTTATTTATTACGCATTTTGTACAAAATTTAGAAGCATTTTGTTAAAGTATCTTTGTGCTCTATCCCTCACAGCACATATAGTATGGTCGACACGATTGATTAGTCGGAAAGTTAAGAAAAATGGTAAAATCAAATCTGCGCAGCCATTTACATGTATAGCCACGATTCGTTGACCGCATTGTACTTAAACAAACATTAATTCACGTAGTGTAAAACAACTAGGTTTAAATATTTATATTATTCTAGAAAATATATATCTATAAATGTAAATAAAATCAGAAGAACAAAGATATTGGTCACTAGGATATCTCTAATAATATTAAAAAGCCATTTTTTTCAGGTTATGTCCTGTTTAATAATAAGTACATGTTACGTCGGCATAACAGGTAGAACCCAACAAGGGGTCCAGGATCTCAGAGGGTTCCTTTGGCTAATGTGTTCTGAGGTATCCTTCAGCGTGTCGTACTGCGCTTTGTATATATTTGAAGCGGATTTAGCACTTTTCAAACGGGAAGTTGGCATTTATAGAACTTCTTGTTTTTATGCTAGTAGATTTTTAAGCATGGTGAGTATTAATTATATTTTATTCATTGAATAAAGATCGTAAAACAATCTAAAGTTTTTTTAGCATAATATTAATAACTTTAAAAGTTATTAGTTTTGGTTATAGATAGATATCAGATAATATTTGATGCCATCGTAGCATAAAAAGACGATTAACCCACAAACAGGTATAAACCCAAGTCAAATGTAAAGGACTATAATAAGAGCGGCATTAGATTCCTTCACGCTACACACATCACATCACGTCTAATTAGACGAAAATGATATAGATAACACTAAGCTTTCTTTATGTATCATAAAAATAATATAGGTAGGTATATAAAAACAGTATTAAACGCGGAAATATTCGGCGGAAAATAAGGAACGAAGTGCTTTAACACTAGAATCACTCTGCCTAGCCTGCTATATTCTTAATATAGTATGAAGCTGATGAAAAAAAATACAAACATAATATAAAGAAGTAGAAGATACCTTCTTGGATCTTAGATTGAATTAAACTAAAATATTAAACCAAGAAGCTTTTAATTCGATTTTCAGTAAGTTATTCAATTTTTAACCACTCGATCAAAAGGTCAATTAACAACTAGTGTTAGTAAATTAAATAATTATACTCTTTGGACAGCTTTACTTAAAGTATAAGTAATTACGTAATCATTATTCTGTGAATAAATTAGATGTGTTATTAATAATCATTCATATTCATAAGCTATTATTATTTTATATGATAAAAGTACACACATGTAATTTATCTAGTGATCGACATCTAGATATGAAGTAATATATTTACATACATTTGCAATGACTGAATAGCAATAAAAATAATAATTATTATTAACGTCTTTTAACCATTAAATTTAAGACTTATCCAGTTATTATATAGTCCAGTTTTCAGTCCATCCAAACTTCCTTCGATACTCTCAGCTTAGAATTTCATATTTTTCATAATTAATACACATTAACCGGTAACCATTTCTGGATTTACCTGTGGTTACTACGAGATGGAATCCGGCTGATCCGTCACAGTAGAAGACTTATCTCTGAGGGCCCTTCCTGTACGTGTTGAACCTGTTTCCCCACGCAAACCTTCCAAGGGTTCTCTTGAACCTTTTAATTATACTAATAGATGATGTACTTACAGTATTCTAAAAGTTGTCGTAGCTATTTGTCTATTGTAACCATAATTTAATCAATGATAGATTTTTTATTCAAAATCTTAATATTTAAAAACAATTTTGAATTTTGCGACCTTTGCACTTGCTAAAACAAGTTTAACCGCATTTAGTATTGTTTTTTTAGCCACACGCTATATTTTACCAATAGCAGGGCAGAAAGAGCCTGGGAACCTAATTTCAAGTCACTTCATTTCCATTAAGACATTTCCTTCCCCCACTTTCCGCCAAATTCTGGAGGAATTGCGTGTTGAGTGGCGGGTCTCACGGCTGCGCTTTGTCGCATTACCAGAGCAAGGAAATGAAAACTTAAACTGTTTCATTCTCTCGAGGAAAGGGAATCGAATTCACATCCTATCACGTTTAGAGACGCACGATTGTGCTTCTGCGCCCTTTGATTTTGGATATTAATAGTTTGTGAAATACTTCAAGTAAACTATGCATCTGATAAATATCTTGTAGTGTTAACCTTTAACACTAAGACCTATACCACGCCGTACCTCAAACTAAGTTCCTGACTAATAACTTTGTATGTCATCAATATAATATATTTCATATACTATTATAAGTTTTTATTCATATTGTATTATGTATATAAATAAAATAGTATTTTTTATAATCATTAGTCCAAATTTAAATAACTAACGCGAGGCCGTTGCGGCGCAAGGGTGTCTGAAGGGAGGAGAACACTGGGTTTCCAAGTTCCCTTAGCGCACCCTGCCAATGTACGCGATACATTTTTACAGTCCTGGTTCAGTGAGACTGTATGACTGTCAGCGCGGTGGTCGTAGATTCGTTGTACGTTACGTATGAGAAATAAAAGAATTAAAAATTTATTTTTTATTCAGATGCCGCGTTGTATAATATGGCCGGTAGCGTACGTTGCCATCGCGTCGCTGGCAGTAGAGCTACCAGATCATTTCGTCACAACTCTAAAGTTCGCTGTCGCACTTGTAGCCACTGCTATTACTTCTACAGCTTACGGTAATTGTATGAGATTCTTAAAAATATTTACAATTTTACAATTAATAGTTTTTAGTGTGTTAAAATTTAAGGTGGACGACAGAGCTACAAATAGCTACGTGGATTGTAAAAGTACGGATGGAAGAAAATGAATGCATTATTAGATATGAAAGAGGTTGGAGAGTTATGTAGAGACCGTAGCGTTTTTCGCTCCGTTCTCTTCGACTACCCCGCTAGGGATAAGGCGTGAAGTTAAGTTGTCATAACATCATCATCATCATCATCATTAAAGAGTAGTGTGAACTGCCCACTTCATAATAAAAATAAGAATTTTGACGTAGCTTGATGAAAACGGTTTTCAAGAGGCACTAGTTCAAATCCGTTCAACATAAATAAAATTCTTCCTAAATGTTATTTTCCAACACGTTAAAATTGTTAAAAATATTATGTAATCTTCCAGGTCTCGGCATGGGTGCCCTATTTTTATCGACAGGTGTAATGGGTGATATAATGCCGTGCGCAGACCTACCTCTTTTCCTGATGTCGGGTGCCTTTCTACGGATATCGTCGCTGCCCACGTGGTTGTATCCCTTGAAGTATTTTTCTCATTTCTACTACGGGATTGATGTTTTAAGTAATATATACTGGAGGCAGATTGATTGGATTGGTAAGTTACGAGAATTGAGAATTTATTATATAAAAAAAAAAGTTTGCAACGTATTTTTTTACATATTAAAAATATTTTAAGGATCTCAAGCATCCATAAATAACACTTTTATAGAAGCTTAGGCACTCTCAAACTAATCCGACAGGTTAATCTTGTTGGACTTTTTGTAAGATATCAATAAAAAAGCTCATTTACCAAATTGCATTATAAACATTTTTTTTATTTATTATATACTTATGACTTTATATTTCTAGTAAAATGGTTTAATAAAAATGTAACCATTAACCATAAGAATGTAACCGTTATTTAATACATTAAATCTAGAAGGAGATTACATAAAAAATATATTTATTTTTCTTTCTTAAGTTCTTTATGTATAAAAAAATCCTATTAGTAAAATATGAATGTAGCAGAAATTTTATTTCGTTTAGTATAATCCATACCTATATTATAAATTCGAAAGTAACTCTGTCTGTCTGTTTGCCTGTCTGTCTTTTACGCAATCAGGGCCAGACCGCTAATTTAATTGTGATAAAATACTCATATAGAGATACTTGAGGTTCCCGGGATGAACATAGGATACTTTTTTTTCTCATATTTGTAATATTTTCGATATATATCAATATATTAAATTATTTATTATAATTAATTTGACATACAATTTATTCCGCCATGTTAATAACAACCGCCGTTGCTAAGCAACGATTTGCAAAGGTTGTTGTTAGAAAACGTCACCCAAAATGAGCTTACTTAACGCATCTCTCTATTGAAGACTGAAAATAATTTCATAAATATATTTAATAAATATTCGTATAGTTCAAGCGGGCGTAGCCGCGTTCGGGTCCACTAGTATTGTAATAAATTTATGTTCGCGAGGATGTTTATTTTATTTTTTATATATACGAGTAAATTACTTAATTCACGAAGAAACGAACATGAACACAATTCATTTGACAAATCCGTTTAAGCTTCCCACGATTATGTTAATGTTTCCTCAAATATATTTTAGTATTTATCTTTTAACTTTTTTCTAAAGCATATAAAAAATATATTAGATAATTCTGATTCTTTGGTTGCTTAAATGCAAATTTAAATATTTTTATGATAATAATGTTTTTTTCTTGATGAGTCGTGGCGCAGGGAAACAAGTGTGCGACTGTAAGCGCAACAGGTTGTGGGTTCGATTTCCAGTCGAGGAAATTAAATATTTTTAATTTTCATTTCCTTGGACCTTGGAAAGGACCAATGCAAAGCGCGACGTTAAGCTTCGCCACTTAGCACGCAATGCCTCCAGGATTCGATGGCCAGTGAGGAACGGTGTCTCTTAACACTAGGTTCCCCAATTCCCTTTGCCTGCCCTATTATGTGCGTGAAACAGCGTGAAGGTAAACGGAAGAACCGAACAAACTGTTTAGCTTTATAATATATATTACTACTTTATAATATATAACTTTATTATATATATTACTAGTATTATAAAGTTAACCTAACCTATTAGGTTCGATTAAAATGAGAATTACATCACTCAATACTGTTACTCTCACAACCTGTGTTTACTTTACGTAAATAACAATCACCTTTCCAAAAAACAATTTTTTTTTTAATTTTCTTTAATTACGTTGTTTAAAAGTATAACGAAGGTACCAGTATCTGCAAATAAAAACGAGTTCAATATAATTTACTTAGTACTTACTATATGAAAGGATTAAAAATATAATTTATTTTTATTTTAACATAATAATGGCAATTAACTTTCCTTTTTGGATAATATTTGTGTTAAATTAATGTAAGAAGAACGTGTTTTTTTGTTGTAATTTTCCACTGTACTTAGTGATCGAACGAAAGCAAAAACTTTAAGAAATCCGTTAAAAAGTAGCTTTGAATAATATCAATTAATATTTTACTAGACAACGCACAGACTATACTAATAGAAGTAGTAAGTTCTATTGGACTTAGATAATTAAAATTTTGCAGGTTACGTTAGAGTATACGAGAGATATGAGAGCGGAAGAAACGAGAATTTCTTTTTTAGGTTTTAAAATCCTCGCATATTATTTAATAAGTAGGCGGGGGATTCTTTGTGTCTTAATTAATGTTTTTTACAAGCTTATTAAGCTTTTACAATGACAATCAATCAACTTAAGAGAATGTGACTACACTCTTGTGACGCACTTCTTATCGTCCTTTTTAATTGAGAATTCGAAATTGTGCTCCTATATGATTTTAATTGAACCTAAGAACATATCGTTATAAGATAATAGCTGTGGGTTCGATCCTTATTTGAGGGACATATTTAAAATGTTTTTATTTTCTCGTTCTGGGAAGATAAATTAAATGTAGACTTCCACTTTTCACGTCCACAGAAAATGAAAAACGCAATGTTCCACCAGGTCCCATTTTCGTAAAGGAGTTTCGTTGGTGTGCAGCAAAAACTACTCTACCGAAGTAAAAAAAATATTGCAAAATGTTCAATAATTTTATTCGAAAATTGTAAGAAATTGCCGTCGTCAATTATATAAAAAAATAACTAAAATTTTTATTGTTACAGATTGTCCAGTCAATTCCACATTAAAATGTCTAGACAATGGAGCAGAAGTGTTGTATGAAAATGGATATTCAACTAATTATATTCTAGAAGACAGTTTAGGAAATCTGTTTGTATTTATAGTGTGGAGTGTTCTAGGATACTGGGGCTTGAAGCGAGAAGAAAATAAAGGTTATGCTTATTAAAACTTTCGTTTTTTTAAAAACTTACAGCGAGTTTAATAATATTTTTGATCTTTTTATTACCAAACTCACTTATAAAAAGATAGGTGGAAAACACAATATCAAAGATACTGGAGGAAGGTCACGTAAAATGCATGATGATTTCCCATTAATGATTTTAAATATTAAATTTATTCCATTTCCCAAGGTTTTTTTAAGTTTACCACAAAAAATGTTAGAAATTATGACATGGTCGACCTTGGTGCGCGCCATGAACGTGTTGCTAGCTACATCCGCTACGGAATGGGGCAATTACTTACACGATTTACAATTTTATCATTGAGTAACCGTTTGATTTGTTTACATCTTTCACAATCGTCAATTGTTCCCTTTGTGTGTATAAGTAGATTTTATAGGAGATGTTTTTAAGCTATCGTGGAGCAGCAGACATGCGACTGTAAATAGGACGTATGCGGGTTCCCACGGGGGAATGAAGTATTTAAATAAAACAAACACTTGATGTTAAGTGAAGTTTGCTAAAATACAAAATTGAAAATTGCATTTAAATCAGATAAGCCGGTAGTAAATTTTATTTTTATTATCATTATTATATTACTTACCTTACAAAAAACCTTATATACTTCTACATACTTTCTTATTTTGGAGGATACATTATTAATAAAATATAAGAAAATAAAACCCGTTTAATAATAAAAAAAGTATTTATTAAAAAATAATTAATCCTATAATTAATTAAATTCATTTTATTGGCCACGGCTGTTGGTTACTTTGAGAAACCTACAAATACATAACTCGTATATATTATTTGAGGTAGTCAGTGCTAAAGTAATCCACATGATATACTAAAAATGGTAAAAAATATAGAATAATAATATAATTGCCGGCTCTATTTGCTGTTTAGTACTTTTATTAAATGAAGCCGGTTAAAAAATCTATTATAATTAGGATATAAGTTAGTTAAAATTATGTTAAATGCTGTGGATGTAACCTTTTGCACTTACTTCCTCATTGATTCACATAAACAGGCGCTCCTAATCTCACGCACGATATCATACAATATTATTGTCTTATATTACATTATTATAGAATAGATGATGTAACTAAAAATATAGCAGTGAACACATTTTACATTTACCTCTATAGTCGATTTCGCAAGAGAACAGTATTCTTTTTTATATCACGCTGTATAAAACGTTAACATTTTAGATGAAATGAAACGAATCTAATTTTAAAAAAAAACGCCAGTTTGATTACAATTACCAATGGAAAAACAAATATAAATAAAAAAATTAAATGGCATCCATTACAAAAATAGATGACATCAATGCTATACCTTCGTATGCGTTAGAAAGACTCAATGAAGCGAGAATCGAACCCGCAGCTACCATCGTTACCAAAATAAAAACAATATCTACATTTAATACACCGGTGTGCCTCTACTCCTCTTGATAACCATAAGAAAAGCAACAATATGTGCTATAAAATACATTACAAGTAAACAAATGCAATTTCTCCAGAAATTCTCTTCGGCGTAGCCAAATCTCTTTAAAACATCCGGCCCCGTCTTTATGCAGGGCATGCCTTTTATACTTACACAATTTATGGATTCTATGGAATCCCATTGAAGTATAGATATAGATTCGACACCATAGTAGAACCCTGACATGTATTTTATCCAGGAAACGTAGGGGGAAGCACTGCCCAGATTGAGGTATATCCCGGAGAACATGGTGCCAACAAGTTCAAAAGGCACCGACACTAGCGCTGCTGTCTCCATTTTATCAAACACAGATGATAGGAAGGAACCTATACAGAAAAGTTATTATTTAATTCGTTGTAATGAATATTATTAGATCTTTTTATTAGTGATAAATCTGTTTTTTTTACTTAATATATTCCAAGTTGAATGCACTCTATATCTTCATCCTCTAATAAGGAAGTAATACCAATACACTAGAGCAATAACCCAAGAAGTAGCTTTTCGAAATTTACATTTTACTTTTCATCGTTACACTTAAATATAAACTTAAATAATAAACTGGTTTTTAATTCATCCAGTTATAGACTTTTTTTATTTTTATAGTGTATATAAATTAATAACCCAAAACTTTCCTTTAAGTCAATAAACTCGATCAGGAAGGGGATATGAATAGGTAAAGTCACGTTTTTATATAATAAGAACCGGTTAAAATCAAAAACGACGCATCACAACGCGCTTCATTAACATATTCTACTGATATTCTCATTCAAGATGCATCTTTTAATTTTATTAAGTTTTTTAGCTTTATGCAGTAGTATCCCACACATATCCGGATAGGTAGAGGGAACCAGATAACCTAGTGTTAAGACACTTTGTTCTCCGTTTCCTATTCCCCTACTTTCCGTCGTATTAAAAATGTGTGATTTATCTAACACAAGCAAGGAACTTCCTTATAACACCCCGGCAGTTTATAGTATTAAGTAAGTATATTAGCATGTTTCTTCATATCCATAATCCAAATACGATATTTTTTTATTCATGACATATTTTATTCATCTCTAAAAAAAATATTTTAAATAATATACTAATAATATATATTTTTATATTTGAATTTACTACGAATATATATTTTATAATAATAATTTAAACAATAAATTAGATAACATTTTTTATAAATCACTACAAAATGCTAATGAAATTGGATTAACGCCATATCTCGTCTAATGTCATGAAAATCTAAGGCTAAGTGATGCAAATTTCCTGAGAATATTCTTTTATTTGCTATTTTTATATGGAACTTGCTTTTTTATTATATTATTTCACATCATTATCAGGTTCCACTTTTCAAACGCATTCGTAGACACACATTAAACCAAAATAGATATGTAAAACATACTTCAAAAGAACATAAAAATAATGGTGATAAATATCTAATGCTAATCCCGGATAGATCAAAACTAATATAAATTAGGAAATTTGTATACGTATTTAGAAGTCACGTAAAAGTCCTGTTAGCTTCGCTCTCCAACCGTCATTCGCTTCGCTCGCTAATAATAAAACTCACAATAATGCTTCATAATTTATACTTAATTTCTATATAAAAAAACACTCGCACAAAACCTTTTGAATAATAAAAATATTTTACCATAAGCATTCGCGTAGTTTGCGCAAAGAATGCAGACGAAACAAAAGCCGAGCCAGTTCATGAAACCTCCTTGCAGACCAGCCACGTTGAAGATCAAGGTAACGAAGAGTACTGGTTCGATTACCGCGCGAGGTATCTGCAATTAAGTGTTTACTTAGAAATGTATTACTAGAACCGTTGTATTGGCCGCAGCACCACAAGGATCTGTTAATAGAGAAAAAGAGAACTTTGAGTTCAGATACTACGTAGCCAACATTCCGCCCCACTCACAAACACAGGCTTATTTGTAAACCGCGCTCAACTCTGAGATCGATCTTGAGATGCCATTAAATAATCTATGAATACTATTACTACTCAAGATCGATCTCTGCAGTTGAGAGCGATACGAGCCTTAGTGAATTTAGTTGCGTTAACTAAAAATCTTATTTTATCTTATTAGAATAACACAATCTTCGCGAATCAGACGCTGCTTCACCGCTACATTGAACTCAGTATATTAATAAATACAAATTTGATAATATTTTCTCTGTGCATTATCGACAATTTAAATAAAACTTGTTTTTAACTGTGTTATATCTAGATATGAAATGTTATCGGTTTTTGTAACTTTTAAGTAACAAAGTTCGAATAAAACGCCTATAATTACACTTTCAAAGTGTGTTGTAACAAAAATGAGCTGTCAGCATGAAATACTTGTTTGACGTGTATAATTAAGAGATCTTTAGCTGCCACGTTTGAATGCAACAGGTTATTCTTTCTTTTAACTAAAATTCCGTCATATTAATGTTCTACTAACTCATGAATTTCTGACTATAATTTTTTTTAGTTTTACCTACAAATCTGTTAAACTGAACTCTATTTCGCATCTTTCCCCAATTTTCGAAGCATTGCTAGTTGAGTGGCAGAAAACAACGTCGCGCTATGTTTTCTTGCCACGTGGAGGAAATGAAAATGGGTCGGTCCCGCAACTGTCTTGATTGCAATTAGTTTGTGGGTTCGGTTCCCGACAGGTTGTGTTCATTTCCTCGTTCTGGTAACTGACAAAAGCGCAGCGATGATTTCCGCCATTCAACTAGTTTCCAGAATTCAGGGGAAAGTGGGAAACAGAATTGTCTGAGGCATACAGTNGCCCAGAATGCCTGGTGCGATGGAGCGAGCCCCTCGAGCTTTTTATCCCACGACTCCCCGCGCAGAAGTTCGAACTCGAATCGAACTCTCCTCTTTAATCTATTAAATTCCCTACGATTATCGTCAGTCGGGTATGCGTCGTGTCGTCTCATTGCTTTATTTCTGCGTCTAATCAATCGTCGGAGCTTTTCTGAGATTTCAAACCTACCTTCGGGTAGGTTTGGTACCTCTTTCGAGCAGCTCTGGATTGTGTTTTGAATATATTCGGTAAATTTATTCGCCGCGTCTATTGCTAACTCCGCGGAGTCGGCGATGCCCAGGTATTAATTCCTTTAAAGAGGATTCATTCGAACGGAGGAGCTTTCCAAATTTCCTCTAGTCGATTACTGTTTTAGTGGGTCAAACCCCGCTACATAAAAATTTTATACGTTTCTTGTTATTTTAAAAATACATAACCAATATTGTTATTTTTTACATCACTTTGAATTAATGGATTCATTTTATTGACATTTCGGTGAAATGAAACCTTTTAAGTATTAATGTTTTCGCGAGATATAATTGCATTACTTTAAATTGGAGTAACACATAAATAAAACTCAGATGTGACAAGATATGTGTTAATTGAAGCGATGGATTCTTGTACGTGTTTTTATGTTTTTAAGTGAATACATAATTTAGTTTAATAAGCAGAATACATTTAAATTGTATAATTACAAAAAAAGTACTTAAGTACAAGTAAAATTCTTAAAGAAGTAAAAAAATCAAAATTTATATTTTAATATTTTTTTATTATTTTGTGTTTTGTGTTAAAACAAAAACAATAGCTATCTTTAAGATAAGTTAAACAAAGAAAATACTTACCCAAAATATAGCCTTAGATAGATAATACGGCAACGGAGCATAAAGACCGCTGGCCGTCTCTCTTAACAGAATGGGCACTTCACCAGGAAACGTGAAGAAGACCGCGTAAATAAATAAAAATATTGTTTCCGTTATAGTCAAGTACAGAAGACCTTCGGCGTTTTGTATGTCCCTTTGGTCTAACTCTTTGAAGTGACCCATATAGGGTATGGAGATTATGAGGCCGACGAACTAAAAGAGAATTGGTTAATTTCATTTAAAATATTTTCATATAAATTAAATTTACGAATTCAGGTAGTACTAGATAGATGAGAACTTTCTTACTCATCATTTATTAAACGCCTTTTTAAAAAATTGTTGGACTAAATGAACAGAAATTATAAGACAGATAAAAAACTGTTACAATCAGAGACTTTCATCTCTTCAATAGCTATTATTAAATTTTGCCGATTTAATATCAATTAAAAACTAAATATCGTTTTTAAGTGCGGATGTTACTATTATATGCAAATTATAATGATTTTATAAATTGTCTTACCATTAAAAGCACAAACTCTGCAATCCATATAGATTTGCTATGTTTTACAGATATTATATTCCTCCACATCAACCAGTAGAATTGTACGAAGTAGTTCACTTTGACTCTGCAAAGTTTCAAACACATGAATAATTCATATATTATATACTTTGTAAATTAAAACATTAATTTAATGAAAATAAAAAGTTAAATTAAATGTTTTCCATATATAATGAAATTACAATATTTTATTTAATGAAAATATCATACATATTAGTACCAATAAGGTAAGTCAAATTGTATGTATGTATGTTTGTTTCATATTAATAATTAGTACAGATATTTGTTTACTTACAGAGTTAAATATCGTTCGAAATACACGTTCTAAAAGATAAGGAAAATAATTTAAATTAATAAAATTATTAATACATTAAATATACACTCTATATTAAAAATACAAAAAAGTTTTACATAACACAGATGAAAGTTTAAGGACTGGAATCTGTTACGAATGAATACTATTTACTATCGATACCATACATTATATTTTAATCTATAAATATTGCTATGCTTTGCTCAATCAACATTATAATTATGAAAAAAAAAATTAATAATCTTTAATATCCTCCTCTTAACAATGACAATAAGCTATATAAAAGTACCATAAAAATACTTCATTTGCACTTACTTTTTCATCAGCAGTTCCATTAAAATATTCCATTTCGTCCTTCACGTCGCCCACCTTAGTTTCAATGGCGGCCGCTATACTCGATCTTTGATACTCGTTACAAATACGACGTATCCTCTCTCTGCTCTCCATTTCCTTGTCTATCTCTATTCCGAGCAAAGTCACGTAATATTCCGCTGCATTGAAACCCACTGGACATTTATAGTTGAGGCTAGGGAATAATTCTTTTAGTTATTTATCAGAAACTTCATAATTTAGAAAATGAAAATATAATAATTTCGTCAATATTAGTTCGTTGTTATAATTTCGTCGTATCCATTGAACTTTTTCGGAACTCGGAGACTATGGGTATTTTATCAACTGCTACAAAATGAAGTATTATAAGTATTTGAAGAATAATAAGTAGAATTAAGAACCTCAACCCTTGCTTAAAATAGAATATCAAAAACAATATAATGGTAGTTGTGGTAATAAATGTTTTTGTGTGGAAATTAGGGATTCTGATTCGCTCTAGGACAGTTATATTCGTATAATGTAATATAATTAAAAAAAAATAAAAACTATAAAAATCATTATTATCACGAATTAAATAAAATTATTCGACAGAAAAAAATATTTAACAATATTATTTTTTTTATGCAAATTGTATATCTCAGCCTACATTTGTACATACATGTTGTATAAAATTATTTAACATTCGAGACAATTTGTCGAATACTAATATGACTCACAATATTCAAATTTGTAAATAATTGTAGGTCAATAACTTTTTTGGATATAAAATGGAAATAAAAAACATTATATGAATGTTTTTATATCTTGAGTTGAGTTTTGTTAATTTTATATAAGGAAGGACTTGAATTTTTTTCTCGAAATCTTTTTTTATATTTTCCATTTGTAAAGTCAATAACCTGCTGTGAGATATGGTGGCTTCAATTTGTTTCCCGAGAGCGAAATGTAAGTGTAATTGAAAAAAATATTATATATTTAGTTAAAACTTGCACATTCTTATAATCTCTATACAGAACAAAAGACCATAATAAGAATCACTTCGTTCTCTTCTTTCCGCCCATTTTCTTCTGTTTACCTTTCTACTGTTATCATCAATCTAATATAATATATTCTATTTCACCCGATTTACGACCTATTTGTGATTTGCGTGTTGAATCCGACCACAATACAATCCTTTGATCGTTTTTTATATTTGACGTCTTTCAGGCAAAGACCAGAACAGCGAAAAAAGGATAGAAAGATCTATCACTATGTCTAATCTGACTGAAAATTAGATTTACCATCAGTCTAGCACATGCCGACGTCAATTAATAATCGATTATACCTACTAGAATGGAAATATCAAACAACCACTAATTAAGATTTAAAATTAGAACTGGATTAGTAAAAAGATAAATATCTGATAAACGTTCACCAAATGGTACATTAATTGTAAATTATATTGTTTAAAGATTTTATTGACCTTTATATTATTTTAGCATATATTTGTAGAGTTAATTTATAGACTCTGTGTCTAAATAGAACGAATCAAAGATTATAGATAAAAATATTTTATGATCTCGTAAAGACATCACGATAACGCGACATTGCTACTAATATCTTTATCTAAATAATTTAAATTATTTTGAAAATATAAATAAAATGATAATAATCAATTTTATTATCTTTTTGTTGTTCTTCCGAGTTCTGCATGGTAGTTGGACAGAATTTGAACAAACAGTCCTGTATTACATTTTCATCTACTATTTATTTAGAGTTATTATGGCAACACTTTTATTTTGTCACATCACACTCTCTAAACTCTTATTTTAAGATTGCTTATTTAGCATAATAGTAAAACAATAAACATAAATACATATATATCTGTTATAAATACGTAATGAAATATGAATATTTGAAAATTTGTAAGGACTAAGATGCCGTCATTGCGCACAAGCGTACCCCAGTTCTCTTTGCCCACCCTGCTATATGCAGGATACAGCGTGAAGCTAAAAATATATAAGTATAACCTTTACTTACGAGGCAAAAAACTGATCAGCCTGTTCAATAGTCCCATGAAAGGCTATACTGCCATTTGCTAATAAGACGACTTGGTGGAACAGTTCAAACACTCCAGATGCTGGTTGATGCACGGAGCATATGACTAGTTTACCACCTATGGCTAGCCTTCTTAAACGTGATACAACTGCGCTTGCAGCTGAACTGTCCAAGCCTGTTGTGGGCTCATCGCAGAATAGTATAGGTGGATCGTTGAGTAACTAGTAGGAATAAAAAAGGTGAATATAATAAAAGATCATAAAAACAAGGAGAGTTGGAAGAGAAAATCTAGTGCCAAGATGTTAGACCTTGTGTGTGTTAAATGGTGGAATTTAACCAATCAAACTCAGGTTCCTTTCAAATTAGTTAAATTTTGGACCCGTCGAAGGTGTATAAAATTAGTAATAAATAAGTGGCGGAGGGGCACAAGCGTGCAACTGTAAACGCGACGGTTCATGGAACAGGATAAACCACGGAGTTTAGTTCCGCCACTCAAGTCACGATGCCTTAAGAATTAGGAAGAGAGGAATGGAAGAGGAGTCTATTAAGTAAAAGAAAAAATACATACATTCTTAATTTCATTATAATATAGATAAAATCCATATTTTTATATTTACCTGAACAGCCAACGCGACTCGTTTCCTCTCTCCTCCAGACAGAGCTTTAAGTTTTGTACTAGTACAAGACATTACCCCTAAATCGGCTAACAATTGTGTCACTCGTCTCGCGCGCACCGCTGTTGTTGCCCTCTTGTCCATCATCAGACGAGCCTGTTGAAGAATATGGAAGTATAGCTTAGGGATATGATATAAGTATGAAATATGTCATATTAAGAAAAGAGATATGATTGACTCCATTAAGAGATATAATCGGAATCCTTCGGAACCTAATCTTAGCAAGAGTTGCTCTGAAGGTACTATAGTACAATTATTCTTGGACCCCAAACTGTACAATGCAATAATTGACAGTACTATAGGCTGATTGGTAGAACATTTTTTTGGTATTCATTTGAGCAATAAACAAAATCTTTTGATTGAGTTGATTTAGAAGATTATTTTTTTCTGTGCATCAAGGGGCTGTAGGTATTTGTTATTAATTTCAAAAAAGCTTTCTTGGGAAAACTTGTCTTGACAGACGAGCAAAGAATCAGACAGACGATCTGTTGTAAGTGATTCTATAATAAAGGTAACGTTATTTTTGGAGCTAATGGACCCTAAATAAATATATATGGTATCTATATTACGTAAACATTCGATTTTGTATGACAGGCACTGTAAATACGTCCAAATAGTGCATATAAATACGGCATTCATGTATTGTCAATTCAAAATTTACACTTTGCGAGGAATTTATATTAATATTATATGCAAATATATTAATCTAACGATAAACTAAATCTTAATTCTGTCCTTCCTATTTTCGTATATTTTTAAATAAATAATTATTTAGCTAGTCCACAAACCGTGAGAAGCTTTCAAATGTTTGAAACAATTATGCTAATTTTAGATAAAGGATTAGTGTTCTTAAAAATAAAATTTTAATATATTCAACATGGCTATTTATATCGCTAGAATACAAATAGATGTAGACAAATGTATTAATATTATTGGAAAAAGAAAAATACGCTTCTATTTAAAAGCCGTCGTGACTTGATGGCACAGCGTCTGACTACTAACGCAACGGTTGAGGGTTCGATTTCCAACCAGGGAATGACTTATTATCATTTCCCCTCTTTGATAACTTCTTATCAGAACGAAGAAATAGAAATAAACACAAAATTTACATTACATTTAAATCTCTTCCCTTACTGAGTAACTGACAGACATCGTACAGTTTAAACTAGTGTACTAGACTTAAGTTGAAATTTGCCATGTAGTGTGGGAGAGTATTAAAAGAGTATTTCTCGAAATTCCTACAAGAACTGAAAACAATAAGATTTACCATTTCGTCGTACAATCCACGCAATCAAAAATTGCGTGCGACGACTAGTTTATCAAATCTTATTTACACCCGGGTGAAGCCAAAACGTGGATAATCCTAAGCATATAAAATATATAGTTTAAAAAGCTTAATATAATATGGGAGTATCATCTTCAATATCGCCGTTGGATTTGTAATATGATATTGTAAACGTATATTAATCCAATGATCGGTGTAGTGGAACTGGTCGAACCATTCAAATAGGAACCATTAGGCCAGAACCATAAAAACGGTGTCTGATAAAGCAAATCAATAAGTTAATCACAGTTTAGATCAATAGCAGATCTGGACACCCACTTGGTCGAATCCAAGTTACCCAAAATAAGCTAGGGACTTAGTTCTTGCGTAGCGCAGATTTAAAGTAGTATATTTTAATATTTAAATCAAGGGTCGTTCGCTAAACTCAGATAGAACGTATGACTTTAAATTTTAATTTCTTTGTTCTAGTAAGAAGACATAGCGGGGTTGAGTTACGCTAATCAACATACAATGTATTAAAAATATGGTAAGCAGTGGGATACAAAGGGAAGCTAAAAAAATCAATCGGAAGGAATGCATTTTGTTATAATTATTACGCAAAAACTTTTTATGATTAAGCAATTAATGTTCTTTAATGACATTCATTAAGTGCAATGTTTAATTTGATTTTGATTGCGTCGGTCTCATTGGATATATTCTTATACATTTTGAAAATTTTAATGTGAGCCAAGTCATTAAATATGTAAATTATGTTGCTTTGATATTAAATTTACATTACATTTTTAATTTGATTATAGTTAATTTAAAGAGAAGAACGTTTTAGAGCGCCTTTTGTTTTTAAAAAGACAAAGTTTGTAAAACACGGCTTCCTCTTTATATGCTGTATATCAAACTATGTAATAAAATCTTAGAATCTGAATTACTTGTATTAATTATATCCTCGTAAAACTTGGTAGTTATACTCGTACGTAGCTCAGGTCTCAATACAATATTAATTATTATACATTAATAAATTCTGTTCCTCAGTTTTTGCAACTCAATGTCACCTCGAGGCAAACGAGGCAAACCTCGTTACGAGGGGAAAACCATGAAAATATCAAATATTTAATTTCCTCTAGTGGGAATCAAACCAACAACCTGTTGCGTTTAAAGTCGCACGCCTGGGCCACAAGCATGTGCCACGACTGGCCTCACGTTTTACTAATCATTAAATTAAATTTCATCCATATATTTATCACAAATAACTGCAACAATACTACTAAGAATCAAAAGATTTTTTATTGCGCTACGAAACTCTACGCATCTACCTCTTCATAACTATCTAGTGTAGCAGAAGTACAAAAATAATCTAGCAATATCTAGTAATAATATTCTTCGACTTCTACGAATAAAATATAATAATTTCGTATGAACAAGCGACAGACAAAACCGGTTGCAATGAGACGTCCTAGGCTACGCGCGTCTCCATAATTATGTAGTTAAGATGTGTGTTATTTCGTTATTAGCTAGACACGATCCTTCCAGAACAAGTCTACTTACAAAGTTCTTAGTTATTGTAATTTTACATTGTATTTATCATATATTTAAATATCCATTGCAATTTAAATTATAAAATTAATTGGTTTTACTGCCTCGTGGCGCATATTGTATCTTTAATATCATCATCGCATTTGTGAGTTACTACGGGGTCAGCCCCGAAATTGACTATCAGATGATAAATAAAAACAATTACATGTTCACGTTTTTCTCCTATCACAGACAAAGAGAAAAGATCAAGCTCGAAATGATTGTGATTTCATCGTAATCATTTCGGACACGAACGTAGGAAGTCTTCAGAGGAATAGCACCCACAACCACCGCATTTAAATACAATAAGACGTTGCCGTATAGATATTCAGAGGGAAATAAATATTTAGACACTCCGTTCTCCACTCTCCGCNGCCAAGTCATTAAATATGTAAATTATGTTGCTTTGATATTAAATTTACATTACATTTTTAATTTGATTATAGTTAATTTAAAGAGAAGAACGTTTTAGAGCGCCTTTTGTTTTTAAAAAGACAAAGTTTGTAAAACACGGCTTCCTCTTTATATGCTGTATATCAAACTATGTAATAAAATCTTAGAATCTGAATTACTTGTATTAATTATATCCTCGTAAAACTTGGTAGTTATACTCGTACGTAGCTCAGGTCCCAATAGAATATTAATTATTATACATTAATAAACTTTGTTCCCATCAAGACACTTCTGTTCCTCAGTTTTTGGCAACTCCATACTACCTTTTGCCTGGTTACGAGGGGAAAACTAAGAAATTATCATCTCTAGTGGGAATCAAACCAACAACCTGTCGCGTTTAAAATCGCACGCTTGGGCCACAAGCATGTGCCACGACTGGCCTCACATTTTACTAATCATTAAACTAAATTTCAACTATATACTTATCACAAATTACTGCAACATTACTACAAAGAGTCAATAGATTTTTTTATTGCTACGAAACTCTACGCGTCTACCTCTTCATAACTATTTAGTGTAGCAGAAGTACAAAAATAATCTAGCAATATCTAGTAATATTCTTCGACTTTCGAAACCGGTTGCAATGAGACGTCCTAGGCTAGTTTCCATAATTATGTAGTTAAGATGTGTGTTATTTCGTTATTAGCTAGACACGATCCTTCCAGAACAAGCCTACTTACAAAGTTCTTACTTATTGTAATTTTACATTGTATTTATCATATATTTATGTATATTTAAATATCCATTGCAATTTAAATTATAAAATTAATTGGTTTTACTGTTTCATTTCCACTGCCTCGTGGCGCATATTGTATCTTTAATATCATCATCGCATTTGTGAGTTACTGGGGTCAGCCCCGAAATTGACTATCAGATGATAAATAAAAACAATTACATGTTCACGTTTTTCTCCTATCACAGACAAAGAGAAAAGATCAAGCTCGAAATGATTGTGATTTCATCGTAATCATTTCGGATACGAACGTGGGAAGTCTTCAAAGGAATAGCACCCACAACCACCCCATTTAAATACAATAAGACGTTGCTCCCGCACGCCACTATGATTCATATATTCTTTCTGTTTATAATATGTTCTCTATTTATTATCAACTTAAAGTGAAAAAAACAGAATTTTCGCCGTATAGATATTCAGAGGGAAATAAATATTTAGACACTCCGTTCCCCACTCTCCGCTGGATTTGGAAGATATTGTTTGTTAAGTGGCGGAATTCAAACTTCGTCTATCAGAGCGAGAAAATGAAAATAAATTAAATATAATCATTCCCTGAATAGAGATAAAACCCACAACCATCGCGCTATTGCATTGAAAGGGCATTCGGAAATATTGAAACGAATAATTAACTAAGAATAACTTAATGAATGAAAATATATGTAAGTGTACAAACGCAAAATAACCAATGTTAATAGTTTTCTACGACATTTCTACATAATTAAGAAAAAAAACGTTAATTAAGTAAATTTACCGGAAACCATATTCTGTAAACGGTTTTACCATCTCAGCTAATTGCTGGTCTCCTCTGGTTACAGAATAAGTTTGAGATACGATAAGATTTATAAGGGTGATCTATAAATTGGTGTTCTTCATCATTGTCATTTTCTTTTTGTCTAAAACATAGCAAAACTTACCATAAACTCCATATGTTCAGCCACAGTCAGGTCATCGATCGACAAATCCTCCTGAGGTACGAATCCCGATATCCTAGCGATCAGGTCAGCTCCAGCAAGACGGCCGTTCAACATTAAGTAACCGGAAATCGCGCTTTTGTCCCGCCTACTGATGGCGGCGAGTAGTGTTGTCTTTCCGGCTCCACTAGGGACAAAAAGCTTTAGATATAGAAATATAAAGAAAGGATAAAATATGTAACAGATTTGTATATGTAGATCATTTATTGTTTGTAAATTCAGTGTTTGCTTACGCCACGACTGCCTCTACGGGAGTTCTTTTGCACTTATATGTATAATAAATAATATTACAGCCAAAGTGTTTTAGTGTCCATACTCTACACAAGCATATGAATGAAGGAAAATCAATCGATTTAGGTGTATATAACCTTAATTTTCATTTAACTAAGCTACTTGTATTAATAACGAGGCCTACTACTATTAATATAGCTATAATCATGTAGACGACGGGCAAAGTCAGGAGCGGAACACTATTAAACAATACTAGAGTATATAAATATTAATTAGGAAAGAATATCAATAATGTTTAGTTCTTCTCAACGAATAATAGCAGCTTTTAATATTAACAAATGGTTTCGGAGAAGAGATACCAAAAATTATAATTTATGATAATTTGAATATAATATGATAGCGCAACATTGAGCCCTTGTTGCGACACCGGATTCCGTGCTTCTAGTAAGGTGATCACTTTGACCTTACCTTACTAATATACATATATATGTTGTTCAATATTAAATTTTTACAACATATAATTGGTATTAACAATATTGAAAAAACTATTAGTTTATGGAATTTAGTACAGTTATGTGTTAAAATTTGTTAACTTGTATAAATGTTTTTTTATTATTACTTGTTTAAAATAAGAGCATTATGCATTTATTTCACATATCTACATAGGTATGTATCATATTGTTATTTTGAATAAAAAATAAAAAAAATTAAGTTCAAAGCTCACCTTGAACCCATTAACGCCACTAAGTTGCCCGACGAAACGACTCCGCTCACTGAAAACAAGAAAAGAAACATTTAAATTCCGTTATAGCACTCCAACATAATAGTAAAATAAATATATATATATATAATTTTAAATATTTTATATATAGAGATAGGAGAGTTTTAGAGACTAGTCCTGGCATGAATTTTAAAGGTTTGCAAATAATAATCGATGATTGTATTGGACCAAACTAGAACCGCCGTTAGTGGTTGACGTGTCATCGATGATATTGCAAACTACTGACCGACTTATAAATGCAGTAAATTTATTAATATTTATCATCAGTTCGTTACTCTGCTTAGCTTAGATTATACCTAAAAAACTGCAAATTCAAGGAAATTATTAGCTTGTAGCAATAACCTATGAATTAACAATTGTAGAGGTAATGGCGGTAAAAAATAACCAGCCTACAGCTTGAAAATGTGTAAATCCCCCACTGGTTTCACAATGATCTAATAAATTCATTTAATTTTTCTCTTTCTTTCTCTTATTGACTATTCCGTAAAATGCCAAAAAAATGTATTTCACAATATTAACAAATAATCGAGAATTATTTTAATCGTAACTACTCTAGCTGATTACTTTTATTATGTGTTGCAATATCACATACCTTAGTTGATTTCCATTATTCCGAATATGGTAATTACCTACTAAGTCAGTCTCTCCAAGTTAGGTTTTCTATACTCTTTTTTTTAAGCATTTGTACTAGGGAAGATAATAATAAAAAGTACAAGAAAATGAACAGCTAAAATTAGGGCAGCCACGACTCATCGACAGACATATTGAATGTGGAGAGTTCAGTCAGTAAAAAGTTTGGGCTGCAATAAACTATTCTCTCCGGCTTACATACGTGTATAGGTTTATATATACGTATATCTAATGAGATTGACCGATGAACTACTCAACTTCAAGGTACTCAATTTGAATGTTGCAGTTGAAAAAAAAAATCTTTTTTGGCCTTTTTAAAAACTTTTCAATTAACCTTGCTTTTGGAAAATCCGAGACACTGGAGGTGAAACAAAGAAACACTATCTGTAAATAATAATAAAGCTAAAACTTTAAATGAAGGGAAAGAACAAAATTTGTTTAATATCAACTTGTATCAATTTCAACTTCGTCCAATTGCGTAACTAACCTTCCATTCATTTATATATTACGTTATGATTCGATGGTTATAAAATTGTAACTACACGCTAAAAACACATGGTGCTATAAATTATACTACGTTATGTATATTCTAAGTCAAATTATAAATAGAAGTAAAAAATAAATAATATTTCTCAGCTGACATAAATATTTATTATTAAATATATAATTCATTTATAAATTATAGATCGACCTCATTTCCATAGATTAAAATTAACAGAGAAGGGAAGTGTCTTAAAGGGAACGGAGCCTTAACAGATTCCCTCTGCCTACTCTGCTATAGGATACAGCGTGAAACTATAAAAAATTATGAGACTAAAAATAATGACAATAAAAAAAAAAATCTCATAATACGTAATATGTAATCATTATTACCAAGTACATAATCACTAGCATAAATAATATATATTTAAACTGAGAACTATAACTATGTATATATGTCTAAAGAAATAGTCTATTTGTATTTAAATTCTAGAGAAGCTATTAAAAACTAAAATGATCATAATTTATATTTATGTAGACTGAGAAATATTATATATTCTTGTGAAATAACGAAACTAGTAAGTATGATTTATACGTTTTTTTAAAGTCAAAAGGCAAAAGGTTCAAGAAGTTGTACTCGTATGTTAAGTGGCGGAACTCAACGCCGCGTTTTATCTTGCCAAGGATAAAAAAAGGAAATCATTCCCACGAGTTGACATCGAACCTACAACCATCACAATAAAAGTTAGACGATCTACGAAATAGAGAACGCTCATTATGCCTTTATAATTAAAGTCCTTCTAAGCTGTATCGTATAACACTTTTAATAAGAACCGTCGAGATAATGTAACACCTTCCTTACAGTCAAGGCTAGTGCAGTCATAGTAATACACAAAAACATGGCCTACAATTTGTTTACATTGTTATTTTTTAAAAACTTTCCACTAGTGTTGTGACTATTCTTTTCATAATATCTAGATATTTTTTTTTATTCTACATGTCACTTCGCTGTCAAAGATAATTGATTTTTTACTTCCATATAATAATGAATTGATAAGGTCTTGTAACCTTTTTATTAATAACTTGCTAAACCTGATTTCATCATTAAAACGCCTACTGGCAATCTCATCACAGATACAAAAATCAAAACTAAGCACAAATATTCGCATATATTATAATTATTATGTTATAATTGGCATAAGTTACAATCTACTTTTAGTGTTTTTCTTAATGTGGCTTCTGGTATTTTAGGTACATCTTTTTTTTTTTTTTTTTAAATCTAAAGCAGTGTAAAAAAAACTCAACGTCCAATATTTATGTCTTTACCCATGTAATCAACATTTTATTCTAAATCAGATATCTTACGTCAATAGATATTAAAGTAAAATATCTGTTCTGTCAATGCTATCGGAAGCGTCAACTGGCTCGGAATGCAGTTCTAATGTATCTATATTGAAAAAATAATATATGTATTAATATATGTATATTGAAAAAAAAATACTAACCTCCATGTAAAACTTTAACTTCTTCATACGTCGGTGACCTCCATATACTTGTTTGAATTTTCTTTTTTCTATACACTGATAGGTCTTTCCAAGATAATGTTAAGTTTTCGGGAGAATCTCCAAGTCCTGCCAGTTCATCATCGTCCCAGTTAACCACTGCGCCTGTGAGGACATTACGCGTAGGTACCTTCAACCCGAGATCCTTCATTTTGAGGTTACGTCATTTGGCACTGTGAACAATGATATATCAAAATCAAATGTTATAATTTTTTATATACATACACTATACAATATAATAGTACAATTATGAAATCACTCTAAAAGAGGCCATGGTGGCGCATGGACTAATATATGGTTGTAAGTTCGATCCCCACTCGAGGCAATGAATTATTTTTTTAATTAATATTTTCTTTTCTATGCTCTGACACCAAGGCAAAAAGCCCAGGATTGTGTTCCACCACTAAACTTGCAAAACGCAAACGCCTTTTAAAATTCAGCGGAAAGTGAAGGACGGAGTGTCTTAAAAATAGGTCCACTCTGCCTACTCTTCTGTATGGGGGGTAGAGCGTGAAGCTTATTTAATTTTTTATTAATAATAGGACTAATAGTAATAATTTAATATCTGCTAAGTGAGATATGCATCTGCCTAATGTCGATGGTTAGCATAATGTCGATAATTTATTGAGCATTTAATAAGGTAAAATATTATTGGCACCAGTAAAAGATAGCTGTTTTTTCTTTGTATTAAAATGCTTTTAGTAAACACTTAACTCTGACAAGTATTTAAGGTAATTGATATAATAATTAAGACGGTACCCTTGAATTTGTAATTTTATTATTATAAGTAAAACATATTTTTGTTGTTGTGCTGTTGTTGACCTTCTTATACAATCTAGTACTTTCTTAGCTTTCCTACTCTATTCTCATATTTCAAAAACACAATTAAATAATAGTTTATTTATTAATATCTATCTATATATATAAAATCGAAAGGTCACTCACTCATCACGAAATCTCAGAAACTACATGTGCTAGGAATCTCAAATTTTGCATAGGAGTTATTTATAGGACGTAGGTGCTCGCTAAGACGGGAATTTGTAATATTCGACTTCTAAGACAGAAATTAATAATAAAGTAGTTCACGCAGGCGAAGCCGCGGGCGGGCCGCTAGTATTCAATAAAATAAGAAACTAAGTTTGTAAATTTAAATAATATTATTCGGTTGAAAATCTTGGATACTTCATCATCATTATTATTTCAAGTCCAGCACGACGTCCACTTCTACAATATCTTATATACTGCCAATACCTATATTTTTATTCGTGTGTTCTCAACTGGCAAGCTCTGAACGCCATTAATTGAGAACTGAACTGAACTGAAAATTTCGTATAAAATTAACAAAGTCCCTAATCGAACTAATATTATCAAAGAAAAAATCTACAAAGTCGTTACCTATCTTTACTATTAAAGATTTACAAATAGCTTCAATAAATCACCATTCAATAACGATTTCCTCTCCCATACAACACTTATCCGTTACGAGAGGTGTGTCAATTGGCCATATTAGGCCTATTTCGACATTGGTAACGTTAATAGCTCTAGTTGCTATGAGATTTCGTGCTTCATTATTTGTGTAATATATATCTAAAAATATAATTTAATCATAATTTATTATTACAATTACTTTTTTTAAAAAAATGTCTGTATATTTGTTGCGTTTGTTTACGATAACCTCGTATCGGATTAACTGATTTATTGGATTCACTATTGTAATCGTAGCAAGCGTTCCCTTAACATTGACAGTGAACACGTTTATAGTGTTTGTTTTATTTTAATCTGTTTATAAATAAAAAAGTTATACCATTTTAAGGATGTTGTTAATCAAAGCAAAGAAATATTGTAAATTTGAATTTCTAATATTATCCGCAATTATTTTTTGCTTGCACTTCATAAGGATAACTAAACAAAAGAATTCAACAACTTTTCGCGGTGGTGGCAGAACGAATCCACCGGAGTCTACTAAAATGAGGAATAAAAACGATTTTAATGTAATATTCCTTTATCCAAATTAGAATTGACACTCCAATCACAAAGTACGGACAGACACTGCTTTACTACGTTCGTCTAATTATGGTTGTATATTTTTTAAATAAAAAAGAAATAATATATTTTTTTATGTTATTGAACGCTAAAACGAAAACGAGCCAAAACAAATAATATAATAAAATTCTTTTCCACTTTTTACCGAGCAGCTTTGATCAGCAGTGAATGAGCGTAGTTTCAACATAATATATACCTACAAAAAAATATGTTAATTTGATAGTATTATTTTAATTTAAGGGCCCAAACTTGTTTAGAATGCTTGAATGATTTGGTGTCGTGGTGCAAGTGTATATATAGACTTGACAGATGAAATGTTAGGACAGCTTATGAATTTAAGCAAAAATATTTGAAAGTTAATATTGACATAAATTAAAATTATTTTAATAATTAGTATAGTATCTATAAAATATTTAATAAATTAATTATAAAATAAATAATATTCTATACTCTACTTAATATGACAGCTATCCTAAACTACCAAATTAGTCGCTCATAAAATCTGAGAAACAGTGAAATTCATCATTTTAAATATTGCCCAGAGACGCCGACAATACTACAATTTATCTCAAATACTTGGACAACATAACGACAAAGGAATAAATTAATCAATTCTATAAAATAACCTAAAAATACCAAATTAAATTATAGGCACGAAAACTGGAAAATTTGGACGCAACTTGTTTTACCGACCTCACGCAACACATTAACATTCACTAAACACATAAAAGTAAAATAATAATCACAAAAAATAAAACAAACCTGTTTTTAAATGATTTTGACATAAAATTATTAGGCCGTTCTCATAATCTGTCCAATTTTATATCTGTTGGTAAAAAGTGATTCCTTTTTTTATATAAGGGCTAAGCTGTCACCGCATGTCGTCGACCTCGAATAGTGTTACCGATGACTAGACAGAGGAAATCAATAAGTTTACATTTCCCATCTTAATTAAATTAATATAAGTGTTCAATTAGAATTAATACAATGTATTGCAACTGTATTTAATATTTTAATTGTATTTTATAAATTACATTAGTCTACAGATTAAATAAATGTTTTGCAAATCAGTAAGTATTTTTGAAATATAAAAAGTTAAATATGTTTATTGTTAATTAGCTTATCGCAATTAAGCACATAAACAAAGTTTTTAAAAATTGAGATAAAATCGAAGCAACAGTTGATTTAATTTTTGATAATTAGTATGAAGTGAATTTCTTTTTTTTCCGCTACAAGTCATATCCCATATATGAGTATACCCGGTAGCCTTATTTTTGCAGTGAAGCAAATCTAAGCTGTCCATTATTATATAAGCCTGTGTGGATCATAATGATGATTAATATCAGCTTCACGCTGTATCCTTCACACAGCGAGGGTAGATAGAGGGAAACTCGCGTTAAAACACTCCGTTCCTCACTTCACCGAATTCTGGAGGCATTGCGTGTTGGGTGGTGGTACTCGACACCGTTCTTTGTCTCGTCTCCATAACGAAGAAATGAAAATATGAATGTAAATAAATATTCTGATTCCTGGAATGGGGATCGAACCCACAATCGTCGTGTCACAGTCACACCCTTGTGCCGCTGCGCCACGACGACACCATACAACTATCAGTATGACCATGTCAAAAATAAATAATAAAAATATATATACATACGTACGCGTTATACTATGATACGTAAAGGATTTTTGTAGGTTTGTAGGGGATAAATGTCTAGTACAAAAACTACCAACTAAAACAAATTCTATAAACAAGAAATCCAATAATAACTACTTAGATTCTTACGATCCCACTACCACCCTCTTAAAGTATACAAAGTAAAATACGCTAGAAAAACCGGACAAGCGTGAGTCGGGCTCGCCCACCATGCTCGGTCGTTCGAAACTTCTGGACGAGTAAAATATATATTGGAATATGCATACGGAGCTCCTTCATCTGATACCTCACCTAAACTAGCTGCTTTAATACCAAATTTTGCCCTATAATTTTTTAGGATTTAACCACAAATGTATAGATTTCAGAGTTATTCCTGAACTAGTACCAGCTGTAGCTAAGTATGCTAGCTCCTAAATTTCATAATTCTAGGTCAACCAGATGTACCCAAATAATTTTGAATCCCACTACAGTGTCGAAATACGCGTTTCTTGCGATAGAAACGGCCGTATCTTTTTTTAAAGTAAATTTGAGTATATGGTTTGGAATTAAACTCGATATCTCCAATCGTTCCTGAGATAAAGGCTCTTGACAGACAGACAAACAGATCGACGGACGGACAAAAAAGTGATCTTAGAAGAGTTCCTTTTTTTTCTTAAGAGGTACGGAATCCTAAAAAGGGAAATATATCCACACCTTACGTTGTAAAAGAACGCTTACTAATCCATGTTCTGACAATAATAATTTCACTAATATTTAATGTTACAAGCCTTACAAACTTGCGGTTTGGAGGATTTTCACTTCGCGGTAAAGTTTCTTCGGAATATCATTTTACTTGTAGCGGATTTTAATATTTCTATTAGAACATAGGATTTTAGTTCATATTATTAACTGGGTACAGATTAGATTAGTGTTTAACGGTTATAATGAAAATAGAGTTAGTATGTTTAAAACAGTTAGGTGAATAAGGAATGTAATATCTATTATAGACTATTCCAAATTTCATGATTACTAACATAAACGTAATAAATTTCCTTATAGTCTTATAGAGAATGTTTGAAAAACCTAAAACTTTAATGTATTAAATTGCTCAGACCACTCAAAGTATGTATCAAGTGTTTAGAAACATTTATTTTTGCAGCTTCACGCTGTATCCCGCGTGTAGCATGGTAGGCAGAGGACGTTTAGTGTTAAGATACTTCGCCCCCCATTTTCTACCGAATACTGAAAGCATTGCGTGTTGAGTGGCAGAACATGACACCACAGCGAATAAATGTAGATATTAAATATTACTAACACTACCATTTTTTGGAAGAAATAATAAATGTTCTAAAAATAAATCGTTTTGTAATAAATGTTAGCACGGAAAAATATAAAAAGCTTCGATAGTAATAGTTTTAATAGTTTCGTTACATTAAATGATGTTAAACGCCACACAAAAAGATAATCTCCCTATGTCTATGAAGTAGCACAGTGATCTATTAAATCCTGAAGTATAACCACAATTTAATAGTATCTTGTTATATTCTTTCAAGTTCCTTAACCCTTCCTTCTATCAAGGTACTTCCTCCAAGTACCTTGATAGAAGTATCACATAAAATAATGATTTTTAATCATCAATTGTATGTATATCTTTTTATTAGTGGAAAATTTCCTAGACTCGTCACGAGCACGTGATATCGCCAAATATGAATAGTGAAGCTAGGAGCTAATTTGCATGCATAAACGTACAATAAAAAGATTGCCATATTAATTTCCATATTAAAGTTCGATTTAAATATTCGATTAGTCTTTTTAATTTTTAACAGAAAAGAAAAAGATAAGAAGAATCGTAACACATATGTGATGACAATTAGAGTTTTGAACCTGCATGAGTTAAATAACAACATTAAATTCTCGTTTCAATCATTTAAATCATAGTTATTACTACATTATTTTGAGTATCACAATTTTGTACGATAATTCCCTAACTAATGCTGAATTGTTTCAACTGAGAAACGGAATGTCTTAGTCGCAAATAGAGCCTTAACTATACACTTAACTCGCGCTTAACTTTGCTGAAACCTCTACGCCTCATTGAATTCCGCACTACGCAAAATTAATATAATTAATAAAATTTAAATTACAATTACACTTTATGTAATTATAATATAGACAACAACACAGAACAATACAAATTAATCTGAAAAGTAAAAATGAATGAAATTAATCATAGCGTTAAACAGTTCTTTAATGTTCAACTACTTATATAAGATTTGTCGCTACATAATCTTAGTGGCGGGAAACCACTTTTAAAATTGTAGAGCGGTCAACAACAAAACCATTAATTTTCAAATCTAGAATTCCTTATTTTATAATTTAGAATGATGAATAGCAACAAGTAAACTTGTATAATAATGAACACAAAATAATGTGTCATTAAAATATCATTACTTAATTATTTTATTTCTACATGCACCTGTCGCAACGGTAAAGGTGAAGTCACTTGATGAAGCTCTTATTATTATTTACTTTAATATTAAAGTAAATATGTGTAAATATGTGTAATAAGAGGTACGCAATGGGAACCTGGGAAACTAGCTCCTCTGCTCCCTACTTTCCACGGAATTCTGGAGGCGTTTTAAATGGCGGAACGCAACGCTCTACGCGCTCTACCTCGTTACCAGAGCGAGGAAATTAAAGTATTAAATATTCATGCATTTCTTCTTGTGGGAATTGAATCCATCACCTGTCACGTTTTCAGTTGCACGCTTGTGTCCCTGCGCTACGACTAGGCTCAAAATATTTTTTTTTTCCAGAATGGCAGAAAGAAAGTAAAGCGTTGGTTTTCACCGATCGGCACGCAGTATTGCTAAAATGGCGGGACGCCAATTTATTACTTTTTGTTTTTACATTACCTATATTTAAAAACAATGCTGTAATAACTTGCACATATTAAAATTAAAATAAATACTGGTTCAATTTTAAAATGTCAATTTTTTCATTAGCCTATCAAAAACATAAAAAATGGTATGTATTTTCTTTTTAATTTATGTAGCTCCATACAGAACTTTCATTGAATAAATGTCCTTATTTGATATATCTAACTAAAAATGTTCAATTTATTTAAATAACATTTTCATCTTTTGCAAAGACTTTAGAAGTATAATTAAAAAAACCCATATTAAACAAATCTGAATAGAGTTACTTAAATAACTGAAATATAAGCTCTAAAATAAGAAAGGCTTTCCATCTTTCCCGTCTTTGTCAAAATATGAATGTACCAATTTAAAAAAAAAATAAGAATACGGAAACTAAATTAATATAAATACTTTTTTTAGAAAACGTATAAAAATTCAGAGATAGCGGTTTGTAAAAGCCTTTTGGTATCTGTGGAACCATTTAATAAAAAAGGTATTTTTCTTTCCTAAATATGAATTAACATTTTAAAAATGCTAAAAATAAATTAACATATATTTCAAAGACCTCACGCGTTCCAAAAAAGCACTTAATATGATAATATCACGGTAGCATATCGATATTTTTAAAAAAACCTATGAATAAAAAAAACATAATATCAATAGTAAATCTAATTTAAACCGAAGACTCACCTTTGAGAAACCGGTAGAGCACTGTCGCACGCAAAACTTTTATTTTTATTAAACAAAAATGTTTATTTTCCAAAAATCACTTCCTTCGACCACGTGGTAGAGACTTAAAGCTATGATATAATATAATCCTGCTTTTTTTGCTTATATCCAGTTCTCTTACTAAAGTGGCCTAAGTACCAACGCGGCCGCCGTCATCGAATCACTACATGCGACTGACACTAGTGTAAAACTAAATCGTCAGATATGTAATGAGTTTTTCCATTTAAACCAATGTTTTAACTGAAATTATTATAGATTTTTTCTTATAAACTATTATTTACTATTGATTGTATGTGAAGCGGGAAAATAATCGATTTATGTACGTAGTATATAGATAAAATTTATTATATCCGTTTTAAATGGGTACCTATTTTCAAATAATAAATATATTTAACCAGATCTATGGATAGTCCAAGAAAAATAGTAGAGACATTAGATTTTTATACAAGAGCTTCTAAAAGCCCTGTCGTCTAAGACGCTTAAACTTAAAAGCTTAAATTGTATTGGTGAATAAATTTTTAACATAGCAATGTAACGTTAAATTGTATTTATAATAATATCTATTAGTAAAATACAGATGTTCCATTCCTCAAGACACTTTTTTTTCAGCTTGCTTTATCCCGCACGTTGTAGAGGTAGGCAGAGGGAATCTAGTGTGAAGAAATATCTTCGGAGTACCGCTCCCCACTTTCCGACGAATTCTGGAGGCATGCGTGTTGAGTGACAGAACTCAACACCGAAATTTGACTGGACATCTGAACGAGGAAAAGAAAATATTAAATATTTACTTAACTCGAGTGGGTATCAAACCCACAACTTATCGTGTTTACAGTCACACACTTGTATCCCTGAGCCAAGACTGGCTTCCAACAACACAGAAGGAATATATAAAATTTAAAATAAGTAATTTAAAATTGTATAAATAATAAAAAAGAGGTTTATTATNCACTGAGATTTAACTGGACATCTGAACGAGGAAAAGAAAATATTAAATATTTACTTAACTCGAGTGGGTATCAAACCCACAACTTATCGTGTTTACAGTCACACACTTGTATCCCTGAGCCAAGACTGGCTTCCAACAACACAGAAGGAATATATTAAATTTAAAATAAGTAATTTAAAATTGTATAAATAATAAAAAAGAGGTTTATTACCAAATAGTGAGTGTTATAAAAGGAAGAGCGGAAGTGTAGGAAAGTTACGAGTATGGGAGTACGTAAAAATTTTGAGGGCCTACCGGAAAGCACGACAGCTGAAGAGGTGAAAGTATAGATAGATAAGTAGACATAATAATAAAAAAATAAATAGATATCATTATCATAATAAAAACTTTGTCATGATATAAAATTGGGCAATTAAGCATTTTTAAAACAACCACATATTAACCCTTTTACTTACATTATAATTTATTTATTTTATTTTTATAATTATCATACTAAAACACAAAAATAGAAATACAATAAAAAAACTAATCTTTAATTATCTGTCAAACTCTACCACCTTCGCGGTATTTAATTATAGGAATATAATTTATTAAAGAAGCTTACGTTCTGAGGAATTCCTTCGAATCATAATTAATCTTCTGCGTGAGTGCATGTTACAATATACCTAATACGTGTTAAATGTTAATAGTTGTGCTACTTGCCGGTAGAGGCATATAAGCAAAATTTTCTATACTTTATAATCTATTTAAAGTCAATTAAAAATATATAATTGACATGATTATATAGCCAAAATGTATACATATATGTATATTATATGTTAAAATGTATACATATATTTAATACATTTTTGACGTTACATATAAAATTATAATCATATCTAAGTCCGATGCCACACTGAAATTATTTAATTCATTCAATTATTTTAATTTCATCACACGTTAGGTACAAAGGGAACCTCATTCTGTTAAAAGTTTTTAAATAGTCAACACGCAGTTAAACGTTTGTCAAAGCAACTCAATTGTTTTACTGGCATTTGTTTTTTAAATGTGGACACCGATAATTTTGGACGTCGAGTGCATCGTTTGTAACAAAACGTTGCAAAAAATTAAACACGACCCTTCCGATATGTCGCGGAGAATGGGTAAGATGGCGCATAGACGCTCGAGAACCCCGAACTGGTCTTTGGAAGAAAAACAATATTTACTAGAACTAATAAAGCAACATAAAGAGGTGGTTGTTACTAAAACTAACAATGGTCCCAATCATTCTGAAGAGAAAGATGTCGCTTGGAATGAAATTTTGCAGCAATTAGCCAGCAAATTCGGTGATAAGTTTTCAGATTTTTCAATTAAGAAAGTTAAAACGCAATGGCAGAATATGAAACGTATAGCTCGCGAAGAGTTATCGGTAATAAATGGTTCGGCGGCCCAGCAATGCACTAAGCAGTCTCAAGAAGTATGTAACATACTTGATTTATTGAAAGAGAACGGACTTAAAAAGGAAAGTGATAATTTGAACGAAACTACAATGAGTACTAACATTGAAATAAAAACAGAATGTATTGATGAGTAAGTTGATTGCAGTTGTAATAATTGACATTTTCGTAATAATTATTATTTACTTAAATCGTTAAATCATCAAATTATTAATTTATTGTAAATCAATATCGTAATTTCTGTTACCTGTTTCTCTTGTGTAAGATATCGATCAATGAAAGTTATTTTGCCTTCAATTTTACAGGGACATTACTGAAATAGATAGTATCAGCGTAGATATGGATGAACAATCTTGTAATTCTCAACAAGAAGTAAATATGATTACAGAATCCTCTCGTGCATTAACTAACGAACAGAATCTATTTATTAATGTTCGAGACTCTGAAGATTTACAAAATATAAATAAGAAAACCGCTTTTACGATGACTGATATATCATATCCTGATAATAATTCACATTTAAACGTTTTTAGCAAGCAATATCAAGATTTTTTAAGGTATACTTTCTTTTATTTATGTGACATTTTATTTAATTTTTTTATGTGGATTATTTGATTTCATATTGTATATTATTAAAGGTTTTCGGCTACAGAGAAACAAATGAAAATAGAATCCCTTCAAGAAGAAAGACATGTCGTAAGAGCTATGAGAGAAACAGCAGAGCTAAACAAAATCATAGCTGAACAAAAACTGAAACATATCCTTTGGATAAAGAAACGTGAAATGTTGTAAGAATCTTTTATTAATTCATAAATTTTAATTATTTATGGATTTTATTATTTTTGTAGCGTATGTATTTTGATTTCAAATATTTAACGTCTTTTTTAAATTTATATATAAATAATATTATTTTAACAATAAAAAAATGATACTTTTTAATAACGTGACAATTTAAAATTTTTACTTATAACTGCCATCTATTAAATAATTATGTAGTCAAGTGTTTGTTGCCTTACTGGTGCCATCTATTATTAGATTGCGTAGCTCTTAGTGAGCCTGATATTGCTTATGGTTTTTTACAGAAAATACATTATAAAATTATTTATATTAAATATTATTTTCCTTAATATAAATTGCGTAAACAATACGTACTTATGAATGATAATGTAAAAAAGTAAACAAAAAAATGTTAACTTTTCGTGACTTTACACTTTCACTAAATAAAAAATAAAAATAGTTTGGTTGCGATTGTCCATGGTTGTTTGTCATTTAACTTGTTGAAAGAATTTTCTTCGGGAATAATCGTGACACTTAATTATATTTTTAGTTACTGCCATTTAATTTTATTTATAAGTAATCATGAGTTTCATTGCCAGAACGAGAATTCCTATTTTGCGAGGACTTTCTAGTATTAGGTGAGATATTTACCGGTAAAAGATTACGCAATCCTAACCCAACAAGTAGTTTTAAAAATAAGAAAAAAAAACTTTTGAAATATAATATTTCTTTGTTGTTAAGTTATTTAAAATCTTCAATTTATTTATTTTAGTAAAGAAATATTGAAAGTCACAACCGACTTGATTTATTTTGTCTATTACACATATAATTCTTATTGTTTTGATTATATCTTCGTACAATAGATATAGCCTACTAGATGATGCTATTTTCAACTAAAGTTATTTCGACTGGCCCTGGCCTTAAAAATAGTCTAAACCATATTAACTACACACAAAATGCTATGTTACATGTCAAGATACTCAAAGTTATTATAATCATATAAAAATATTGCAGAATGTATTCTGGAGAACCAGGGTCTGGTGCTGGCAAGGGTGGTGGCGCAGGTGGTTCCATCCGTGAAGCAGGTGGTGCATTCGGCAAGATGGAGGCTGCTAGAGAAGATGAATATTTCTATAAAAAGGTATTTTTTTTCTTCATTTATATGGATAACAAAAATAACCATATAATAACATTTTCCTTAGTTATGTGCAGTGAGGTCCTAAAAAACTAAAAAATAATTATTTTTGACATGTTTTTTTAAGAAAACCTATAAAAATTGATTGTAGCAGATGCTAATAAAATTTTGCATTTTAAAATTTTTCATGCTTATAAAATTTTGATGCTGCTTGATGAGCATGAATGGCTGAGTAATCAGAGCACTTGAACAGATTCCAAGAGGTGCAAGTTTAAATCCCTTCTTTATTAATTTTTTAAATTTATTTTGTAAATAAGTAAAAAATATTTCATTTGTTACTTAAACAACATCATTGTGGTGCTGTGGGACAGCACCTGACTGCACTTGCAATTGTTGCAAATTGGGTCATTCATTGACTTCCATTCATGCTGCAGTGCTCTCGAATTCAGGCAGCTAAAAAAATTAAAAACAAACCTCATGACTTTCTCTAGGACTATTGGCTTTTAAATAAATTCTAACCTCCAACAAAATGTAATCTATCACTGATCCAACTGTGATCTTCATGAATGGCATTGAAATCCAATTCAAGCCTTTAAAGGTCAACTATGTCTGTTACATTAAAAACTGATGTAAAACTCTTTTGTTCTTTTTCATACAGCAAAAAGAGCAGCTGGCCAATATCAAGGGTCATTTGGACAAAGAAATCTCCTTCCATCAAGAACAGATCAAACGCCACGAGGATGCCATCAGACGTCACAAGGAACAAATGGCTGACATGAATGAGAACAAATAGATTTTTTTACCTTAATTATTAAATTAGCATCAAGTCCTGTTCATAACCAATACTATGCTGCTGTTTAACAAAAGTGAAACTTAAAGTTAAGATGTCAATTTTTTTGCTTTTATTTTATTTAGGAATTAGTCTTGGACATCAAATATATTGTACAGGCATTATTTGACTTTTAATTTATTTCCCTACTTACTTTTTTTAATGCCATGCGATGAATATTTAAAATGATATACTTAATATTATACTAAAACTTAGAAATATTTAGTTACTTGCTATACAGTTGTCACTGTCAATAGTGCTACAATTTTCTGAATTTGTATCTTTTTTAATTCTATGGTTTCCAGCCATAACTATTTACAGAACTTGCATAATATGTAACAAGTTGACAATTGATGTTAAGGTATTTGTTAGAGTTTTCTTACTTTTAATTTTATATTTTATTTAACATCGTGATGAAAATGTATAAATTTAAAAAAAAAAAGAATGGTTAGGGTCAAACAATATGTTACGGCAATATTTTTTTATCTTCATAGATAATCGAAGTATCAAAGATTACTTATCTTGATACTGTGATTTTCAACAAACGAAATGATAAAGCTTTGACCTTTAACATGAGTATGCTGATTAAATATTTTTAATTATTATAACATTTGTAATTATTCATGTTCGTAAATATCTTGAAGGCTACGTTTTATTAATCTTTCTGTATATTTAAGTAAAGTCAAATACATACTGGAAAGCGCCACCTATTAGGATAAGTAAAAAAAATAGGTTTCATAAATAGTTCAGCGTGAATAAGATAGGTGTCGCAGTTCTATAAATAATTATTCGAATTCCATTCTTTAAACCTATAAATAAAAATTACAATTTTTAGGTGAGATTTTAATTTTCCATTGTGTAATAAGAATATGTTATGTTTAGTTAAATATTTAATTTTGGTATGTAATTGAAGTCATCTCCAATTTATAGTTATCTTACTTTATCTTGGTAAATATTATTAAGGAGAACACTATTAACCTACATATTAAATATGTTATTATAACAATTTAACAGAAGCTTAAACTCAATTCTTGGTAACTGGCAACAATAAATAGTTTCTGAAGTATGCAGACGATCTGAATAGATAAGAATATCTACAGTATTCTAATTCCATTCGAAAGGGTTGACTGACCTCACTATTACTTTATTTCGGTCTCGCTAGAAGTCATATTTGTTTTTATTTTTAGTGTAAACTATTTAAAGTATATACAAATATTATGTGTAAATGACAAACGTAATAAATCGGAGTGCGTGCCGACTTGACAAGCTTCATCGACCATCGGGCGACGACCGAGGCGAAGGGAAGACCCACATCCACGAAGTTAGCCGCGAGTCGCGTTCTGCGAGAAACCCAACGTAGTGAAGCTCGCGCCAAGCGCTGTTCAGTTTACTACAAACTGAAATAGACGGCGCATGTCGCTCCTCGCTTTACAGTGGCCGAGTGTAGTGTTAGTGTAATAACAGCATATAGTTCTGTAGTGATTACTAGTGTTGTGTCACTCTGTTCCTGCGGCCGGGCCACTCCAACTTGTTGTGATGCATTTTGGCATATTACTATGGGTGTCTTGTGTAGCCCTCGCAGGATACGTTCGAGCGACAGAGGTAAGGGGACCATCTTTACGCGGCATTCCGGCTTTTTGTTAAGGGACCGGTATTATAATCTTACGTTTGTCCAAAGAACTCGTGTTCTTGCGTAATTTCAATGTCAACACGAGTGTTGTTTCTGTCATCAATCTAAAATATTCTTAATGGCCGTGTTTGTAGCGACTATAGTTGCACCGCAACGCATCGTTGCCTCCATTATAATATTATCGTTGCCTTGAAGTGTTCGTCAGGTAAACAATCGTTATCGTGGCTCCCTCCCATCGATTTATGTTTTTTTTTGGTTTATATATTGGTAGTGGTATACTGTAAACAAGCGGCTAAGCGGTATGAATGGGAGCATGGTGCCGGATCGCCCACGAGCGCGGCTGGTGAAAGCGTAAAGCGTGTACGCAATACGCACTGGTCGGTCCAGAGACGCAGCTGTGCTCAAACCTCCACTTACTATGGATACCTATGGACATATTTATGTTTGCCTCTGGCTCTGGGGCTGGGGCGCGTGGCCGTGGCAGACTTCTTTATTGCCTTATGAATCATGCTGACACTGCACGCTGTGTTTTTGGCTGCGTTGCTTGCTTTTACATAACGGAGTAAATAGTTGAGTAACAATTGAGTATTGCATTTATTTTGTGTAGGTATTAAGGTTTTTTTATTGAATATTTAGAACTTACGTTTTAATGTGCCTCAATTATTGCTTACATGACTATAGATTTGTATTTAATACAAACTATTTGATCTTCACTAGTTCTTATCTTAATTGATTATCATAATTAGAACTTATTTTAAGATACAGAGTGCCCATATTTTGTTAACTATTAGACTATTAATCTACATTAGGTAGGTACTTAGAATTAAAGGAATTAAACATTTAAAAGTACGCTTTTATAACTGCAATTAATATCTATCAATAATGAATGAAGAAACAGTCTATACAGTTCAAAAACTAATCCATACTATTTTGATTTCCATTCAAAGTGTATCTTCTGAATAAAGTTTCAATACACGTCTATCGGCGTTTCGTCCCGCCCGCCTCGCTTAACACTAGGTTCCCATTACCTTCCCTGTTGTGTGCGGGATACAACGTGAAGCCGAATCAATTTTTTTTAAATTATATAAAAACAAAACACAAATATTATGGCTTTTTCATACCAATTACCAGTGCGTGCAATTCTTGAATTACTATTATTTAAAATTAAAACATCAAAATAGATTTCATTAAATACACAAAGTCATCAATCAATGATGCATATAATTAATAATTATATCGAGGCTGATTTTAACTTTTTTTTACTCTCGTGCTATTTCCACACGACTGGTCAACTGATCGACTTTTATGACCAGACAAGAGACAAAGACCGCTCATTATGTAAGAAAACATAATTTATACAATTTCTACTAAGTATTATATGCAGCTCCACCCGCATCATAAAAAAAGGAAATAACTAAGTTGTGTTTGACACGCGACACGTTCAGAGTGCTCGAAGTTATTCTGATTGCAGTATAAAGCTTTAGTTTCAATAAGTGATTGAGTGACGGAGCTCAACGCTGCGATTAACCTCGTTATCAGAGCGAGGAAATGGAAATATCAAATACTTCATTTCATCGAATAGGAATCAAACCCACAACCGCGAGTCGCGTTTACAATCGCACTCTTGTGCCCCCGCAACAAGACTGGCCTCACAAAACACAAAAATATTTTTTCAATTATGTTGGCTAGTCCATTTAATTAGTAGTTCCTAAGATTAGCTCGTTCAACCAAACAAACATTTCAGCTGTATAATATTAGTATCAATATTACTTCTAGCAAGTAATGACAAGAAACTATTTACCTTTAACTATTGACCTTAATTTTATATTGTAGTGATAAAAAAATACTCCCCAAATATAGTCATTTTCCAGTAACAAAATGAACTTTTTTAAAGTTAAATCCTAATAATATCTAGAAACCTACATATAATACAGTATATTTGTACTAATTTTAAAATAACATTATGCGGTTTCTATGAAAGTAAAAGTCTCATTAGATTTCTCTAATAAGGTTAAACAGATTTATTTACATAAGAAACTAAGTAATACGAGTGCTCTTTACGTATGTCGAAGACTTAAATCAATATATATCTACTGTACTTTTTTTTCATGAAACCCTCGTGCGAGTTGGATAAGAATCTAATGACAACACTCACGCTTGGCCACTTTATATTATACTTATTTAGAAGACGTATAAAAATTTGAAGGAAAAAATGTTAATAACCGTAATCAGAACATTATATCACGTCACTCCATTCTGCACTCTCCGCCACTTTAAAGGAGTAGATACTCTACAGTGAGTACGAGTTACACAATGCCATGTTTTGTCCTAATCAAACTATGCGAGTGAGGGCGTCGTGGCGCAGGGGTATAACGGTGCGACTGTCTACGTGACGGTTGTGAGTTCTATTCGCACTTGGGGAATTAAATACCAGAGCGAGGAAACAAAATCCCAATGTTATTTAGTATCGTTCATTTAGTAAGGACATATGAACCTCTGACCATGCAACAAACAGACAATGACAAACATCGGGTCTTAATAAAAATTTTACGTCGATGTATTAATTTTAATTTATAATAAACTTCATTACAATTTACAATACTATTATTACATAAAATAGTTTCATGTTTTTATTGTAAGCTTTCAATTTTTTTTTAACAATAATCACTCGGTTAAAATGCAATCTTACATTTATATCTCATAATAATTTATTTTTTATTAAATAAATATCTTTTATTTATAAATATCTCAGTAGAGTGGTATAAAGTGGGGAAACACTTTCTCGTTGCAAAGATATTCATTTACATTAGGTTCTGAATTTGTTACGGACAGGCAACATGGTTTCTATGGGGAAATGGCGTCCTCGTCTTATCCCTAAATTTACATAAGAAAATTTAAATATTCAGCAAAGTGTTACGCTATATATTATTCTAAATATAGTATGTATTTATACTTAATCCTTTTTCCGCTGTATTGTTTACCTTCTACCTACTTAATGGAGAACGGATGTATCTTAGTAGGAACGGAGTGTCTACACTGTGTGCACGGTCTTTCCTGCTATTTGCGGGATACAGCGTGAAGGTAAAAAATATCGGCCTATCTTAATATGAACAATAACGATTTAAGCGATCTTATAACTTTTTTAAATTTAGTTTTTTCCTTAACTTTTGTGTTAATATAATTCATAGGTCGAGGACTCGCTTTAATAAAACATATTTATAAGAATGAATAGTAGGTAAATTTCATTAGTAATTCCGTAGTATTCATATTTTTTAAAACTCTAAAGAATAATTTAGGTTATAATGTGTTACCCCATTGATAAATATCTTCAATATCAAAGTAAGTTGAAAGTTCATACTTATAAGGAACAAAGATATAATTGGCCTAGTAGGTAATTTTCAGCAAACCAACTTCTCGAGCAATAAAAGAATTTGTCGGAACTAGCTGGGAGACAAAAAGAATGCGAGTGCGACTTCAATAGAAATAAAAGGATGTGCTGTTGCCAGCAGTTCCGTACTATGGCATGGAACACATTCTATTTTTTCGCCCACCTATAGAATTTTTTTTCAGGATTTCAAAAAACTTTCTAGAGATAACGTCTATCTCTATATATTGTAATTTGGGGCCTATTTGGGCGAAATAAAGAATTGTAAGTAATGTGTTGAAATAATTTTACAATCGATACACATGGATAAAACTGTATTTTTTGCAGACCCAAATGAATTTTAAGAAAATTTCTCCTGGAAAATATTTAATTAGTGGAAAAATGGGTCCCGTTATTTCAATGATATAGTTGTGCAATAGGTATTACTTTTGAAGTATATCTAAAATACTGGCCTTGTTCTTTTTCTTTTCAGTTAATTATGCAGTCGATATTTTTATTACTTTATAATATTTAAAATATTATTTTATATATTACTAGCGGACGCACGCAGCTTCGCCTGCTTATTTGCACCCGTAGGGGTAAATTCTAATAAACCATGAAACACGTGTTCAATTAAATAATATTAAGAGTCAAAATTTCAAATTTTATAAAAATCTGTGGCGATTTAAGGATTTTTCTATACAAATATCACAAACTTTCAACTCCTATTTCATCCCTTTACGGTTAACATTTTTCAAAATCCCTTGTTAGCGGGTGTCCAGATTGCGAAAATAAACATTTGCCTAAATTATACGTTGCTACGCACAGCGGTTAAGGCTGTGCGTGCGTCCTCAGTGGGAACAAGTCCTTTCATCTATATATATAAAATCGAAAGGTCACTCACTCATCACAAAATCTCAGAAACTGCATGTGCTAGGAATCTCAAATTTTGCATAGGAGTTACTTATAGGACGAAGGTGCTCGCTAAGACGGGAATTTGCAATATTCGACTTCTAAGGGGTTNAGCTGCAGCATTTTTTTTATTTAATTAAGAATCGTCTTTATTATGAAGTTGGTTCTAAAAAAGTTTTTATTGGAGTTACAGATCAACCTTGACTAAAATGGAGAATATTTACAATAAACTTTAAGATCATTTAAAAAAATAAGTTTCTCGTTCTCGATTACATCGATGCAAAGGATATAATTTTTTTGATTACCGTAAGTAAATAAAAGTGTTTGTACCCAAAAGTTTTCTTTTATAAGTTTAGCCTAAGTTATATAATGCATACATACATACGTATATTAGTCCTTTGTTAGGGTTTTGTTTAAGAAAGTATTTTAAGTTGACGGCCGACAGCCCCAGGGCCGTGTGAGACCCTCATTGTTGATGGTGCTTTGTTCATACTCTTAGCCATAACGAATACTTGACGTACGTAATTATTTAAATTGAGAACAACACTCTTATTCTAAAAGTAAGTAATCAACACATTAAACTATCCTAATTAAAAGCTAGTTTAGTCTTACAATTTCGAGCTGTATCTCATAAAGCAGAGACGACGGGAACGTTCTCAGTATTACAAAGAGAAAATAATAAAAGCATTTCCTCGAACGGATATCGTGTCCACAACTATCGCGTTCAGTTAAACGATGTCTCACTATGCCACTACGATCTCAAAGTTATACTTACGTTAGCACAGTTTGTTAGTTTTTTTAAGGAATTGTTACAATACAGGGGTGTATAAGGTGTAACGATTTTTTTGAGATGCGATCAACATGCTTTTTCTGTAAAGCAAGATATTCAGACAGGACCTCTCAAGGATAAGGATTCTCGTGATTTTGCATGTTAGATGGTAAGAAAACTACTTATTTAGAAAACGTATAAATATTAAATGTAGCGGGATTTGAACTCGCTAATTCTTAAAAACCCTCCGTCCGTCTTTCTTAAGTGTAGAATAACACCTTAAAAATGTAAAAAATATTATCTTTATTGTTTACTCTTTACAAAAAATCTGAATGATCACTAGACGTGTTATCATTTTGATAAAACACTCTTATCTTATAGTTTTATTCATATCTTATATTATTAAAGTCCGTATTTATAAATCACTCTCAACTTTAAGATCGATCTTGAGATGCCGTTACCATTCACTGACTTAATAGTCAGTGAATGGTACCGGGATCTCAAGATCGCTCTCGAGACCGACCTCAAAGTCGAGAGTGGTTTCGTCGAATCAAGTTATATTTAGATATATTTCAATATATAATATTGTACTAATCTTAAGAAAACTGGAGCAAATTTTAGTGTATTTTTTTAAAAGCATTAAGCGGTAATCATATCACAACAAGATAACAATATTCTAGTAGTAATTAATCTGTTTAAAGTTGCATTACTCATAGGTACAGTATGCTCACTGAAGCGCTTATCTTTAATGAAGAAGCTGTTTTAAATTGTTTTTAACTTTAAAATTTTCTCATTTAATCTGAAGTGTAGATAGAAAATAATATTCCGTTTTTTCACCAATTTTTTAACACGTTTTCATTAGGTCGAATTGTAACTATATAGTGAAAATTCAACATTCAATTTATACACAATAGTTCACTGAAAAGAATAGAATTAAATTATATTAAATTATTAAAAAAAATTAGGATAACATGTCCAATTAAGCAATACGTTCACACTTCGCTCGTTTAAACTTTTCTACCCATTGTCTCTATATTATAGCACTTTTGTAAGAAGCATTGTTACAAATAATTATCATTTAGGGAGAGAGAATGCTATTTACCCAATTATTTTACAATTTGAAGTGTGAAAACAATCAACACACAAACATCAAAGGATTACAAAATTATTTTTAATTACCTATTATATAGATGAGACAGTAATTTATTTACTTAAGTATTTGTCAAGTAATGCAAAATCTTTAATGCATAGACATCTTGTGTAAAATGTGAAGTGAATTAATTAATATAACTTCATGATTTTTCCCACGTTCGACATTCTACGGTGAAGACAGCTTATCTGGTGACCAGGCAGACCAGGCAGGCAGGCATGAAACTTCGTTCCTCACCATCCACCCAATTTTAAAGATATTGCTTGTTGAGTGGCGAAACTCAACGCCGCATTCTATTTCCTAAAATGGGAAAAGAAAATTTTATTGAGGACAAACGTGGCGCTGTTGTTTTGTATTCCAATTTAATACATTATTTTGCTCGATTTTTTTCTCTTGTAGTGTTATTAACATCGTCAGTAACATTAGGCCTTTCGTATTTGATAGCTATTTTCATTCCGTATATATTAAATATTCTGATAAAATTACATTGAATATATAATTTGTTTTATAAATAATGAAACGAATGTTGATGAACAATTAATTAATATGATCAATTTGATGCCAAAATATTTCATGGCTCCAAATGAATTAAATGAAAATTTTATTGATTTAGTCAATCATCATTGTGTATACAAAATTATGATGCCTATAATTTGCAAGTTTAAATTAAAAAGTTAGAACTATACTCTTAATTTTAAAAAATAAACAAAACTGAGAATATAAAAATATTTAAATTAGATAATTGTAACTTAGTGCGTTTGCGCTATGCTAACATAGTAAAAGACAAGTTCCATTTCTTTCCTCGTGTCTCGTACTTTACGAGATTACTCCCAGGAAAGATCTTTGAGACTCTTTAAACGAGCTCGATTTTATGTTCTAGAACTATTAATTGCTTACTTTGCTATAAACGCTTGAAATGATGTAAAGTTTTTATGAACTTCATCAATTTTATTATAACATGTCACTTGATACATTTTGTTTATTTTTACCAATTTAGTCCTTTATCGTAGCTGTTATTGTCATTTTTTTATTTTTTAAAACGTAGTACCAAAACACTCAACACTGTGCTTTGTCAAATTACCAAAGCGAGGAATTAAAAAAAATCGCTTATGAGTGGAAATCGAATCCATTACCATCGCATCTACAGCCGCTGCACTATGACGTACTCAAATCAACATGTTTTTATAAAATAAAAATGATTCCTTATATCAATTCAGATAATCTGTCATTGTGTCAAAGTGCCATGCCATGCCATCCAAATCTGGTGATCTATTTTTGAATGATACCACTTCATAACAAACTAATTGCGAAACGATCAATACTTGCACACGCAGATTTTAGCAGCGACCGGAAATTAAAATATTTATATGAATTTTACTATACAGCAGCACCTTGTGTCATACACGTGGTCTAATAATATACAGCTAAAACGAAGCATATGCTTTAAATATCTTATAATATTGTTCAGAGTAATTCATGTAGTTATTTAGTCGATACTGGTTACTTTCTCAGTTTCTTGCTACGTGTAGGAATAAGAAACCTATTGCTAAAACTCGAAGAAAAGTAGCGGAACCCAACGCCGCAGTTTGCAGAAAAAAAATAGTCATTACAACATATTTTTATACAGTAGCTCTTTGTCATTCTTAATCTTCTTGTTAACATATTTAAACGCCTGTATAATTAAACATTTCATTCAAGTCAAGACTTCATTGTGGAATGTCAGTGGAATTCACAATGTTTATAGTTGCGTAACTATTCAAGTGGCGTTATTTAGTTACGAAATATACATACAATTTTCTAGTTTACATAAAATGAAAAGGCTTTATATTTTTATTTATGGCTAACTTTACCACTCTGCGTATAAAAGTTGGGGCGGATCATAATTAAGTTAACTTAAAATCACGTAGCTGCCGACATCCTACTTGCAAATATTAACCTAGTTTTGTGGCCGTCGTGACGCTGTGGCACAAATTGTGAGTATAAACGTGATGGTTATGAGTTCGATTTAACCCACTCGGAAAAATGAATTATTTTCATCTCGCTCGGGTTATAAGATAACACAGCGTACGTAATGTCTTAAAAATTGCGATTGGAGAACGGAATGACTTACCATTAAGTTCACTCTACTGTTTTTAACAACCCAGTTTTATTCGGCAGTAGGTGAGTACCTTAATTAATGCGATGAACTGATGGTATTCTAGTTCACAACAGAGCACCTTTGTGGCACAAGTCAAATGTTTGCTCCACAATCTTGAAACGTTTCTTTGAGTCTCAAATTCTCAAGGACGTCCCCGGCGAGAGCTTTGTAAAGATTTCGAGGTGGAGTTGGTCTCTGTAAATATGTAATGTCGACTTACCGTTGTACCTTTTATACAAACTGACCAACTAATGTATTTAAATATTCAAACATTAGTACTTTTGGTCGTTCCTTCTACTCCCTTCTACTTAAATATTTGGTTGTGTAAACTTTGGATGGGCTGAAATAATTTAATGAAAAATATACAGTACACAAAAAGTTTTGGTGAATTTTGATTGTCTGTACGTAAATAAATTTATCCGTCTATCAGTATCGGTAAGAAAAAACAACGATTGCATAGGATTTAATTAATTTGAAATGTCATAATGACACATGATTCCAAGCTTAGATCAGATTATATTTTAAACGATACCTATATATAATACATATATAACGGCACATATTATTTATATAGCTGCAAACAATTTCAATACAAATTTTGCAACAAACATGAAAGTTACAACCACGGTGTTGTAAGGGACGGTTTTGCAATAAGCATTCTATTTTATAGCGTCTGCAGGGTCCCGTCCTTTCATGGCACCCTAATATCGACCCCCTCAAGTTTTTTGCAAGATTTTCCCCTCGACTTAGAAAGAATATTTTAAAAATTGCTTGTAGTGCACACGATGGATGTTTAGCAGTTGTTGTGAATTACTGGGCGTTACGACTTCAATTTTCGTATGGTCAATGTTTATAGAAATTTAGTAGTCTAGAACCAAGGCTTCCTCTGTCTACCCTGCTTTTTTATGCGGGAAAGAACTTGAAGCTGTTTGTTTGCATCATGTAAAATACGAGAAATTAATGAAAATAAGAGTACTTTTAAGCATGCATGTGAAGAAATGTCCGACACTGCACTATGTCCTACCAGACAGGAACAATATAAATGATACAAATATAAACATACTATCAAGTTTGATGTGAACCCATGGCCATAGCATGCAATCACAAACGTTGCAACTGTGTCTTGTCAATGTCAATTTCCAATTAACCCTACTTAAAATTAAAAGACATCCAAAATGCCTTTCACATGATTTTAAGTTTATGGTTACGATTTTTTTCTAAAAAGATTAAATAAAAAAAAACTGGTTACATGTGACACATTCATTTGTCACTTAAAGCTGTAATACAAGAACTTTTGGATACAAAAACTCAACATTTAATAGTGTTCGGGGGTAAATTTGTCACCTCTAATCCGTGTCTATTTAGTGTTAAATACGTCTGTACGGAGTTAACAATAAATCATAACCAAAATGGCATCTGGTAAACAGCTGTTTACAGCGTGTTCAGTCCATCTCACAATGTCTCCTTTGTTGTACAATTGTACTATAGAAATATAATACAGCTTATAGTTCATCTTTTGATTTTTAAATTGTTTTTGACCATTCAAGATTTTAACGTAATGCTAATAACCAAAAAATAACTAAAATAGTTTGATTAATGAATTGGGGAATCGAACCCACAACCATCTAATGTAGACTCTTACCTACTATGGCACAATAGTGTCCTATAAAGGTATTTACTTCTTGCAATTATGTAATTAAATTAATGACTTAGAACATATTATATGTCTCAGTCTTCTTAATAATATATTTAACCTTCGCATTGTGATATAATTAAATGCATTTTTAACGACACATCAGTGTAGAACAAATAAATAATCACGAAGTGGTAATATTATTCTAAAATAAATACATTACCCTCCAGTGCATCGCGTAGCCGGGTAATTATTAACATTTAGCATTTATGCATATTCCGGGAAAGGCATACAATTTTAAATTTCAAACTTAAATATATTAATTTCATTCGATTACTTTTTCTAATTAAAAACACATCTAGCAAAGATATCCATCCACAACCAATTAACCAACAATTTCTAAGAAAAAATTGTATTCGAAAAGTAATTATATTTAAATTTCTAATACTTAATGTATTTTGAATAAACCTGTTTATGAATGTACCTGGCACTTTGGAATGAGACATGTAAAATGTTTTATTTATATTAATACTTCTGTATCGTTTTAGAAGTATTTTAAGCTAAACTTTGGCGCTAAACATGGATAAAGAAATATATTAATAACATATATTAGGTGCGGAAATATATAAATAATAATCAATTAATCATAATACCAATACTTCGCCCTCTGTAATGATATAAAAACTTTTTGAGTGATAATGATTTTATTTTTTCTTATAATAGCTGAAATTACTTACAACGTTTTTATATAATAAAAAAGAATTTTTTTTTCCAGTTTGGTTTGGTTGCCTTTTCCTCGCAAAATTAATATTATAAAAATAGTTTGCCACTAGCGCGACGTCAACCAGTACCAGTTCACAAATTCTTTTCTTCTATTCAAAGAAACTAACAGAGGAAGTACAGTCTATTTAGACTTTTGTTACACACTGTTATTAAAACGGTTATTATTTATTACAGTTCATCTTAAAACATTGAAAGTTCATAAGATGAATCATTTTTAATTAAGAAATCGTCGACCCAATGATTATATTACCGTTCACTTTATTTTAAATGCCAGTTGCCAGATGCAACCTTTTTTTAATATTTACATAGAGGGATAGGAAAAATGCATATGTATATGATACAATGTAAATTGCTCCTTGTGACATTGCGTGTTGAGTGGCGGACCTCAACACCGCGTTTTGCTTCTTTCCCAGAGCGAGAAAATGAAAATATTAAACATTTAATTCCCCCGACTGGAAATCGAATCCACAACAGTGCCGTGTAAAATCGCACGCTTGTGTCCCTACGCTACTCCACGACGGCCTTTAAAATAGTTTAATTTTTGATTATCATTATAATTACAAATAGAATATACATATGTCGGTATATATAATGTGTGTAGGTAGGTGTAAGCAAATATATATAACTAGCGACCCGCCCGCGGCTTCGCCTGCGTGAACTACGTTATTATTAATTTCTGTCTCCATGAATACCTACGTCCTATAAGTGACGTCCATGCAAAATTTGAGACTCCTAGCATTTGAAGTAATGAAGTTTCATACACATTCAACCCCAAAAACAACCCTTTAGAAGTCGAATATTGTAAATTCCCGTCTTAGCGAGCCTACGTCCTATAAGTAACTCCTATGCAAAATTTGTGATTCCTAGCACATGTAGTTTCTGAGATTTCGTGATGAGTGAGTGACCTTTCGATTTTATATATATAGAAGATTGGTAAGAATATTAATATTTTACAAATTGTTAAATTCATATTAATTTAAAAATAAATATAAAAAAACTTAAACTAATTAGTCATTATTTAATCAATGTAAATAGACTTTGTCCATTGTTTGAAAACCGTTGTTTGCACGTTAGCCACTTCGTGCAAGTCGGATCTTTCATGAATCCTTATATACGCTGTATTGTATTGCTTTTATTTAATTAAGCCTAATATAGAGAAATGTTTTAATTATTTATACTATTGTTACTTTAGCCACAAAAATTTTGTTAGTAAATATAGCACGCATTTTTTCATATTTAAAATTTTAGTCTCTCGATTTGTATAAATAAGAAATAGGCCAGAAATCCAATATAAAGCGTAATTTTAATATTTTTTAGGCATGCGTATTGGGTGGCAAAACTCAATGCCACGCTTTGCATTGTTACCAGAGCGAGAAAATATTAAATATTTAAACCGCGCGAGTGGGAATCGAACCCCTAAACGTCGAGTCGTAAATGATATACAATAATTTTTCTTTGTACTATGTATTTTTGACCTAATCTTCAAACGACTTAGGCCTGTATCCGTTTCTCACACTAAAACTCAATCACCACCTGTACCTGTATACTGTAACATACTCACGCGTAATTCAGCTTATATCAGCATCGTAGAATGTGTATCACGGAACAGTTGACATGTCTACACAGCGACTGGTCCAATTTGTTGTGCCGATGCAAATTGCTTCAATCCATTTAAACTTTGTGCTCGTTGTACAGGGTTCAAACTATGAGGTTAGGTATTAACATGTTTAATTTTAACATAATTTATAGAAAAAATTAAGTTAAGTTAAGGTTTTTTGATAGTTAAGTTGTATTATTAACGGAACGAGAAAATGAAAATAATTAATTCCCCCGAGTGGGAATAGAACCTAGAGCCATGGCTTTTAAAGTTTAATGCTGTGCCGCTGCGCCAATATGGTCTTTATAGGTATTATGTAAAGTAAGCTATATTTTTAATTGATATCGATAAGTCCTTAGTCTGATTGGACTCGCCATGGCGTAATGTCTTTAAGCACCTTGAGGATACGCTAACTTATTAATCTATTGAGCATTGTAAGAAATTTCTGCTTTATTTATTTTTTAAGATTTCCCTGTCTTTCTGTAAAAGAGAGAGAGAGTTTTGTAATATTTTAAAACATTTTAAATGTAAGTAAAATATTTCTAACTCCATACAAATAATTTCATCATATCATGCTTAGAAGAACGGTGAAGTAAAAAACCTGTAGAAAAAAATATATAAAATATCTTATTTTTTTATCTAATAATCAGTAAAGAAAATATCGCACGACACATCCAATGGAAACACAGCACCAACGTTGTTCTCTGCGTCAGTTCTAAAACGCTTAACTAGACGCATCCGTCTTCTCGGCAGAACGAGCGTTTTATTTACAAGGACTTCTTGATTTCAGAGTAATTGGACGTAAGATGTAATTGAACTCGTCAATTGTAGAGACATGTGATTTTGTTAAATACTACGTCTCCAATACAATTAGTGTAAGATTTGAGACCGTTATAGCGCAGCGGCACAGCGACTTCTGTGGGTTCGATTGGAATAAGTTTTTAGTTTCCTCACTCTGGTAGCAAGACAAAAGCCGCCCTTGATTTCCGCCACTCAACGAGAAAACGAGAAAAGAAAAGAACGCAGTGTCTTAACACTAGGTTCTCTGCTTTCTGTGGTATACGATATGTAGCGTGAAGCTAAAACGAAATAACAGTTAAACATTTCGCTATGACTGACGTTACTGTATGGAAATATTATATGAGGCCAGTCGTGACGCAGTGGCACATGCGTGTGACTGTAAATCCGTCGAGTTAGGGGTTCATCCGAGGAAATGATATCTTCTCTCTCTTCAGGAAAAGCGTGGCGTTGAGTTCCGCTTCTGAACAAGCAATGAGAATTCGGCGGAAAATGAAGAACGGAGAGTCTTAACAGTAGATTCCCTATGCTTACCCTGTTGTATGCAAGATACAACGTAAAACTAAAAAAAATATGAAAAAGCTAGCGTTTACAAAGTAAATTTATAATTTTTTAGATTTTTCCCTATTATGTATGCAGATGTAGATAAAGAACTAAAGCTGGAGTAAAACTAGGAGTTGTCATGTAGTAATAATGGTCAGTATAAAGTAAGAAAAAAATAATACGAAATAAACGAATCAAAATAAAAATGTACAAGAGCTACAAATACGTCTCGTACCTTAAAAACAATTTTCTCATTATACTTGAAATGTTGAATTCTTAACATAATATCCAAGAATGTTACAGATGATCTGTCTCAGTCCTTAGCTGAGCTCCGTCGTAAGTCAAACATAACTTATTTCTATTTTAGACAGTCTCGGACGCGTCTGACGGCGCGTATGCCTTTAGAATGTTACCAAAGATGATTTTATTTTTAGTTTTCGACTCGCTCTAAGTTATTTAAAATGAATGTGGCGTAAGGATGTGAATAAGGTCGTCTTGGCACAGGGCGTGCGATTGTAAACGCGACGACTGTGGGTTGGACTCCCACTCGGATTTACGAAATATTTGATATATTTATTTTCTTGCGCTGGTAAAGAGAAAAAGTGCGGCGTTGAGCTCCGCCACTGAACACGCGGAAACTGAGGAATGGAAGTGTCTTAATAGGGAACGGAGTGTCGGCATGTGCGGGATACAGCGTGAAGCTACAACGTAACAAAGTATTTAGATGACGGCATAGAATCGTATGGTAGGGTATTAACTTCACATAAATGGGTTCTGAATCCGAATTCCATTCGAGTAGCTGATCATGATTAGGTTATACAGAACGGCTTTAGCTTTATAATATTATCATAAGAGATATTTTTGTACATATGTAATATCTAATATAAACAACGGAATATTCATTATTAATGTTTATACAATTTGTATAAATATGAATAATGAATATAAAAGTATGCGCTTGTTATTTCGCTATTGTTAATACTGTGATGATCAATTGAGGACAAGTGATTAGTCTAATTAAATATGAAGATCAATGGTTCAATCAATGGTTCATGTATCATTATTAAGTAAATATATTGGGAATTATAATATAATTTTATTTTCAAAATTATCAATATATGTCTATTGTCAAATAATGACCATTTATCATTTTTGAACTAAAATATTATATTCTATTATATCTATTATATATAATTTGAACTATGTAATTATTTAAGTGTTTAGTTAAAAAAATTCCAAGACTTATCATAGTATGCTTATACTATTAGAAATTAAGAAGACCAATAAAATATAATCAACGTTTAAGATCTTCTGAAAACAATCTATATAAAATAACAATAATTTTCTTTTAAACTGATTACAAACTCAGAATAATATAATTATACTATACAAGAACCACTAAACGCAAATTAAAGTGACATTTCCTACTCATTCCAAGCATAAGTTTATTAACAACGCATCTTCACAGTTCCGTCACAGCAATTATTTTAGATTGCAAGCATCACCAACTTTCGTCTGTCGTCTGTACTATTGAGTGTGGCTGTGGAGTTTAAAATGTGAAATGTATAATTAATTTGTACTAAAATGTATTCGTTGATTTCACAAAACATTATTTTTGTTAAATTGCTATATACATACTAATTTTTTTAAGTGGAGGCCATACATTAGGATACCTTGATTGTTTTAGATTTGATACTCACTCGGGAAAATTATTCTATTTAAATTATTTCAATTTTATTGTTCTGATACAATGCATCAAAATTTGACGGAAAGTAAATAAAGGGGGGTATCTTAACACTAAACTCTTTCTATCTTGTATGTTTAATAACTTCCAACTGTGTCGACAAGACGACGACACGGCGACATATAAATAGGTATGTCTATAATTTATATCATGAATAATGTAATATTTTAAATATATTATAACCCTAAGACAGGTCTTAACTAATCTATATATATAAAATCGAAAGGTCACTCACTCATCACGAAATCTCAGAAACTACATGTGCTAGAAATCTCAATTTTTGCATAGGAGTTACTTATAGGACGTAGGTGCTCGCTAAGACGGGAATTTGCAATATTCGACTTCTAAGG
>JAKRZM010001294.1:313461-353761 GCA_036379175.1 Heliconius cydno galanthus | reverse complement strand
ACACTTTATCAATGAACACATCGACTAGAGCGGATATTGTAGTCTGCAATGGTAATAAGGGATCCGGTTAGACGAGATTGATTTTACTACGAAAACACGAACTTGGAGTAAGAAAATTTAAGCTTTTTGGACTCGAAAAATATATTATATTGTTTTCTGTTCTTTTATAATACATGGTTATGTTATAATGGAAAATTAAATATATCTTTAAAAAATCTTAAAATATTTGTCATTAGGAATGCAACCGATACATGATCTATTTGTATGTCTGTAGAAATATTACACTTATGATGATACACGTGTGATTGTAGCAAATGCGGCAGGTTATGGATTCGATTCCCACTCGAAAGGAAAACATTTAATATTTTCATTTCTTTGCTTTGATGTCGTTGAGTTTCGCCACTAAACACGCCATGCCTCCAGAATTCGGAGGAAAATGGAGAACGAATCTTGACACTAGGATCCCTCTCCCTGATTCCTGCTGTGTGCGGGATACAGCGTAAAGCTAATAAAGAAATGATACTGCTATCGCGACCAGTTAAGGTGTGACTTACATCGCACAGTAGGTAGTACCTAGATTTTATTACGTTTAATATTCACTTAAACAATAGAAACCGTTGTGACAGTCCGCAGTGGGACAGTCTGACATAGAAGACTGAAAACTCGATTGTTCTGAGTTCAGTTCCGACTCGGGGGAATAATTATGTATTCTGGTTAAAACCAACATCAAACGACTGAAAGAAGAAAACGCAAAAAATATGTTTGTAATAATATAATCATATTATTCTGTTCTTCTTGCCTATGAATTGTTCATATTGTAGAAAGAAAGAGAAATGTGGGAAGAAAGTTCAGAGATATTAATTTTGTAGCAGCCTTTTAATATATTTAATTTTAGTTGATATTCAAGAATTTAAAATGTAAATTTATAGGCAACCTTGACGAGTACCTCCTACTTAACGAGTCTACTGTCATTTCAAAGACACTAGTCAAAATTGAGTTCAATTTTTAACTAGGTTTTGCCACATGCTCAAATATTATATCATTTGAAAATATTAAATTGGGTTATGCAGTGAAACAGTATTAATTGACATTTTTTAATTTAAATAAATATAATTTCTTTTTGATATTTATATAAGTGATTTTTACAAATTTGACTTTTCATTCTCATGATTGTTTGCAATTTATAGATTATTTTCACATATTGAAAATGTTGCCTTGATATTTTTTTAAAAGTAAAATATCATTTTGTAAGAGTGGTTGACGGTTCGCGACGGTTGTGGGTTCGATTTCCAATCGGGGGATAGGAGTATTTTATGCTTTTATTTTCTCGCTTTCTTAATGGAGACATACCACCAAACCACTCACAGAGTGTGACTAGCATCTCTTTGGCTACTCAATCAAGTACATGATACAGTGTGGAGCTAAAAAAACATTTTTTAATTATTACTTGTTTGGAAAACCCATTGAGCTATATTTAAAGAATTAATTTATGTTGTCCGATCGGACACAAAAAACACATTAAAAATTACTTAATATTGAAGAATCGTATGATAATATATCCATTTTTCCAATAACGTGAAAGATATGAAGAAAAATGTAATTAAAACTACGGTACGACTAAATTGAAAGATGAAATGACGTTATTTTAATATCCTCCTGAAAGAGGAACGAGCATAGTTTAAAACTAAAAAGTTTATGAAACGCTTGATTGAAAAATAAGTTCTATTAAAAAAATATCAAAGATATCGAATAATAATCACGATAGGAGCCTTATTTTAATAATTTTCTTTTACTCTAAAAACGTGACCTATTCTAATGTTACTTTTCAGCTGTTTTATAAGAGATTTTGAGGCCAGTCGTGGCGCAGACGGTTGTAGATTCGATTCTCATTCGAGCAAATGCTTGCTTGATGATAACAGAAACATGACAAAATTACTGACTAAATACTTAAAAATGTCAAATTTTTAAGCGATATCCACAGACAAACATAAATATTTTCATACGGCTTAACAATGAGACGGACAGATAAAAAGATTTTTGGGGTTTACTTCACCTGTCCTGTGCAAATCGTAACGTGTTTAGAATATAAACAGAACATGTGTTCCCTATACGAGTATATACATGTATCTAACCAATTACAATAACGTGAAACCAGAATAAATCTCATGTCGAGATGAAATATAAGAATCATACCTCCATCATGGCCTGTCAACATTGTGTTCAAAAAGGATCCTTGTATTTTGAGGATATTATTTACAATCGCTTCGTGATATTTTAAGGGATATACCCACGGAAATCAAACACGTAATACAAATATACTTTTTTTGTATTTATTTTATATTTTTTCTCAATTCTATATGCGATAGAGACTTGAGTTTATGTAGTAGATGTAAATAATTATGAATTTATGTATGTTGTAGCCATAATATTGTAAAAATTATGTTTATTCGATACTAATATTAACTTAATTAAGATTTATGAAACAAGAGAGGTAGGAGGAGATTTCAGTAAAACTTCGCGTATACAATATCGATGATACTGGAGGAAGGTCACGTAAAAAATACGAGGACCCTCGGAGGATTTGGATGTAAAGGTATGCCGATATTGACGCTCTATTCCTACAGGCAAGCTAGGAATAAATCCTGAACAAAAAAATAACTTCATTAATTTGAACTAGTAACCTACGACAATGATATCAGAAAATCAAATGAATAATAATATGCTATAATTAATTTATGTAGTGGAGTCCTTGAGAGGAAGCGACATGCCACATAAGGACCAAAACGCATTCGATATATTGTTTAAAGAACAATGCATCCAATTAAAAGGAAATCTCATGTGGAAGTGACTCAACGTTATGCAACACTGTCATTTATGTTTGTATGGTTAACAAAATTGTAGCCAGTACTCGCTCTACGTGAAATTTATGAAGCATTTATTTTATAACATAAAATAAATTGGCTTGGTGATAGTGAATTCAAATCTTATTCCCAGTAAATATTTGTCCTTTTCCAATTCTGGTTAAACAGATATTGGGAGCCAAAGATTATTTCTATTTACTGTTTATAATTGTAAGTTGTGTTTTTAAAAAATACGGATCATTTTGTTATAAATCTCTGTTATTTGTTTATTTTCTTCCATTCCTTATAACCTAAAAGCGTAATAAATATTATAGCGTCATATAATGGAGCAAAAAAGAATAGAGCCCAAGAGGGAAATGTAACAAAATTATAATTTCATTTTTAATAAATTTTCGTAATTTTACACTTGCCCGTTGAAATTACATATTCTGTGAAAAATAAATTAAGGTGTAACTGAGGTAATTTACATTTAATTAAAGTATAAAAGACCAGTAGGTATGTATCCTTGTCGTTGGAATTGTGTAGTTTGTTTTGTGTAAATTTTATTAGTTTACTGGTGTTTTGTCAGCTTGACGCTGCATCCCGCATATAGCAGGGTAGGTAGAGGGAACTTTTGTTAGACACTCCGTTCCGCAATCCCCACACAATTTTTGAGGCGTAGAGTGTTGAGTGACGAATCACTATCACTGCGCCATTTGTGTCACCAGAGCGCGGAAATGAAAATAATTTATTACCCCGTGTGGGATTGAACCCACAACCGTAGTGCTTGCCGCCACGAATGATATTAATCTTATACAAGATAATAATCTAATTTATTTTATACAATGTCATCAGAAAAAGAATTCTTGTATATAAAAATGAGGATACGTTATAATATGCTTGCCCTTGTTTAAAAAAATGGCAAAGAACAGTAATTCTAATCGATTTTCCATTTCATCTAAATATAATGCTATTCAATCGGTTGCACATTTTAGAGGCACACAGTAAACTTCGCCATTGTCACGTACAGAGAGAACTAAAAAAATAGAAATATTGTAACAAAAATTAGTTATTGTATCGTTATTGGAAAAAAATACTGTTTGTACTACCCTTCATTACTTATAAAGAAAAATATATATATTTTACATAAGAATCTAATTGATTATCGTTAATTAGAGAAAATAAAATTATAATGACAATTATTTTTTTTATCATTTATGGGTATAACTCCTACGTAGTTGACAAATCATCTTATTGGTGGCGAAGAGAATCAGGCCATAACGAGGTAGAGGCAAAGCGCGGTGATGAGCTCCGCTACTCAACACGAAATTCCCCTAAAACCCGGAAATTGAGGAACGGAAGTGCATTAATGCGAAGGGTGTGTCACTACACTAACAGCGTAAAGCTCGGGGACTGCTAGTGTCAAACAAAAATCTTAAACAAATAGAAAATTAAATATGCACTTGTTTACTCTTACAAAATGAACAACACATTGTATATTTTTATGTGTTATTGTCACAATGGGTTTGCCTTGAAATATTTTATAAGTCCGCCGTTGTACGCATCTCGTACAGCTGCTATCTTTACGATCAACGTCATTCCCTCGTTTTTCGTCTTTTGAACAGCCTGTAATTTGTCACTTCGGACATTTAAAGTTGGCGTGATTGATAAGCGTTTTGACATAAATTATATTGATATATTGTATTCTGTTTTATTTACCTAGCTACTGGTAACGAGTTATTTTATTTTATTTAAGATTTTTGTCTTATTGTACTGTGTTCAGATTCAGTTGTAGGCAGAAGGAACCTTGTGCCATGTAACTGTCACAACATTTAGACATATTCATTAGTTAGTCAACAAAATGGAAGTAAATTCTTACTGCTTTACCATCATACCTTACCATCTGGTTGTCTGTTCAACTGTGCAAATGTATGAAATTTCATATGAATATTTTCACATGGGGAAGGAGATAGTTAGCCTAGGGCTAATACTCTTTTCTCTACCAAGTTAGAACGATAATATTCAATCAAATTATTAAACAACTATTTATGAATATATGAGCCTATTGCTTTTACCTAACCTTACCTTCTTATTGATGTCGTCCACTAATCAATTTGCGCTACATGTGTTTACAGAAAGTTCACAGAAGCATTATCAAAGGACGGACATGCTTGGATAATGTTTCTGCTTGAAACTTGAAAATTAATTCATAATACATATTCATAGGTTTTTACCACGCATGTACCCATAAAATCTTATTTATGTGAACAGAAAAGATAGTGTTGTGACACTTACACACACACACATATATTTACTTCATTACTTTTTTTCGTAAGACACGCAAATTAAGCCGCTCTCGCTTATACATTGTTTCTTTCATTGGCCCATAATTAGGAACGTGACTCGTGCATTTCTGTACTGAGATTTAATTACTTATCGTGATGTTATAAATTACCCTTATCAGAATTTCGGCCGCTGTTTTATGGTTTACGAACAACAAACGTTTTTTATTTATAGTTAATTTTCTTTTCTTATGTACTTTAATTGTTTATTAAACTGTATCGGCATAGTGTAATGATTAATGCTTGGAATTGCATAAAAAAATATTATTAATTGATTAACAAACAAGATCTGTAATCTAATTTAGCTACTAAAATAACAACGTAATATAATTTACTTCTGTTACAATCTACATATATAAAATGACGGTATTGGAGCTTTAAGACCCAATTATTTATAAACATTTGGCAAAACCTTTATAAACATTTTAAAAACACTTACGTGCTATTATAAGAAATACTAAGAATGAAGTAGCATTACTTAAATAAAATGTTATAGGACAAATCAGAAAATTTAAGATTTTCCAGTAAAACAACAACTCAACACGCAATGAATCCAGAATTCGGCGGAAAGTGGGGAAAGGAGTTTCTTAACACGAGGTTTCCTCTGCCTACCCTGTTGAGTGCGGGATAAAATAAAATAAGTATTAAAATACGTAAAATTCTTAATCTGTGACTATTTTTAGAACATTTTTTATTAATATTCAAAAACATTTGATTTAATAACACTAATATCGCTGCAACACAGCGTCGCATAGTAATTTGTCAACGTCACTCGCTTCACTGACATAATGGAAATTTAGTGTCAACTGACCAGCCATTCCGGCTGAGTTGTGCTGGATTGTTTTCATAGATTGTTAGGGTTTTTTTTAATGTATTGTTATATCTATTCAACTACAAGAATACTAGATGCTAGATTTATCTTTTTCTTCTGCTTTTATTATTTTTTTCTTTGCTTCTTTTACTGCTAGGTTAAGATCACATTTTATATTGAACTATAGCTTTTAATAATATTTTTCTAAGTAAAAAGTAACAAGTAAACTTTTTAAAAGCCTTATGATTTAAAAGACACAAATCACTACTACGTGCTAGCTACCGTATATTTAGTCTTTTCTGTGCGTTCGTAGAATTTTGCCTTATTTTAAAAGACTAAAGAACCAATCGTGATTATAGTTAAATATGTACATAAAACCCGAAGGAAACAATAAATATTTACAGGTGCTTAAAGTATATTACCTTTTTTTAATTGCTTTCTTTTACTCTTACTTTACTTTCGTTTTCGTCATTATAAATATAACCTGCTGCTTCATCTGCATAAAGTTGAATATGAAACGCAAAATATAAAAAAGAAAAAGTTTCAGTTGTGACCTTAGAATATCAGATTTATATAAATTTGATTGATTTGTACAACAAAGATCAACGCCTTTTCCTGATTGCTAATACATTTTCTAAGACTATTTATTATTAGCCATATATTATGTAAATACATAAGTTAATATGTAAACAGGTGTGCCGAACAACAGGTTTTTAGTACGAGGTCAGCGAGTGACAGATGTGCGACCCTTGTTATTTTTGATATCGAAATCGAATTTTATGGTTAAAGTAACTTTGAATATATATATATTTTATAAAATAACAATTTTAAAAAAAACATTTGCTTTCGGGAATATTGATGAGGTTGACATACTTTATTTATATATATTTTTTTAGCTTCACTCTGTATATCGCTGCAGACTAGGCGGAGGGAACCAACTTGTAGGACATTATTGATTCCCCACTTTCCACCCCATTTTTAAGACTTTGTAAGTGGAATTGTGGAATTCAATTATTCCCCTGCTCCACGATAGTCTCATGTAATGGATATAATTGTAATGTTTTTTATATTCTTATAAAAATACATTAAATACAAATGTCTATAAAGCTACAACAAAAATAAGCTTTTGTAACTTATTTATTATAAAATACAGTTAGTTATTAAAGATTCAGAAACATTGTTTACATATACACAGGCAAGCTTGCATTTTCATCGCAAATATCCGTCCGTATAGGACAAGGTAAGGACAGCAAAGAACGAAGTAACTGCCCTATTTTCAGTTATATAGCCACCTTGACATGTTTGGTGGGTGATAAAAGTATATTTAATTTTATGTTTTAGTAGGTTTGGTTTACTTAAAGCTCTTTTTTGCGTTGTGTTTACTAAATCAAAAAAAAATAAGTGCTATGAATTTCCGTTTTATCTTATTTTGTAAAACCCAACGTACTATTTTCATGCTTTTATATCTTTTATTAATAGTAAATTAGTTTTTAGTTTTAGTTCAGCTCTATTTATTCCATAAGCCCATCTAAACCCCATTTTTTTTCTACAATATAAAAGGAAACAATAGAAATTCTGTAGTGTGTTACAGAATCATAATTATCTATGATCACGCAGATCAATACAATGTTGCTCTCGTCATAATATTATGCCTATATCATAAAAACTATTCAGTAGAAAAGCATAAAAAGAGCCGCGGAATAAATTAAAACTAGCGTGGGAAGATATTAATAATAAATTAGGTTACTCCATCCGTTGCCCCACTTTACCTGCTTTTACATGTATTTTGTGCGTCTGGATAATTAATGTATTCAATTTGTTTTACTCAGACGAAAGCTTAGGGAAGATGTGGGAGAATGTGCCAAACGAGGACTTTAGAGTGTACTCGTATGGCTGTTACATTCCTTGTTGATGTAACGTGATGTCACGTTTGAAACGTTTGTTTTTAGAAAATTAGGGAAAACTTTGAAAATTGAAGGAATTTATTTTTTTTCAAGAAAGGTTCGAGGTTCGGGTTCAAATCCCGTTAAGTTTGGTTTTTACACGTAAATTGAAGGAAATTAAAGTCATTTGTATTATTATTTGAGTCTTTTTATGTGTGTCGAGCAGGATGTTTTTATGATAAATGCGTCGCGTCTGCTACATCGTAAAACGTAGATTGATTTGACATTTACGTAAATTTATAGAGTAGCGTGGTTTTCTTACAAATTATGCGATTATATGATTTAATATGATATACCTTATAAACATTTATTTACATAAATAACTAACCGGAATTTAGTGGAAAGTCGGAAGTTCCCCAGGGGTTTTCTGCCTACTCTGCGTCGTGCGGGATACAGCGGGAAGCCAAAATGATAAATAAGTAACACAAAAAACACATTTTGTTAGACATATTATAGTAATTTTACTTTTATAATATTGTATAACTAAAACCATTTAATGTATTAGTTTCGTTATTATTTTAAATTTAGTGCTATGAACCTATTAAGCTAAACGGGCCTACCCTCGGATGATGGACGGTAGAGACTTCATAGTAATAGTCTGTAGGCATAAAGGATATTAAAGCTATTTTAAGCAAAATACTTCATTTTATATGAAAATTTAATAGATTTGATGATTATTAATGTTAAAACAACTTTGTTTTTATTTGCGTGACATTGTGGGTTTATACAGATAAATTCATATTAAAGGTTATTCCATAGAAATAGCAAAATGTGTAATTTTTTTTCATTGCTGATTACTTTCATGCTATCTCATGATTTTTGCCTCGTCCATAATTTTAATATGAGTAATTTCTATTTCCAGGTAAATCTTTCAAGAGTTTTATCGGATTATATTCTTAAGAGCTATTCCACCGAAAAATCGTGGATTTACATTTTTCCCGGGGTAAGACGGTGAGTGAGGTACTTATTTTTTTGTCTTAAAGAAGATTTTCATCTTATAACGTTTATGATGCTGATCTAAATTAAAATGTCTTTTTTACTGTGATAAGGCACACGGCTACACGATGGTGTTACCCCTCCTCCTCCTCCTGATTATAAGGTACCTTACATTAGTTATCAGGAAGCTCAACGCTGGCGTTGAGTTCTGCCACTCAACACGCAAGGCCTCTAAAAAAATCGGCGGAAAGTGAGAAACAGTGTCTTAAGCGTGCACTAATAGTCTCAACCTGTTTTTGTTCTCTATTGTTCATTTTCTTACCGAAATTAAGTAAGCCTCTATGATTTTCTATTATCTGCTAGGCAGACCTACTTACTTCGTCGAAGTTTAAACAATAAACGAACTCTTTTATAGTAAATCGAAGTAATGTCGAATGTTTCACCTAGTTTTAGCATAAAAATTTAACTCCCTATCGCAAGTTATAACTTTTTAAAATGGCTACGTTTAATGGCGGCGACAAAGTGGCGCTTAATCACTTTTTTATTTCTTTTAACGCTAACGTCATATGGGTATTATAGAGTGAACCTGGCAGAAATATTGAACTTATAAATTAAACTTTTAACGTTCGGCAAATAAGTTCTTTGTGGCCAAGTTAGAAAGTATATTTAAATTATGGGTCATATTTTTACTCAATATACGGATCATACATATTGGTTAAGATATCATAGTGTATAAAGTTCGTTTTTGAATGTCATTCCTACGAAATTATTATTTTAAACATGTCGAAACCGTATCTCATTCATAAATACAAATTTGTTTTTCAAACGAGATAGCATATTAGAAACTAAACAAGTAAATAACATAATACTATAATGAAAAAGTCAATAAAGCTTCCAGCGTTCGGAGTTTCCAAAACAAATTATAATATAGCGACATGACTGCAAAGTAAACATATTTACTAAATTACCATTAAATTAACTTTCGAGCTACTCCTTTGACCAGAAAGACCTGACCTGTTGGGTCAGGAGCAAACATTTTTTGTTCGCGTATATTAGTTGTGCAATTCGGAAGTTAAAGTGGGCAAGTTTTACCTTCAACACTGAATATTCTGGCCAACTTAAATTAGAAAACCGTTTTGAGGACCTCAGATTTCAGGGAGAACTTTGTTTACACGAGGCTTTCAACGGAAATGGGAAATTAAATAAATCTTTATACTATAGAACAACTAAATAACGCTTTACAAACTTTTTTTTTCTTTAAACCTTCACTCATAAGATTGCAAATATATAGTATGAGATATAACGTTTTTGTTTTTATTTATGACATACGAGTAAGCACTCTTTTTTATCATTAGGTTTTGACTGGATTTTTTCTTACCTCAAGAACTTTAAATAATTACAACGGGGGTTTAATAAATAAATCATTGACATTATGTATATGAGTACATATTTTTCTATACAAATTTGTTTTTAAGTTTACAACAGAATACGTAATTATATTGTTGTTTTTATTATGAATATAACTCAAAACTTTCTTGGCAAGCTCGCTGTTCCTCTGTTTAAATATTCTTTGTAGATATCCTTTAGTCTTCCCGATCACTATCGATGAAATTATTAGATAACTTTCGCCGTGAAATATTGCACTTTTCGCCTTAAAGTCGCTCGACTCGAGAGTTCGCTTCGAGTTGAATCAACAATTAATAATAAGAAATTATGTAACGCTTGCTTACTTCTTTTGGATCTTTTTTCATTTGAAAATTCTTTTATTAAATTTTAACTTATCGCCATTGCTATTTATTTAGCATAAAGCAGTACGCTTTATAATAACTATATATTTTTTTGTTTTCAGATAGTGTTTTCCGCCTACTTAGTCTAAATTATAAAAATATATTAAAACTTTTACTACCCAATTACAATTCACGGAAGTATCTAATATATGTGATAAGAATAAACATTCTCTTCCAAGAGAATTCTTAAGCAATCATGCGCAACTGTCGCTTTCGCTTTAATCTATACTCATTTTTATTGTTTTTTACGTATATATATAATTCGCGTTAAGATTGCGTATATTACGTGTCGTTAGTTTTTGCTCGGCATCGATGCTCGCACCGATTATGTTGGACACGCTATCGCTAAAACGATGTAATTGTAGTTATTACTAATTTTACTTAATCTCTTTTCGATTTTGTTTCGGTCGGTGCTCAGTGTGGTATGTCTCTAATTTATATTGAATTAAATAGTATTAATTGTTTACTGCTTTTTCATACATTTTCTGTGTACAACTAGGCTGGGAAAAGCTGGTAGGACGACTAGAGTCGTGACTGGTGTAGCTTCCATCCATCCATCAGCCTTTCAACATTCACTGCTGGACATAGGCCTCCCCTAATTTGGTGTAGCTTAACACTGCGTTATATTTTACAACAACGGAGAAATGTAAATTGGGATCAAACCTGCGTTTATAAAGGTAATACTTTGAAATACCAAATATATAAAATGAAATAAACGATAGTGATAAAATAATTTATAAAAGTCATGTTATTACGTTAATTATTACATGTGAATTACGTATTTAGGGAAAATAAATAACATTAATAATAATTATAATAATAATGTCATTTTGCAAATTGGTTAATCACTCGCCATTCACAACTTGGTGAGCATGATTGTGCCGGAAATTGATATTAATTGTTTCCTCATTAATGTTATACATAATATATATATATAATTTTAAGTGTATTGAGTTTAAAAGCTTTTTTTTTTACTTTATCACTTATGATTGAATGTAAAATAAAATATTATATTGTATTATTTTTGTGTTAAATATTTATTTGAGTGTTCTTTATCAAACCATTGCGACTTATTCGTGAGAATAACAATAACATTACATATAAATTATAATTTAATATTATACACAATTATAATAGTCTTAAATTTACGAAACCAAATTTAGTGGCGTAACCCAAAGCTCCACTTTGCCTTGTTACCAGTACGACGAAATGAAAATATTAGAAATTCCATCCCTCCGAATGGGAATCGAACCCACAGCCGTCGTGTTTACCCAGGGCAAGCAAAGCACATACTTTATATTTAACCTATTTAACTTCTAAGAAATCTATTGTGACAATACTATCATTAACTTTAATTTATGCGGCGGCAGTAAGAATGCGGTTAAATAAATATAACCAAGTGGCGCTATTCCATTAGCAAAATAAGGGCCAGGCAGGTACAGGATTGTAAAACCTTCGGGGGGTAAAGGAGGACAGTAATAGGTCGTTACGTCCACGGCCTTTGTTACGGCGAGAGACAATAACTGAAATAGCCGCCTTGAAATATCCTTTAAATCACCTTTATCTATAGTTAATATCTTTCTTTATAAAATATCTTTGAATTTCTTAATTATATTTCTTGGGAGTATTGGTTGAAAATATTTATTATTTTATGTTCAGATAAAAAATTTGAAGATTTTTTTCTGTGTGAACTATATATAAGAAAGATAAATAAAAACATGATACTATAAAGTAATTTTTGGGTAATTCTGGTAACAAGGAGACATGACAAGTTTGTATGAAAATATAGGATCTAGTAATACATTATAAATTACATATATTGACGTTTATTGAAGTTTGATCGAAGGTAGACATGAGGATATTCTTTTCATAACGCACTGAATAAATAACACATGATAGAACGGCTGTTTTAGTTATTTATCAATTTAATGTGTTTTAAGATTATATATTTTTCCTTATAATAGTGTTAGATTTCTATTTCTTTTCGCCTGAAAATATTGCTTATTGATTTGTCGAATTCAACAGTGCAACGCTTTTTCTTGTTACAGCTGAGAAATGAAAATATTTGTTTTTCTCGAGTGGTGATCGAATCTACAACTATCACCTTTATAATTAGATGATATAGGGTATCACAGCGCCACTGCTCTTAAAATTTTGGCATCATTTTGGTATAGTTTAGAAGTATTTTTAAAAAATCAGTCAGTCAGTTAGTGTGGCTTAAAATTTCACTGAGGCGACTATTTTTATAAAATAACGTTACTAAGCTCTGAGTATAGTCCAAGGCATTCCGAATCCCTCTAAATGAAGAATTAAATATTGAAGAGAAAGTCCCGTCCACAAGAGAAAAATTTAAAAGCAATCAAATTCAAAATATTGTGGAAAATAAAGAAGTGGTCGTTTAATATTGCTGTGTTATACTCGTAATGTAAGACATTTGTCTTTTGTAAGTTATTTACGTTGTTAGCATTTCTGTAGGGAGATTTTTACTTTTACTATAATTAGCTAAAACAAAGTTGCATTTTGCCTAATTAAGTTATGGTTTTTGCGAGGTGAACATTAATCGGTTTTACAAGAAAAAGTTATAAAGTTGTAACAAGTGTGTTCGCGACGACCCATGATCTGGAACCTATAGTGTACAGGGCGTCAGCGGCTCATTCACTTGAGTTCCGCCCGTCCGGTACAAAGTGTATAAGAATTAAACGTAGCTTGATGACAACGCACGGCTTATTAATGATAGTGCTTAGGAAGATTCCAGAAGATTTAGGATTTTTATACGTTTTCTAAAAAAATATTTTTCTTTCCTAAAAACTATCTAATTTATTCCACACTTTGGAACAAGTTAGATAGTTATAAAATTGGAATAATCTATAAATAAGTAATCCTCATTTACCGTTATTACAACCCAAATTTCAAATGCTATCTGGATTAAGTTATGTTGCTTCAGTCATTAATGTATTCATCCCTTAGCCTCGAAGGCTGTTAAGGAGTTATCCTATATGCATATCGTTAAGTAACTGATTAATCTTACGCAATGTTTGTTTATTAACGACGAGGTTGGATTAAAGCAAACGCTAAGGTATACACGAACTATGGTATTATAATAAGATGTTTTAACCTTGGACGCAACAGGAGGGGTGTTCTGAGTTTGACCAGATTGTTTGTGTGACTGTTTGTGGCACCGTAGCTCCTGAGCGTATGAACCGATTTCAATGCGGTTTTCTTTAATTGAGACACTTGTTCATCGCGGTGGATCTTAGCTATGTTTCATTATAATCGGATCAGCAGTTTTTGCTACCTACAAACATTTTGCTAAAATGAGGTAACTATTTTTTAGAATCTAGTTGGTCTTTTTTAATTTTGCATAAACGATAAAATGCTTATTAAATATGTCGTTTTTTACGTGATTAGAAATACTGTTACTTTTAATTGGAAAATTTTAGTGAAATTAGTAGTTGTCTCAGTATAGCATATAATATATTAGGTAGGTAGGTACACTTAAATGTAATCTTAGCAATTATTTGTAAGTGTATTTGATTTCTTGTCAAATTTAATATACCGGACCATCCGTCATTCTCAGTTTCCATGTTGTTTAATCCTTACAAGCTACGTGCGCGTAATTGGATAGAGCGTTAGATAAAGTTTCAAACTACGGTCTCTGATCGTACTGCATTTGTTCACACATATTAGTTTTGTACAAAGTTAATTTAACTTTTTCATAAGTTTAATGTATGCATACCCGTAGGTATTTTAGTAATTATTCATAATTTCATATTTATTATTAATATGTTATGTAACTTCATATATATAAATTTATTTAGCTTCACGCCGTATACCGCAGCAATAGGGTAGACTAAGGAAAACGGGAACGTAGTGGACGTAAAACATTCCGTTCCCATTAAGACACTTGTTCCCTAATTTCATTCGAATTACAGTGTGTTTAAATAAAATATATTGAAATTGGACATTTTAATTAGGGACACGTATATGCAATATGATTGCTTTCTATTGTTGTTTTGTAAAGTCTCTTTGGATTATCGGGAAGAATATTATTTCCAAAACATATAATTTAAGTATTAATTTAGGTATAGGTAAAGGGACAATAGATTATTTAATCTAATTTTTGCTTATTATTAAGTACATAAAATTTGACTCGTTAATATGTTAAAAATTTAAACCCTCCTTCCAAAGTCGAATGTGAACTGACATTGTATATAATATATTCGAGCAAACTGCACGACAATATAAAAATAAAATATCCAATACAAAATATAAACTAGAAACGAATACAATATACATAAATAAACATTCCCCCGCACTATGCTATGGCCATAAAAAAGGATCATCAATGCCCTAAAAAAATTTTTTTTACTATCAAACGCAGGCACCAAAAGTTGGTTTAAATCCGTCCAGCATTTTATGTGGATCCCGGACATATAGGTAGACAGGAAGCCAGTTGAAACTGTTCGGATCGAACGTTGAGCTGTATTGACACTACATCCATCTCCTGCTGCGTTTTGCATAGGACTGAGGACTGACAAATGGCTGGCGCTTTGTGATGCTATTCCGTTTTGTACGGTGTGGGAGTCAATGTTTGGTTGATGAGTCAGTTTTCAATTATGCTAGTTACATTGGTGTTATAATCTATTGGAGTATTATTAAGGATCGTAATATTTAGTAAGTACTTGTCAGTTAAGATGATTGGTAGGCGTTGGCAGCCACCAATCAATATACTTTGGAACACGCGGGAAAAGTGGGAATTAATAAAATGTAGGTATATTTTTTTATGTCCCTCTTTATATATTGATTGTACCTATAGTTTATATATAAATAAATTATTTTTATCAGCTTCACGCTGTATCCCGCACTCAGCAGGGTAGGCAGAGGGGAACCTAGTGTTAAGACACTCCGCTCCCCACTTTGGAGGCGTTACGTGTTGAGTGGCGGAACTCAACGCCACCCTTTACCTCGACACCAGAGCGGTTTGCGGTCACAATTTGTGGCCCTGCGCCACGACTGGCCTCATATATAGTGTAGGTGCTTTATAGCGCAGCGGCTCGTCTGTTCTAGACGGCAATTTTGTTCTGGTTAGAATAGTTTCGTGGGGGTTCTGCTAAATAAAAATGATTTTCCACGTTTTCCAAAAACGAACAAAGAGCATGAATAAACAAATAAAGCAATCCAGCAAAAAGTTTAAAAATTTAACACGAAATATTAATTCATGCAAAATGGGAAATAATCAACTTGCCGCCATTTGTAATAAATATGATAAATTGACATCTTCATCTAAAATCCATTAAGCGTTTCCCTATAGAGAATCGATAACGTTCATCTCAACATGGAATAATTTAAAGTAATATCGAATGATTCGCGATCATTCGATTAAGGATAATTCATTTGTCTTTTAATTGCGATTCTCTGTTCGCCGCTCTGAGCCGGTGTTCAAAGAATATTATTAACTTTGGCCTTTTTATTGTCATTTGATATCCTTGGATTTTTATAATACAATCGATTTTACTATTATTACAGTATTGTCTATAAACCAAATGAGCTATATTAGAGTAATCTGAGATTCCAGTCGTGACGCAGTGGCACAAACGTGTGACTGTCAACGCGACAGGTTGTGGGTTCGGTCGTCACTCGAGCAAATTAAATATTTAGTATTTTCATTTCTTCGCTCTGATGTCGAGGCAAAGCCACGCCCCTCAACACGCATTGTCTCCAGAAATCTTTGTAATGTGTGGAGGAGAGTATCTTAACACTAGACTTCCTCTGCCTACCCTGCTGTAATATAAATAATTGTCTATAAATAGTAAATATTAGAGAGATCGTGGGTGCTATATTTATTTACTAGGCGTTAAAATTTAAATATATATCGATTTTTTTATTATCATTACAATGGTAATGTCAATACCTTGTGAGTATAAAATTATGATTCAAAGATTAATTTTATCAGCTTGCTATGCGTATAGTATATACGCATAGCAGTAGCAAGTTGACAAAATATTTTTATTTATTTTCTAGTTAGGAAAAAAATACGTAATATGAACAAGCTAGCAATATGAGCTTTGGCAAATTTGTAAAACGGGCCATCAACTTCTTTATCGCAGTCAATTAACGAGAAATACTCTTAAATTTAAAAAAACCTACGAAAAAAATAAAGCAGCGCACTTGATAAGGACTCTAAAAGATCAAAAAGTAAAGCCGAGTCGTAGCCAGAAATCTAAAATGTTCTCTCATTCAAAAATCTACCTTATACCTTAAAATTTAAAAGTGGTAATCAATGGATAAGCCATCTCGTCCGGACTCAATGCGTAGCCAGGAAAATGAAGTTCGTCGACAAAAGAAAGCCAATTCTATTTCTATGGAATTAAAGTCCAAAATGTACTACGATTTTTTGGGCTCATTGCCAAAACGTACGTGGAAACGCACGTTTTTGTTTTATTTTCCATGCACGTCTGAATAGTGTGAATACTTTTTTGTGGTCCACGCAATATGTTAAAGAGCAATTTGTACGTAATTTTTTTAATGAATGTTCACTTTAAAAACAACAAGTGACCTACATATGGAAAGTTCAGAAAATAAACTTATAATTAACATTGGTTTATAGCAATGTTGATATTATTAATTTATTTTCGTTATAAAATTAACTGGGATAACCCAGTGATATTGTTATAATGTTATTTATTTAAGATTGATGTTTGTTTCTTAGAATGTGGTGTATAATTTGATATTTCAAATAATTGAGGAAAACAATTACTGTAACCACTAATTTACAACTAAAAGATAAAGTAACGCACACGGCACACGATTATATTTTAAAACAGAAGTAAAAGTATAAATATCGCTTATTTGAGGCCATTCGTGGCGCAGGGTCACAAGGGTGTGGACTGTAAACGCGAGAGGTGGCTGAGGGTTCGATTCTCACTAGATGAAATGAAATATTTAATATTATCATTTAGTCGCTCTGGTCTCGAGACAAAGCGCGGCGTTGAGTTCTGCCATTACTCACGCGAAGCTAAAAAATACAGCGTAAAGCTTATTTCGTGCAACAATTATATAATTTCGCTTTTTTAAAATAAATAACAGGTTATATACATATGTATGTCAATATATAAGTTAACACTAATTACAAGCTGATTGCGTCTCCTGCAATATGTTTATTAAATAGCACAAACACGTCATTGTTGCACCAAATCAGAGACATTAGAGCAATTCGAGTTTAATTAATAAATATTTAATCTACCAATATATTATAGAATTTCCAATCATCCACATAATGAGATAACACCGGAAGCCACAAAAATATATTTAATTAATTAGGTAATAACAACGTGCGATAATGGTAGTACGACCCTTGTATTGATCGACGTAATCGAAATCGATACATTAAAAAATGTACACAAAACTACAATTAACGTTTGAATAATAACAATGTGTTTAATTTTTATACGAAACAACCGTTATGCTTCATGTTTTTATAAATATATGTCTTTTTGCCTTCTGCCAATAGTTTTATATTTAATTATTTAATAAAATTGATGTTAGTTAATTAAAAAAATTGAATATGAGTTTTGATGATTGGAATTATTTTATATATAGACACAGACAGACCTACTATTACTATATATTTTATATATATGTAGTAATAGTGTGTCTATTTTTGTTATGTTATTACCTATATTTTTTGTTTCACTGCCTAATTTTAGACAAGTAGTATAAACCCATTATTAATAATTAGACAAACAAAGATAAACAATCACTTTTTCCATGATTGTTTTTCTAAGAACAAACAGACTCAAAAATATGTAAACACAATATGCACAAATAATAATTAACTTAATGCGTGTAATATTATTTTTATAACCACATTGTTAGTTTTGCTACCAAAAACTTTGATAATAAAGGTGATGGGGTTATCTTAGAATAAAATTATTGTACCCTATGTCGGTTCCGACTTTTATGAAATAAATATTTAGGTATACTTAATTAAAATAATTTTCGTTTTTTGTTAATATTTATTCGAACCCAGAATATGGCTTAGATAAATCATGGTGAACGTCATCCGTTCACCATATTCTTTAAAATGTTGTCAGAACAGCCTTAAATATTGTTGTATTCTTAAAGAACTTGCTGCATTAAACTCGCTACCTGGATAAACGTATACTAATTGTATCTAAATACGCCATCAGGAATGGCTTGTCGGTCGGACGTGAGTTGACTCGCGATGGTTTATTAGCCAGTATATAATAGCTACATAATCCTATCAATAAACAAGCGGCACGTCAGGCACATGTAAATCACGTACTAATGAGAAATAATTAATTTCAGTATAAGCTGATTAGAGCTGTTGGGTTGCCTATGTGTACAACATATAGGTATGGTTGCTGTTGAAAGTCTTTTCCGAAACAGGGCAGGTTGACGAAAATGGGATGTCGTTTAAAAATTTGGGCAGGAAATTAGATAGTTTAAAATTTATAAAAGTATTTATATGCCAGTATAGACATCCAGGAGCTTTTTCCTATATACTCGTATAGTGAGAAATGAACTTTATTTACTTTTAAAAAGGTATTATTTTCATGTTATTATTTTTTAATTAAGTAAACCTATATCATAATTTGATATTAATATGATATATATTAAGATATAGGTATAGAGTAAAACAAATTCTTGCATTAGGTATCCATGTTTGAGATTATAAAGAATTACGATATCGGTTTGACATGTAATACGTACTCTGCCAACTGATTTTATGAACCCTTAGGAATCGTGAACCCTCTAAAAGATAGTCCAATATCGATACAAATGCTCAGAGACACGCTCACTTATCGATCGTACGTAGGTGCGGCTACGTTATATCAAAAATACTCAAAGCAAAATATTGCTTATTATCTTTTGAGTAAGGAATATATTACCATCATTAGTATTTAACCAGTTTGACGGTGTACATAGTATTTGTCGAATCGTAATTTAAAATATGTTTACTTAGGTCTTCAAATTGGAAGTTATTGAATGTGCCAAATAAGGTAAATGAATGTTTACAAATTGACTTTGATATTGAAATGGCGAAAATATATATTTATAATATACAGAAATTATAAAATATGCTTTACCATTTACGTTTTTTTGTATTTTATACTATTATTTATGTTTTTTTAATTTGTTTTATAATGATTATTAAGGTTGTACATTCACTTGATAGATTTAATGAGTAATCTATGACATAATTACACTTTGTTTCAAAAGAAACTTTTGGAATAATTCTATTAAAAGCAAATAATATCATTTAATATATCCTACATCCTACATCCTACATATAAAGAGGATAGGAGTGTAACACTACACTTTGTTCTCTTTTAGGCGCGAATGCAATACGTGGCGGAACTTAACACTGCACTTTGTTTTTATCAGAGCTGGGAAAATAAAATAATTAAGTCCTCTGAATAAGTATCGAACCCTCAACTATCGCGTTTATGCTTAGATGTTGTCATACTGTGCCACGTGGTCTCAATTTATTACAGATATATTTTTTAAAAAGAATAAACATTGTATTTAATACTCGTACAGATAAAAAGATCTTTTTGTGTTATAATGTAAGGCTTCCCTTTAATCTCATAAAGTTATTTGATCTTTCTAATAATTGTTTTTAAATAGGACTGACTATAATTTTGTTCATAAGATAAGTAATTCTCATAGAGAAAAAACCGCGCCGTTATTTTTTTATAATTATTATTATATTAAACAATTCATGTAAATTGAAAATAAAATAAAATATATAAATTCGCCATCTTTTCGTAGCATCATGTAAGCCTGTCTACTTCAGGTCAGTATATTGAAACCACTATATTGAATTTTTCCGGATTAAGGAATTTTCTCATATAGCTGAAGGTGGCGGAGAAAAGAGCAAATTTAAGGTTTCAACGTCACTGCAGCTTTAAAATAAGTTCAGATTTTTGGTACAATATATGTTTATATGTGACTTGGTTTTTAGTTTTATTCAATAACTGTTAAATCTAAGTCAAACAATAGGTTCCCAGGTTCCCTCTGCATATCCTGCTATATGTCAGCATGAAGATTAAAAATAGAATAAGTATGATTTTACCAATACAACGAATACCGAGCCAATCGCAACTTGTTCATAATAAACGTAATAAATTCTCTCATTCCGTAATTGAGTTTGTTGACAGTCGATCAATTAATTAAACCACAACAATGATCACCATTTACAACAAATTCTGTACCGAAAACTTCTCTAATTGGATTCGATTCGGTTTACCAATTTCTATTCTTATTCTTTTCTCCATTTTCCGTTTGTTGTAGGGCATTGTCGTCGCGAAAATTACAGGAAGTCAGTCCCTATGTTTTGATGAAAACTGCCGAGAACCATATTCCAATTTATTTTTTAATTTATATTCGTTCCGTATGAGATCTCGAGAGAGTTCGCTGGTATTGGGTTAGATTTGCTTAATAGATCCCCAAAGTTATATATATGTATTTATATAGGTACTGATTTTCCTTTTGTTTGTTTAGGTGTATGTGTATATTTCTATGTAAATGTTTGTTTAACATTTCACATACAATATGTAACACAAATAATAATAAACTTTAGACATCCCAATTGTTTTTGGATGTGATTATTTTCTTTATAAAACAATATGTTGTGTTCGTTATTCTCGATCCTTGGATGAATTTAGAGAACAGTATTTCAAGATTTGTTATTTTTTATTTGATAGTTATGATAAATATGATGTTAATAATAATAACAACTTATATTTGTGTGATATACCTAATTATATAGAAATTCTATATTACAAAGATAGAGTAAAGAACATCGTGTTTTTATACAGGATAACTGTTAGAATATATCAAAAGGAGAAATAAAAATTAAATTAATTGAGGCCAGTCGTGGCATAGGGGCACAAGCACGTGGGTTCGACTCTCACTCAGGTAACGGTCACGCTAAGCACGGCCGCCATCCAACACACAACGCCCCAAGAATTCGTCGAAAAGTGAGAAACGGAAGTGTCTTAATGTGAACGGAGCGTCTAAGCAGGGTACCACTTAGCCGGGTAGGCAGAGGGAACGTACACTACGTTCCCTCTGCCTACCCATCTATGTGCGGGATACAGCGAGAAGCTAAAAATTTTATATTAAAACTATCTAGTAAAGCAAGGTACACAAGATATATACATATGTTAAAATAAAGAAAACTATTTAAATAGTTACAAATTGAAACGTAAAACACACATTAGGTACATTTCTATAAGGAATCAATAAATCTATTGGCATAATACAATTATGGGTCACGCCAAGCTGTTAGCATCGCTTAACCTGATTAACACCGATAACTTAGTGTGCCGATTTGCTAATTTTTCTACCTTAACGCCACAATTTGTTACAGAATCTAGAAAGAAAAAATCCTTTTTTAATTTCTTTTTTTTTAATAACTTCACGATTTATCCCGCCGCGCCACGACGACCTTAGCACATTCCGGTCTTTTCTTTACTCCTGAATTCGACACATGTATGATGAAACCCAAGACACAGCTAGGCCTTAAAATAAAAATAAAAAATCCCTTAAGTGGGATCGAACACACTACTATCACATTAACATTCATGCTCTCCAATGGTGCCAAGATGAGTTGGGTTGTAAAGGGGTCAATAGAATACTGTCATATATAGAAATATAAGAAGAAATATGTAGAAATCTACCTACATATATTCGCCAAAATGAATTTTCTAGTAATATTTTTAGTGTCTACTTATTATAATAATTAACATGTTTTTTTTAGTATTAGGTAGAGCTGTAACAAACTAATCTGAACGAATTTGAAGCGTATTTTTTTTGTTTTTTTAAAAGAATGTATAATTTATCATCACTTAAAAATTGTTTTTACCTGTAAAACCTGACGAATAAAATTAAAAATCTGTTTTACATACTTTAGTAAATAATTCTACGTCAGTAACTTTTCATACCTAACAACCACATGAGAAATATCAAAATGGCTCATGAATTTGCCTCATTTAAAAGATATGTTTTATAAAGATATTCTTGGTTCGAGTTGGAGGTAATTTATTAGGTAAGTGGTGAGGGATTATGAATTTATTTATACGAATTCCCTTTACAATTTGAAAAAAAACCTTTCCAAGCGTATGTATCATTGATATTTTAATCATTTACTTATCTACGCTATGTTTGGAGTTGTTGAGATTCTGTTTTTTTTATATTATTTAAAACATTATAATTTTTTTTTAAAACATAAATTTAACCTAACATACTATTATTATGAATGGTGCAAGTGTTGTATTTTCTTAAAACATTGTTTAAACTTTTTTTAATTGGACAGATATTTTGTTTATTTATATAAACAAGCTACACAAGCTACTCAAATAGAACCTTAATAGGAAGCTTTCTTATATTTCCTTAGAGATTCTAAGATAATATGAAGAAAAAAAAACAATTTTTATATACAATATCTATACTTTAGTAGATTTACCATGGAAAGCTCTTTCATGTCATTAATATCTGTATTTATAGGTTATTCACTTATGTTTCAAAGACTACCTATCTAAATTCAGGTATTATCAACGTGGAAACACTCTACCTAATGATCTTAGCTATAAATTTACTGTCCCCTCCTAGTCTCCTCTAAAATTAATCGCATTGTCCTTGCGTGACTGAACCGAGACAACAGATTAATTGAACGGTGGAATATTTCTTTAAGTACCTATTAAACTACTTTAGTCTGCTATGTATTGTTAGAGAGTACGATTATAATTGGAAACTGATTATATGTAATTAATATACTGTTTGTTCATTTACAACTATAAATTATTCTATAAATAGTTTGTAGATCAATGAAAATATAAATCAAGAAGTTGAATTTTCTTTATACTAGAGTTTGGAGTAGGTTAAGGTAGCTGTGAAATTTTAGTTTCTTTTATACGTACGTATAGTTTTATTTCACATAATATGAACTCATAGCCGTTTCATTTGATGAAATACAAACCCGCTGCGCTATCGTGGCATATAATATTGATCTACACCATCTAGACTTTTTTTGCGTATTTTACAAATGTTCGTGACGGATATTATAGATACTAATATTTTTTTTATTTTTCAGGTATGTAAAAACAAATAAATGACTTTATTAGCTTCGTGCAATAGACGCTACGGGTATGTAACTTACTTTTAACAATTTTCACTTACATTATTTAAACTGAAACATGACTTCTACTATTACTACGTTTTGCGATCGATTTCGGTCGTGAAGACTATTTCCAACTCCTATGTGTTCTTGTGTTAATGAACCAATAACCAATCTTCACCGCGAATTCGAACTTGCATAGAGATTATAAAATATATGGTGCTTTTTACATTAATCAACAAAAATGTTATTTACTCATCAACGCATAAGGAATATAATAGTTATTCAATATTAATAAAGTCACCACCAATATGAAAATTGGTAAAATAACGATGATAGAGATAACGTACTTTAATTTAGATATTAAATACCAACCGCTCTAACTGACAGTATTGTTCGCGGTAAGTTAATTTAAGCTAAATGCAAATGTTATTATACAATGAACTTTTAAAATTAACTTGAAATGAGAAATGTTTTTTCTTTTTTTCTTTTTTTTAAATTATAATGATTTCAGTGTTATATACGCATTCTGATGAATGAGAATTGGCATTGTTTGCTTTTTTATAATAACTTTAATCGAGTTAAATATGGTAGACGTCAGTTGTGTTAGCGCTGTAGGAAATAATTAAAATTAAATATTGTTTGAAATTTAAAACGTATTTAAGGTCATCGTGGTGCATGTGGTTGTCGTAGCGCAAATACCGTCATGGCGCACAGCGTTTCTTTGTAAACGCGACGTTTATGGCTTCGATTCTCTATCGGGGAATGGAATTATTTTCAAATTAATTTTATTTGCGAAACATCGAGTAGTGTCTCGAACGTCGTGCCGTAACGAGGCTTACCACTAAGATCGTCTGCCTACGCTGCTATAAAGCGCGAAGCTATATGTATTTAACTGTAACTGATATAGATATTTCTAAACAAATTTCCATCTAAATTTAGTAATTCAAAAGAAAATCTATAAATTTCTATACAATCTCCATTATTCCTATAGAAATATAAAAATATGAATTTATCCATTCCATTATCTAAGCTCGCGGACCGTAAAACCGATTTTAATTTAAGCCAGCTCGCAGATTCAGCATTCCTTTTATTGACGTTTTGACAACTCGCTCCCGAGCCCCGAGCCCCGAGCCCCAGCTCCGGCATACCAACCCGATTTATTACTAATTCCCGTTCGACCCACTTACTTAGTCCGATTCTTGTTAAATGACAAACGAAATTAATTTGAGAAAAAATGTTTAAGACTTCTTTTGAAGTACTTGCTTTAGTTTGTTTTAGCTGTGTATTTGATTTGTGATTTTATATAAATCAAATATAAAGGTTGTAATATTATATTCCTTCCATTGTTATGTAGGGGCTGTATTTCTAAACTGGTCTCAACTATAAGATCGTCCTTTGATACCGTTTTCAGTCATATATTTATAAAACGGCAACTCAAGAGCGATGTCGGTTTTAATTTAGTTGACATTAAATGTATCACATTCCCACTCCTCCTTATTATTATTTACATTTCACACTCGGCCGGAGTTTTTACAAATCTTATTCGCTATAATATCATAAATGAATTTTATGATGTCAAAAACACCAAGCGTGATAGTGAACGCTTCTGACTATTAAAATTGCCAAAATTGATAAAATAACAATATATACAATCTATAATATGTAAACAGCATTAGGTATTTAGGTACTAAGTATTAAAATAGAACAGCCAATACTAAACCGCCAGTAATTTGCGGTCTCTGCGACGGGAATGCAATATCGCCGTGATATTCAAAATATCAGTGGAATGCGATGCTAATAGTTCCTAACCGGCGGCATCGATCGTCTCTACTGGTATATTGTATTGTTCAATTATACTGTCATTGTAATTTAACTGAACTTCGATAGAGTGTAATTATATAGATTTGAATATCCCTTTTTTTATAGTTTCACGCTGTATCACGCTCATAGCGGGATAGACAGAGTTTTTCTGTGCTTTAATGGACCGTACACCTAAATTTGATCAAGCTCAAGATGTAATGCCTCAAGAATTTGTCGGGTAGTGGGTAATGGAGTGTTTTAACACTAGATTCCGATTGCGTACCCTGTTTACAATTAATTAAAAATATATTTTATACAATCGAAAGTGAAAATATTACGTAAAATAAATAATTTTCAATAACCAATTTTAATATGATTTATCATATTCTATATATTACTTTAAAGTAACAATAGAATATTCAGGTTCGCGTGTGCTGGATTCCAAGAGATCCTCTCAAAGGCTTCTTTCACTCACCAATATAACGTACTAAGCTCTACGAGTACGTACTTATGTGAACAAGTTGATGTTTTAATATTGGCGGTAGTGATTTATACTTTTAGATACATAAAATACTGAAGACCTTAAGGTCTTCAATATTTTATGCTATTTGCTTTTATGCTATTAATAGCTTCGTGGCAATGTCTGACTGTAAAAGCTGATTGGGCAGGTTACTAGTTCAATTTACTTAATACGCCATGTTTTAAACTTGGGTGTAAGAGGACAACGCTAAAAATAATATAAACATTTTTAATTTACAATGTACATATTTTATATATATTTTGCTGTTATCGTCGGAAAGCTTAACGTAAACCAATAAGCTAAATAATGTTTGATTTTAATGGCAAAACATTAATATACTCATATTATTAATATACAAAACTTTCTTTCAATCCTTTTACGTAGTATTACAAATATACAACACCTATTGCATTTGTTCACTTTATTTTCGACACTGTCCCTGCATGGGTCTGGTAGATATCACGGTACATTGGGTTCCGCAACCTAGCAGTAAACTATCAAGGCTCTTTTAAGTCATTGAATATGAACAGCAAGAAGGGCAAAGCTTGTCTGAATGAAAAGCGTGTCTTGTATTTTGTTATGAAATAAATGTTATATTCTAAATCATAACTTTAAAAAATAGTATAAATTAAAAAAAACGCAAGTCAATTAACGCAAAGTAAACAACAATACTACCTTAGTTAAAATTTAACCGTAATATTACTGAAGTACTTAACAGAGGAAAGTTCTAAACATTAATATTAGATCAAACTGTATGCGGCGTGTGCATTAGATATTCTAACATTACCTACCTCTGTGCTGTGTCGCGTTGTTGTTAGTATTATGGCGCAACCGCAAACGGCTGTGCTTATGTACTTTTAGGGTAATTCGTATATACATATTATATTATTGCATTTGTTATTTATATAAGTGTAAGTGCTATTAAAAAAATAAATCTAAAGCGATCTCTCTGTTTTCCTGATTATTGGCTTATACAAAACAACGTCGTGGCGCAGCGGAGGGACGTCTCGTGTTTGTGGGTTAGATTCCCACTCGGGGCACTTTCTGTGTTCTTCGTTCTTGTTTGGGAAATTCAGTGTAAAGTGGGGAACGGAGTCTGATAGCACTGGGTTCCGTCTACCGGCCCTGCTATATGCGGAATACAGCTTGAAGAAATGCGTGTTTTTTGGATTATGAATTGGCCTTAAAATTGAGAGGCAAATTTAACAAATTTGCCACCGCTAGGTACTTATATCCTTTCTAGAATCGCATTACGAAATACTTCGATAGGCTTATGTAGGTGGAAACAAACAACGTAACAAGTTCTCCTTGCTTATTTAATGAAAAAGAATGTTTAAATAATAAATGTGAATATCGCAATGATCGAAGATTTCTCTTTTTCATACTGTTACGATAGCGATGAAAGGGGTCTATCAAGGAGGCGTGATGGATAACTCTATGCTTTACGCTATTTAATAATACTAAGTAAATATTAGGTACCAACTATCGATTATATCAAAGTTTAATTTGATGATTTCATGACTATACTTATATTATTGGAATTTCCGTGGAATTTCAATCCATGGATGCCCACATTATATTTAATTTAGATTATTGGTCTGACTAACTGATGATGTTGACTGGAGTATGTTATCTGTCATATACCTAGGCACCTATGTAACGGCCAGGTGATGAGGCAAGAAGGTCACGGGCAGAAGGTTTATTACAAATACTGATACGCAACAATGTTATAATTATTACGTAACTTTGAAGTACTACATCATTATTCAAATTTATAGGTAGGCTTTGGTTGTGAATTTAAATGTCGATCGATTTTACATAAAATGTAAATGTAATGCAATATGAATTCATTTGTAACTATGTATTTCCGGCATAATTCTAATTAAACTTAAGATAGAAATAGTGAATGAGCGTATAATTAGTGTTGCCTTTCTTCGCTTTGCACCTATCTTTAGAGATATATGATGGATGATGGTATCTAACAACTGTGTTGTAAAGCGATAAAAGACTAAAAGAGATAAGCGATTTAATTTTAAGTATAAACAATATCCTGGTGGGAATATAATGTAATAAATATTCTTCTTTCTTGCCTTAAGATGGTACAAATTACCTTTGTATTCAACTGCAAAGTCATAGTATAGTATGAGCCTGTCATGGCGCAGCGGCACAAGGGTGTGACTTCAACGCGACGGTTGTGAGTTCGATTCCCACTCCGGCGTTGAGTTCTACCACTCAACACGCAATGCCTCCAGAATTCGGCAGAAAGTGGGGAACAGAGTCTCTTAACACTAGGTTCCCTCTATCTACCCTGCTGTGTGCGGGATACAGCGAGAAACTGAAAAAAAAAGTCATAATATGTAAATATATATAAAATACTCTCAATTAAATTATCTAGCAACATTGTTATTCCGGCATCTAACAAACTACTGAAAGTACCTAATTACAGTATTGAAAAAATTAAAGGCGTAAACGTACCGATTCGCACGATATCATGCGAAAGGACAATGTTCGGTCATTATGATAGCAACCAGTACATTAATAGAACCGTTTATTAAGAATTTGCACGCTAATACTTAAGATTTTGTTGTAATGGAAGAGAAGATTTATAAAGATTTTTTCTTTTTTTAATTAATAATGCAAACTATGGTGATGTAATTCAGATTATAAAATAAGACACAGCAAGGTGGGCAGAGAGAATCTTGGATTCTAATGTTAAGTCAATCTGTTCCCATTGACACAATTAAATTTCAAAGCTTCCGCCGAATTCTTGAGGCATTGAGTGTTGAGTGACGGAACTCAACGCCACGTTTTGCCTCAAAACCAGAGCGTGATAATATCTAAGCCATAAACTATCACGTTTATACAAGATTATGCCTATAAATTATACTTTTATGATTACAGTATCTAATTTACTCTAGTAAATNTCTACCCTGCTGTGTGCGGGATACAGCGAGAAACTGAAAAAAAAAGTCATAATATGTAAATATATATAAAATACTCTCAATTAAATTATCTAGCAACATTGTTATTCCGGCATCTAACAAACTACTGAAAGTACCTAATTACAGTATTGAAAAAATTAAAGGCGTAAACGTACCGATTCGCACGATATCATGCGAAAGGACAATGTTCGGTCATTATGATAGCAACCAGTACATTAATAGAACCGTTTATTAAGTATTTGCACGCTAATACTTAAGATTTTGTTGTAATGGAAGAGAAGATTTATAAAGATTTTTTATTTTTTAAATAAATAATGCGAGAGTTATCCAACAGCTCAAGAAACGTAAACAATGGTGATGTAATTCAGATTATAAAATAAGACACAGCAGGGTGGGCAGAGGGAATCTTGGATTCTAATATTATGTCACTCTGTTCCCATTGACACAATTAAATTTCAAAGTCTCCGCCGAATTCTTGTGGCATTGAATGTTGAGTGACGGAACTCGACGCCGCGTTTTGCATCAAAATGAGAGCGTGAAAATATCTAAGCCACAAACTATCGCGTTTATACAAGATTGTGCCTATATATTATACTTTTATAATTACAGTATCTAATTTACTCTAGTAAATCAAACGCAAGATCTATTTTTTTTCTCAATTTTTCTTGACTTTAGATTAGTAAAAACAAAACTAAACTGTATGTTTTATTTAACATTTAGATAATAGTTATTAAACAATTCCGTTGACTTAGGTAAATAATATTTTATCTGTTAATTCAGGTCATTCATTATCTATGTGTCAAATTTCGTTCTAATCTGTTAGTTTTTTCGTAATTAGTTAACAATTATTCTAAATAATATCATACAATTTTATATTTTTCATGTAAAAAAGTTTCAGTGTTTTTCTATTATATGCTTTATTTTGAGATTTTTTTGCAAAATTATCTATATATAAGGGTTTTAATCATGTATTACTTGTTACACGTTACGCTAGCAGTGCTGACTCTATTTTTTTAGTTTCGATTTATTTTAAAAGAATTTACCTGTACTGGTTGAGAGAACTTAACGCCGCATTTTCTAGTAATACTGGGTAAATAAGGATGAATGGTAATATAAAGGATATAAGAATATATTTTGCATTATATGAGGTCGTCGTGGCGCAGTGACGTAGGCATGTGACTGCAAGCGCTACAATTATGGGTTCGATTCCCACCTTAGGGAATGAATTATTTAATATTTTTACTTCCTCGCTCTTATAATAAGGTGGCGGCGTTGAGTTTCGCCATTTAATACACAATGCCTCGAAAATTTGGTGGAAAATGTAGAGCAAAATGTCTTAACACTAGAGTCTTTGCCTACCCAATCTATATGCGAGATACTAAGAAAATAAACAAATAGAAATATTTTATGCAGTAATCAAATTATAATATTAAAATAAGTTTTCTTTACACTCCATCTCCACATTTCATGTAATTTTCTTGTCGGAACTACTGCTATTCTTTATAATATTTTCTCGTCTACGATGACACGGAGACGCTAAGGGTCTTCGTTCGTGAAGAACTCTTTGTTTTTTTCCACTTGCACGTGCAATTTGCCTAGCTCGGCATGAAATTGTTTTTAGTTTTCATTGGATAATTTTATGCATACCTAGTCTTTGTTTTGATAATAGAGGAACAATAAAAAAATATGATTTTATCAATGAAATTTTATATATTTCTGAAAATTGTAAACGTTTTTTGGCATTTATGCATTTATATTTAACACGTGCCTCATGAATTGGATGTTCAAAGTTTTCAGTAAAAAAAATCAATAAAGTGTTTTCCAAATTCGTTCTCTACTGTCTCTTTTCGTATTTATTTAAAAAAATCTTAGTTCATTTATCCGAACATAATGATATCCCATGCCAGTAGTTTACGATGATACATGATTAATTGTAGAGATGAGTGCACGTGTACTACCTTAGGTGAAAAAGAAATGAAAAACCACTTTGTATAGATTCAAATTGGTTAGGAAGTATGTGTAATCTATGTTAGACTCCATTTTAACTATACGGGACTAGAACCCGCGCCTTTTGGAAATCGCCCATGCGCTCTGACCACTAATCCATACGTTCTTTCTAGTGTCGGAGTAGTGTCTTAAACGGTTACCAAAAAACGCTGCTCCGAGTCCCGCTACGTTCAAATAGGTTCGAATGACATACCTGGCCATACGTTTATAAAATATTTAACTATTAATAATATTTTAAAAATGTTAATAATAATCTTTTTTATATCCTTTATCGGAACACACATGAAACTATTACTGCATTAGCTAGCAACTTGCAGTGAACTACTAGTACAATGATAATGAAAATACAAAATAACACGAAAACTGAAGCATTATCATATAACACCAGCAACCACTACCTAGCTTTACCGATAAGGTAAACGATAATATCCTAATAAATATTAATTACTAGGCAGTGTTAATTATTAATTCAATCACGACAATCCTTATAAGGGCATAATGTTTTTGTGATGTAATTGTTATATTTAGATTCTTGTTTTAAGTTGGGTTGTGTTAGATTTATTCTGAAGACCTATCGGTCTTAAGATAAAAGTGTATACTACAAATGTAAAAAGAAAGGGGAAGGAAAGCGTCTCCAAGGTTCCCTTTATCTACGCTGCTATGAGCGGCATACAGCGTGAGTCTAAAAAGAATATATGTAAAAAATTTTATTAATTGACGGACAGACACACAGACGGACAAGACAACATAGTGATCCTATAGGGATTGTGTTGAATATACCTATGAAATAGCATTTGTTATTTATTTCGCTCTATATTTTATACTATACCCGCTTTACCTATACTTCGTAAGTAAAAATAAAACACATTTTTAGACACAAATGACATTTTTAATATAGGCACATTTCCATTCACCTATTTCAATTTCAAGTAATTTTGAGTTCTAGATTCACAGAACATCGTTAAAGATAGAGAGGTTTAGTAATTACTCGAGTTCTCATTAGAAGTAAACATAGGTATCACAAACTAATAGCGGTTGGGTCATAAATAACAATATATAGAACGGGTGGAATGTCTAATAAATAGCTTAAATTACTCTTAAAATCGATTTCGTCGTTTAGGTTAGTTAGTAGAGAGAGAATAAGGCGTTTCTAGATATTTTGGAGTTATATATTTAAATTTGAAGGAATCGGGATTTGAATTGGCACTTCTTAGGAATGATCAGGTGTTCAAAAGGGAGGGATTAATTTTTGTCGTCTAAATAACATTTATTTTTTTGTAATTAAATTAATAATCCTTAAACTTTATTCTAAGTAATCGATCTTTCACACAATTTTGTTATAACATGAATTGAACAAAAACCTGTAAAGATGACGCACTAGCATAAAATTTCTAGATATTAAGCTGAAGCTAAGTGCTAACTTAAAGTAGATTGGAGTTTTGATTAAGCAATCATGTGTTCGCTGCGTTTATGAATAAGGTAGTAGTATAATATAATATTTTCAAAAATTTTCATAGTTAATTATTGTAGCAATTTGTAATATAAGATTATCTTTAAATAAAGATATATACTTATACAGATTTAAAACAAGTTGGTCCCAGAAAATCAAAAGATTGCGTGTTGATTGACGGAGCTTAACGCCGTGCTTTGTAGCGCAGATAACGGAAGTAAATATAACTTAATTGTCATTATTCCCCTGAGTGGATATCAAACCTACATACATATTTTTTACAATGGCTGTTCTACTGCGTCGTAAAGGCTATACCTACTTAATATTCTTATCTCGTATATTCTTCTACGTTGTTATCATCAATGGAAACCGCTCATTCATTACCTACTGACTCGAGAATAGTAATGTTCTTATTAGCAAAGTTATTTCTTCCATCCGCACTTAAAGAACAAGTCGATTGATTTATAGAAAATATACTGTTTTTATACGTATTTACGTATGAAGCATAGAAGAAGGAGAATTTATTTTAATTTATTATAATTAGTTGTTTACATGTTGTTATAAGGTCTACTACAAAATAAACAAATTTTCATCAGCTCGAATTGGTATTAGTTTTATTTTTACTTGCTACCCACGTGTGGCTTCCTCTGCTAAAACTTATTTCTGTATTATAGACCAATAGACATTTTTTTTTCATAAAAAGTATCCTATATCCTTTTTAAAACCTCTAAGAATATGTATGCAAGTTTTATGGTAATGGGTTAAGTAGTTTTGGGTTGAAAGCGTAACAAACATGCATATTTATAATTTAGTATGATTCAATGCAGTTTGATTTTCACAAAACTGGAACTGCAAAAAAAGAATGTTTAAGCGGCTTTCTCAATAATCATAATCTGTATCTATACTAACATTATAAATCTGGAAAGTATTTTGCTTTTAAGCGCTGATATCAGGAAATACTGATTTGAATAAAAAATATATTTTTGTATTCGATACTCCATTTATTGAGGAAGGCTCAATAAATGGGCCCTATCCTTTCCTTATAACTCACTTAAAATGTGTCATAAGTACAATTTTCTATATATTTACAATTTGTTAAGAATTTATTAAGAAATCAACGCTGAAATCTCAATTCACTGAAGATCTGTGCAAATCACATGGAATTTAGACGCAACACAAACCAATCTCCCGTAAAAATAAACACGAACCTCTTCATCAATATTAAATTCGAATGATTCGTCTTCTTAAAACGTATCTGCGAGTAGGTACGACTTAATGAAATGTAGAATTGCTGCCGTTTTCAGGAAGGATCTTAATACATTTTCACGAATTTCCTAAAATTTGTAAGGTAAGGAAAAACTTGTAGTATATTACTGCTTTTAATTCTCTCTGCCTTCTGCTTATTGCGGAAAATATTGATTGGATTGCGCATTATTATTGAATTTTGCGTGAAATTTTATCCAGACTAGAATTTGAAGCTAAAAATGTTGCATGTACTGCAACCAATAACAAATTCAAGATTAATCGTAACAACATGTGACAAATTCAAAATTTATTCAATTTTCATTAAATGTTTTTACGTTATACCAGTTTAGAAGTTGCACCAAGAAGTCAATCTGATAGAGGGACCCCTACAAAAGGTAAAAGTAAAAATCTATACTTTTATATAAATCATTTTAATCCGTTCGCGAGGTTATTTTATGTAAAACTTCATAACCAGATGTTATGTTATTCATAAAATTTAAATGTAAAAGATAGCGTCGGAGATACTGGAAGCAAGGTCATGCACAAAGCATGGACTGCACGCATGAAAATCACAATGGCTGTATATGTAAAAAGTATTAATTATGTTATATTATGATTGTAGTGTTTAGTTCACCTACTACGTTATTACAAGAAAAAAGTACTCAAAAAATAATTTTGTTATTTTAATTTTGTCTGGCGAATGCATTCGCTACATAAGTAGGTAGGGTATTCGATTTTTCTTATTTTACCGTTATTCCTTATTAAATTATCTATTAGCACTAAAAAATTAAATGATGTGCTCATAACCTAACTTTCATTCGACCATCTCATTTAGGATTTATTTGACTTATGAATATTAAAGTCCGTTGCGAAATTGAGCGAGCTCTCAAATCTCAGTACTTTGTTATTCCTGCGAGTGACGCGGACGATAATGAGCTCTTACTGCGGGTAACTAGATGCTACTTCGAGATTACTTCTATGAATAATATATGAGGGAGATAAGCCAGGGTAAGAGTCAACTGAAACTTAGGGCCTGAATCAACACCGTTTGATAAGTTCCTGTTAAAAAGTTGATTAACAAGAAAAAAATTGTTATTAGAAAATTAAGGAAGTAAAGAGTTTAACGCTTAGTTATACTATAAAATATTACGTTTTAATAGTAGTTTTTTGAATTGCTTTAATTGTATATGTATGTGCTTTTTAAATGAATAGATAATAGGCATGCACGAGTATTTAGTCTCTTTAGCTCTAAGGTTTCAGACCGTAACATCTAACTTAAGCATTATCAGCGTATCCTAAACTTGCATAATGAGCAGGGCATGACAACTGGCAACACTCCAAATTCGTATTAGAACATAAAAAGCTAGGCCAATTGCCAGCTTGCAGATAAGCACGTTTTAATTACATGGCAACTTCCGCTAAAGGCTGGTTAAGTGACGCTTCTATGAAACCACTCGAAACTTTGCACTTTGCTCCACTTGTGAACAATTTCGACATCAAAAGTACTTACGATTGTTTTTTAAAAGTTTTCCTACAAATATTTATATTTGCTAGAACTCTTTAATATAACCATGGTTGTGGAGTTTGGAAATGACTGACTTAAGATACGATGTTTGGGTTCTGTCTCCAATATACATAGGTAATCGTAGTCAAGATGCTTAATCTTCATCCTGATGAAGCCACTCGTCGGTATTAATGACTTTCATGTTCGTGGGATGTTTGAGATTTTCCGCTACTCCTTCGATTCTGAAATCGAAAAACGAAATGTCTTGACTCCTAACATATCGTTCCATTTGCCTACTGTGCGACATTATGAGATAAAAGTTAAATAAAAAATATATACCTGGAAACAAAATAACAAACAGATAAAGTAAATTTACAATATGTATATATAAAATACTTATTAATGCATTTGCTTTCATTCATAATATGAAGTAGGCTTTTTACCGATTTTTATTAAAATACCTCTTTGTTGAGCTTTTCGCAGTTGATTTAGTACGTTGTTCAGATTTTACTGATCTATTGTGGTGTAACTTATGGCTGTTTGTTCGTTATGTTATTTATTCAGACAATCGAGAAGAAATAGCCATGTCTTTATTTATTGTTTTATTTTCCTTGCCTCGAGAACTCGGAGGCGATGGAAGTGTCTTGACCGTAGGCTTCCAGATACCCTTTGCCTATCCTGCTATGTGCGGGAGAAAGCATGAAGTTATTTATGGATAGATAATTTTTATTACAGTAAAGTTAAGATAACGACAAAAGCATTTTTAGATAACTTGATAAGCCAAACAGATGAGACTAGGCAAAACCAGTCAACATAATTTCTAGGTAAAATTTAGGGCACACAAAAAACAGGAATTATTCTGTCACTACATTTCAGCTCTAAAATGAAAGCTTCCATTTTCATATAGTAGAGTTTCATTTTGAAACACAAAGGGTACCTTTAAAATAGCGAAAAATAGAGTTCGGCGAATAGAGAATTAGGTCACTGCATTGACATCTGTAATACTGGAAATATTGTGTTGTTTTACATTAATTTTAATTAACAAAAGTAGTGGCCGACGTACCCCAGCATGTAAACGCGATGGTTGAGGGTTCAATTCCACACTTGGAAATTATTTTCTTTTCCTCAATCTGATTATAACACAAAGTGCGCCGTTGAATTGGGTGATGACACGTTATATCTCGTAAATTTTTGGAACTGAATGTCTTAACACAAGGGTCCCCTACCCTTTTTTTTATGTGGGATACAGCGTAAACTAAAAAAAGGAATAAAAACCCTGTATATAAAAATAATACAGGCATTTCCCCTTTCATTAATGAAATATGTGCAATTTATATTATATTTATATTTTATTTTGACAGATTTTGAAGAAATCCATTTTTAAACAAATATTTTAGTCAGAGTTATCATTAGGCTTTCACAACCAGTTATTTGATCGCAACATGCGAAAGATGCGTGGCAATAACAAAAGATCAAATCTAGTTAAAAGTTAATTTATTTGTAGGAATATTATGCGTAATATTGTTAGGTCAGTCAAAGTGGACGAAAACGTCAAACGCAATCCGAACACTAGTTCTCGAAGACACAAGTTAAAAAATATTAAAAAGCAAGGTATTTACTACGATAACCCGCATAGGTGCCCTAATTGTGCCTACTATCTAAACGATTTCAAAGTCAACTAAGTGTGTACAGCTGATAATAGCCATAGCATAGGCGGGCATACCGGGGCTCGTGTTCGGTTCAATGATGTGTTTATCATATTAAATCAGTGTGACAGTGACTTGGGCTCATTCAGTTAGCATGTTATTAGTTTATTATTATAGAAACAAGTGTTTTGCGTCATTTGATAACTTTTGTTGTTTTAAAGTGGTTAGAGTTATTTATATTATTCTCTTTCGTAGCACAGACATTTAGTGTTTAGATACTCTGTTGCCCACTTTCCAATTAATGTTCGAGATATTGCGTGTTGAGTGATTTAACTCAACGCTGCAACTTGCTTTGAAACCAGAACGAAGAAATGGAAATATAAATTTAAATTAATATTTCATTACTTCGAGTGGGGATCAAATCCACAACCAGTCGCGTTTACAATCACACTTTGTGTCCCTGAGCTATGACTGGCTTCATATAATATCTTTAAGTATTACTTTTGCAATTGGATTTTTTTCTATTTCGATTTGAAAATATAAACCTTGCCCAAAACACCTACGTGTGTTTCAGCCAATTAAGGCTTATTTAATCTGCGTCCACGTTCTAGTTCAATATTTTTATTTACTTTTTTTTTGTTAATATTTTACTACATGCACTATTTCCATAAGAATAAAACAATAAACACAAATCATCTGTATATGTTAGGGTTCCGTATCACAAAAGATAAAAACGAAACCCTTATACGATCACATTGCTGTCCGTCTGTTAAGACCATGATGTCCTCTACGGTATCCAGACGCCCCAGGTATGCTATACGTTGCCGAGGTATAGTATAGAAAACCTAAATTAGCCATCAAAATNGTTTGGTTTTTTCATTTAATCGGTATAAAGTGCACCTACCTTACTCTGCAGGCATCTATCCTCCCCAGCATTTTCATAGTGGGGCAACTATCCATATAGGTAGGCATCTATCCTCAAAATTAGTGTTTCACGAAAAGCTATTTTTTGCAAAATCTATATTTGATTTGTTCAAAAAAAATATAAGTAATTCATCACAAAGGATTGAGCTAGCTAAATAAATCAAAATTATTCCTATAAAAAATATATTTCATCTAATTAGGTGGGTATTTCAAAAAGTAGGGCATCTATCCCGGTTTTACCCTACGTGTGTTTCAGCCAATTAAGATGTCGGCGTCCACATTCTACTTTGATGATTTTATTTACGTTTTTATTTTTGTTGTTAAAATTTTACTACGTGCACTATTTCCATAAAAAATAAAACAATAAACACAAATCATCTATATATGTAATTTTTAGGGTTCCGTATCTCAAAAGATAAAAACGGAACCCTTATAGGATCACTTTGCTGTCCGTCTGTTAAGACCATGATATCCTCTACGGTATCCAGACGCCCCAGGTATGCTATACGTTGCCGAGGTATAGTATAAAAAACCTAAATTAGCCATCAAAATCTGTACTGAATAAAAACTAACTTCTGTTTATTAGTAAAAATCTTTATAACATCTTGCCCAATGATCTAGTATCATAGTATCAAAACTTTAAAGTAGATTATATAAATGAGATCTTATCTTGCAATATTAACCATATAACAAACATAAGTCTTAAGATCAAGCAAAATTTAATAATAACTTAAGTAATACTATTAAATCGTTACGACTCTCAAGTGTGTGACCATCACAACCCTTCCTTTTATGAAAATTTGATATTAAACCCTAATATAACAACATAAGGTGCACCTTGTATACTTATTCATGTAGCAATCTTAATCAACTACTCTCCTAGACACACTTATGACGTAGTTAAAAAGAAATAACACAACTTTGCCTATTATTAGCGATAGTGCTGAGTTTATATTCTAGGAGTCCCAGCTATTAATGATAAGTAAAATTTATTATGTTACTAAGATGATAATTAAAAACAATCATGATTTATCAAAATATAATGTCTAAGGCCATCGTGGTGCAGGGGCACAAGCGTGAAACGCGAAGGTTGTAGATTCGATTCCCAATCTGGGAAATGAAATATGTCATTCTTTAATTTCTTCACTCTTGTATCAAGGAGAAGCGTGGCGTTCTGCCATTTAATGCCTCGAAAATTCGGCAGCAAGTATGGAAAGGAATATTTTTATGAGAACAGAGAGTCCTAACATTATGTTCTTTGTCTACCCTACTTCCTACATTATTTAAAAAATATCAAGCTAATAGAAAAAAGATACCACAAACCATTTTATCCAGCCGTAAATCACTATTCTCTATCGTGGGCTAGCGATAAAATTATTTACTTTAACAATTCACTATCGATCAAGCGTTCCCTAAAGTGCTATGATAACGGCTTATCTACAAGTAAATCCCTACAAAATATAGTCTTATAAAATAAAATACTGAAAGCGACTCAGCGTATGAGGGAAAAGGGAGGAGGAGGGCGGAGGCTGCAGAACAAGGGAATAAGAAAAGTTATTTTACGGTTCGTCCGCGCGAATAAACACAGGTGTGTTAAAATTAGAGTTGGAACTGAGAAATAATACGAACTTTGCTCGTGAATATGTTTTGCGAGTTTGTAATGTGAATTAAAATGTTAATAAATGTATATTATGTTTATAATTTTCTGTTGGTTTGCCTTTGGTTATTTTGGGAGTTCCGTGGTGTTATTGATGGTTTTGGTTATAAATAATGGTAAATTTGATTGAGGCCAGTCGTAACGTTGGGTTAGGTTATGGGTTCGATGTTCACTCGAGGAAATTAAATATTTAAAACGTAATGGCGTGAGTCGCCACTCCAACACGCAATGCCTCCAGAATTTAACGGGAAGCCTTAATGGGAACTCGGTATCCTACTCTCACTTTCTCAGGTTCCCTCTGCCTACTCTCGCATGTGCCGGATACAGCGAGAAGCTAAAATAATAATTTAATTATATTAGTATTCTGATTGTAAACGTGGAGGTTTTGGGTTCGGTTACTGCATTAAATATGTAATAAATTGTTAAATTATTATTAAGAATTATTATTAAGAATTATTTATTACGTTTAGAAGATTTAGTAAATTCGGCAAATTTAAACATTCTACCTTTAGGGCCAACTCATCACTTTCCACATTCTATTCCTTCTCTTCTTGATTTAATTTTAGTATCTTCTACTGACCATGTCGCGAGGCATGGTCAATGTCCTGCACTAGCATTCTCATATCACGATCTTCTTTATGTATCTTACAAAGTTAGACCCCCTAAAGCAAAATCAAGAATTCTTCTGCAGCGCAACTTTGGAGGTATGGATTTGGAGCGTTTAACGGAAGACGCCAGTAAAATTGACTGGACTGTCATTGATAATGCTAAGACAGTTGATGAACAAATTAATATATTT
>JAKRZM010001294.1:261704-313097 GCA_036379175.1 Heliconius cydno galanthus | reverse complement strand
TTTAAATACTATGTGTACTATATGTATTATTTATTTATTATGTTTATTTTACTGTATAGTAATGTATATTTATCGTATATGTATGTGTTATTTATTTAGTGTATATTAATTATATATATTTATTTATTTATATTATTATTGTTATTAAATTCCTTATATTATAATTTAATGCACCACCCACCACCTTCTTTTTTATACAATTCCAACAACCAAAGGTTGCCTGGAAGAGATCGCTTCAAGCGATAAGGCCGCCTTATTGTACATGTTTTTGTTCATTTTGTATATAAATTGTGTAAAATTTTGTTGTTTTTGTGCAATAAAGGATATTGTATTGTATTGTATTGTATTCATTTCCTCCTTGTGGTCTACAGGGTGCGTTGAGTTCCGCCACTTAACACGTTTTAGACGGAGTGTTCCGAAGTAAATGTCGTGAAAGAGTAATTTAAGTTATTGAAAAATATATTCCTATGTATTGAATCTATAAATAAACTACATTTCACCTTTTAAAGTGACTTTGGCACGTTTAGCGTAAATCTTAATAAGTCGGTTCATTGAAGCGAATAAAATTAATATGAACGATACTTTTTCATAGCGGTTTTAATACATCCGACCATAGCTGCGGTATGTTCTTGTATTTGCATAGCTATATAATATCTAATAGATAATTTAAATATAAAATATAAAATATTTTATTCTTAACAAAGATTTAAGTATACTCAAAGATATTGGTCCTCACTTAAAAAAGTTAATATAGATAAAACACTTTAGACTCTCTTTCTAGTTATATGAATAATGGTAGTCTCTACAGCGTAGAGTGGTGGAACTAATCTGATATTTTAAACAGCAATACTTTGCTTTTCTGCAGCTGGCGCCCAATCTGCTTTGCCTGGAACTCTCAAAGTGCACAAATTGGTTTGCAGAATTACAAATTAGATAAGTTCCATTGTTAGAGTTATTAATGCTTTTACAATTTGCGTAGCCAGGTGTGGTTTTTGTAGATTAGATTTTGATTTAAATATGAATTACAATTCTATTTTGCCATAGTAAATTTAGAATGATTGACTAGATATAAAACACGAAACAGGTGTAAATTTATAAATAATTAATTCGATTGTCTATCACTATATTGTTTTCAGTAATATAGTTAAGGCGATTTGTTTGCAGTGATAGACTAGCGGAAGATAAGGACAACTACCAAAGTAGACGAGACTTGACGAGATATTGACAATATACTCTCCTCTACCACACACTCTCTACTTTCCTTGTAAATATATGTCATAAAATATTCTGATAGATATTAAAACTGCGTTCAACAACAACGATCAGTACTCCAATAGCGCCATAATAGTGAAAAAGAAGATAACAAAATCATTTAAGAATATTTATATTTCTTTGTATAATTTATTAGTCTTTCAGTTAGCCCCGTTTTATTAATATTTCATACCGAAAGCCAAACTGCACAGATGTTCCGTCACAACTGTTCAATATTTAGTTTCAGCTGAAGTTTTTGCACTTTTAGCATAACTAAAGTTTGAGTTGCAATTAATCTGGCGCTATTCTGCCTTTGTTAAGTATCACACGGAAATTTGGTTGGGGAATTGCATCCTAAAGTGACTGACTATAGCTCTCGAGTTACGAAGGTGTTTTTGACTATCATATACAGTAATATAGTGTAAATGTAAAGATTACAGTGAATTGGCACATTTTTTTTTAATAAATTCTCGTTTGGAGGTTTTTAGACTTCTATTTATAGTCACAAATTCTGAATTAACTTAAGATCAATCCTAAGCAAATCTTCCAAAAAAATCCTAAAACGGATGATCGTAATCAACGCTTAAATCCTTAAAAAATGGCACAGCCTTATGTCTAATTTATTTTTATTTCTCCTCTTTAATAATGCCAGTAAAGCTCCTTGGAAGGAATTTATTTAAGAGAGCATTAGTTAAAATGAACGCACGATGAACCTTTATTTTATTCCTCGGAGGTGTGGATGTAAATGAGTTTCTGACTCTACCAGTGATATATGAACGTCGGGCTGAGCTAAGTGAATTTGGAATATTCTATATGCTTGATTTTTACTATCTTGTGTTTGTTTTCTAGATTTGGATAGAAAATCTAGACCGTCAATCTTATTAGGAGATATAAAATTAGACACGAGGAAAAGAATAAAACCAATTCATTTATTATACTTATTATATTTATAGGAATTTGATTTAAACCTAAACTGTTTTCTCAGCAACAAAATCAAAAAAACAAACTGCATTCAACGTAATATATAAAAAGTTTACGTCGCTAAAGGAATTTCCAAGAGAAGCGTACGTTATCCTAATCTTAACATCCTATATATAGACTAAGCTGTTCTCTTCAGCTAAGCCCTGCTTGTAAGGCGAGCTCTACTTACCGTGGTGCTGTCCAGAAATAGTTATTTCACCTCTGAAGATTGTGCTGAATTAAAAAGCTTCGCCGGTTTGAAGCTTGAGTTTTATATATCTACTAGCGGACGCGCGCAGCTTCGCTTACGTATTTAGGGGTGAATTCTAATAAACCATGAAACATGTGTCCAATGGACTATTTTTAAGAGTCTAAATTTAAAAATTTATAGAAATCGGTGGCGTTTTAAAGATTTTTCCAAACAAACTTTCAACCCCTTATTTGCACCCATAGGGGGAGAATTCTAGAAAACAATGAAACACGTGTTCAATTAAATACTTTTAAAAATCTAAATTTCAAATTTTATAAAAATCGGTGCTGATTTAATTTTTTTTTCATACAAACTTTCAACCCCTATTTCACCCCTTTAGGGTTAAATTTTTTTAAAATCCCTTCTTAGTGGATGTCCAGATTACGAAACTAAACATCTGACCAAATTTAACGTTTCACCCATCAGCGGTTACGGCGGTGCGTGCGTCTTACCTCAGTCAGTGAGGACAAGTCCTTTTATATATATTATATATCTATTCTATAATTCTATAATTGCTTTGTTTTTTAAAGAATCTCGTTTTTCTCGCATAGAAATAAGTGACAATTCCCATCGTTTTTTCACAACGAATTACCATAACTTTTTTTTCGTACTGTAAGTAAAAAAGTTCTTTTTCTCTGTACTTATTTTTGTACCATATACATAAATAGGTACATAGAGTTTAAAGTTTTCTAGATACGAGGTATTTACACGTTACCACCCTTACACTAAGATATCTTTATCTATTGCAAAAACTTATATTGATATGGGGAGTTTTATAAATAATTCCTTATATGTTTCACACCCTTACAATACTTAATTCTTATATAACATTGACACCACCTAGCTGCCATTTTCACTTTTCCCATTCCACCCTCAATTCTCGCGTGTTTTTTGGGCAATACATCTTGAAGTTGGTCAGAACGTCGCCATGTCGCCTTTCAGCTTAATCTGTTCTTAATCGCTTTATTTTTTTATCACTTTCATGTTTTTTATCAGCAGCTCCTTTTCCAAACGTCATAACAAAGTATATTTTTGGCAAACAATATATGATAATTTTAACAGAGTACCAATATATTAAAAACATTCAGTTTCTCACTGTATCCTGCACATATCAGGATAGGCAGAGGGAACCTGGAAACAAGTGTTAAGACACTCTGTTCCCACATTATCGCTACTGTTCCCCCCTCAACGTAAAGTTCTGAAGATATCGCTATCGCTTGTCGAATGGAACTCACCGCTGCGGTGTGCCTTATCAGAGCGATCGGGTAAAAATATTAAATTTTATTTCCTCGAGTGGGAATCGAACTCATAACCGGTCGCGTTTACAGTCACATATTTGTGCCCTCGCGTCCAAAAATAATATATCAAAATATTTTTATTACTACAATATTTTCTAAAATATAATTTCAAATTATACAGTTATTTCTTTCTACCTACGTTATGTATATCGTCGCTTCTCTCGAAATAACAAGATCTTAAATGTACATACATACATATTGACACAAATCGCGACAGACGACACGACACGCTTTTATTTACACACAATTCGCTCTCAATGAATTTTGTTATACCACGAGTATAAGAAAATGTATCACGTAGCACTTTCATAATAAAACGAATATAACCTTTTGCTATAACTGACATATATTATATTCGAAGAGTTTGTTTTTTTTGTATATTTTATTTAAATGTTTTCTTTAACCCGATTTTATTTTGCGATGTATGAAAAGAGGGCTATGTTTAATTATTGCTTACTTGTTTCTTTAGTTTTTGTATCCTGCATAAGCAGGGTAAGTAGTGGGAACCTAAGACTTAAACTGAGGAACGGAGTGTCTTATCACTAAGTTTCCTCTGCAAATCCTGTTACGTGGATACAGCTTAAATCTAAAAAAATACATTTTCCGCTTAACAAAAGGCCTCCTTGTTTTGTATTTTATTTTAGTGTTCCTCGATTTGTCTGCTTCATCCATCACGCGTGGCAGACACTTTGCTCATTAGATATTTGCGTCTGTAGCGCACTAACAAGCAACTGTACGTACCTACTACTTTTAAAATACTATTATTTCAATGGGACTCGTCTTGTTTAAATTTTTTTTTCTCTTTTTATATAGTAACGAGTGCGTGTCTGAGTGTATAGCGCTATTTGTGAATAATTAAATTATCGTTGAGTGTTGGAAGGAAGGTCCTACTCGCTTATTTAGATGACTCGCCAGTCTATAGTATAGTTTTCCATGTATTTAAATAATTAAATAGTCTGGGGCCATTTGAGCACAGGCGCCTGGTTGTGGGTTCGATTATCAATTGAGAAAATGAAATATTTAATATTTTAATTTCCTCGCTCGCTGAATTCTGTGGAAATGTGGATTTTGTCTTATTGGGGACGGAGTGTCTCAACACTAGGCTCACAGGTTCCCTTTGCCTACCCTGCTATGTACCGGATATAATATAATAAAAAATAATATATTTTTTATTATATGTAAAATATATAGGCAATTAATACGAAAAAGTCTAATGGCACGTAGGTTTCGAACCAGTACTATAAACGTCTTAACTACGCAACTTCTACGAAAATTTTCATCTTTATTTTAATACAAAATATTATTGGAACAGGCAAGCTAAGTTGTTAGCAAGCTTAACTTTGAAATATGTCATTTTCACGTATTTTTAAGTCCTCTATTAGCAATAACGATTGCTGAAAGCTCCTGGCTCCGAGAAGACTATGACAGTTTATAAAATAAACATTGCTAGTTTGACGGGCATCTTCGTCGTATATTTAACGTCGTGGTTAGAATACTAACAACTCACGCGTTTTGAATACTAAAACTATAAAAATAAAATAACAACAACAAGTCTATGAAATTGTAAGTAGAGTACAAAATTAAACGATTTTAATTACCTTCCTACCTACCTACCTACCTTTGCTAAGTGGAAAACGTTTGGTCATTTTTACTTTTAATACGACGGTTTTTTAATTTTCTTGACGAGTTTTCTTAATATTTTTAATTTAGATCATGTTAATTTCTTAGGGGTCAGTCGTGGCAAAGGAGTATAAGCGTGCAACTATAAACGCGACAGGTTGTGGGTTCGATGAAATTATTTTTTTATTATTTTCATTACCTCGCTCTTGTAGGCGCGGCGTTGGGTTGCGCCACTCAAGTCGCAATGACTTCAGAATTCGGTGGAAAGTGGGGAACGAGCCTTAATGGGGACAGGGTTAATACTTAATGCTACTTAAATTCAATATTCACAACAATTCACTAATTCGTTTGAATACCTAATTGTTTTTCTTCGTACAGAATCCTAGATATAGCAGAGTAAATAGTGTAGTCTGTGCTTAAACACTCCCACTACACATACACACTCACACACATACACACATCCTACGGCGGCCTCTTAAAATGTATTAAATTTTTATAATTTAAAAACGATTGTTAAAACCAAGAGCTCTCAATTGCAGTTTACTCTTACTTATACGTATTAAACAAAATATAAAATTATGGTTGAACGCAGTCGATGTTATATCGGTATTCATATATTATCAAACAATACTCCGATCGCGGCTTCGCCCGCTTTATCTTCACTAGTATAATCTGTCTAAATACACATAAATCCTCTGCTTAAACCTTGAAAACCATATAAAAATGTACTTAACAGTTTGTAAAACATTAATGTTTAAAAAAACAAGTTTTCATACAAACTATAGTAACTAATCATATAATAGGAATATTGGATAGCTCTTATAAACAGTGGTTACACGCCCGAGCTCGCCAGACGAGGACGACACAGAAAAGTTATTTAGAGACGAGACTCCAACTTAAGTTATGTATGGAGTTGTTGAAGTGCCGAACGAATTACCTATTCAAATGGAGGTTATAGAAGTGGGATACTATGTAATTACATATAATGTATGTTGTTGACATTATTAGCGCTATAGTTTTATTGTATATATAAATGTGGATATTCTTAACATATATCCTTATATGAATATGGATAGATTTTTGTTCTCATCAACTTTTTTGATTTAAATTTGCATACGTAAATAAGGAATTTAATATAAAAAATTTCCATTTTTATTTTATTTAAATTTAAATAGTAATTGTTTTAAGACATTTCCCTTAAAGGAAATCTAATCAGCTACTATCACTAGAAACACTACCACTACTGCGCTACGACATCGCTATCCTTATAATGCACACTCTATAATACAGTTACAGATAAAAGTTACATTATCAAAATAACCCTTCTGCGTCTTTATTCTTAGTATAGTCTAGTTATCTGGGATGCTCGAGTTAAATCGCTATCGTCTACATCCTAATTTACTTTTGCAATGATTAGCTAAGTTGAGACTCGACTAACTTAATGTTATTCCTTTACACCAAATGTACTTTACTGTGGATTGCATTTGTAAATGGATTTATTACTTACAAGTTTTATAGGAAATATCAGTTTTTTTTGGGTATTCATAATAAAGTGTTAAAACACTTCGTTACTCACTCTTTTCACACTTTGCATGACGAGTTGTGTCACTCAAACATTGACGCGAAGCGCTTTGTTTTAGTATATTGAAAAAGTAAAAACGTTAACGTAAATCACAAAAAAACATACAAAAACGTACACATAGTTGATTACAATTTATGTACATTTCATTTTAGTTAGGTTGTGCTTTTTTGATTTTATTAAAGGGTTGTGCTTTTATTCGGTTTATACAGACGAAAGGTAATGTGTAATTGAGTACCTACCTAGATGCATTCACGAAAAACTTTTGAAAATTAACTTACTAATTGCAATGTAACAAAGTTTGTAATGTGAAATTGGATGGATGAGACTTTTGTCTCTGTGGACGGTTCATAATCTACACGGAAAGTTATATTATACCAGATACAAGCAAATAATAATATTTATGCTTTTTCCTGCATAACAGAGAGTGAAGAAAACTTAGTGTTAAAAACTTTGTTTTTCGCTTTTCACCCAATTCGCGAGAACATCACATGTCGATTAGGAATTCGACACCACACACAGTAAATTATTATAATACAATCATTCCCCAAACAGGAATTGAACTCGCATTTTGCCCGTTTATAGTCTAGACAATGTGTCACAGTGCTACTACGAGACCGTACACATATAACCTAAATGAATTATATTGGTAAAACCACCATTCCTCAACCATATGACATAAAGATCAAACTAAAAGCTTATCAATTAATAATCACTTAATACCTACAACAGTACATGCATCTATCCTGTTAATTAAACTCGCAGTGGCAGCTATTTAACAGATTATGCCGGTTGGCATATGCAAATATATGCATAACCGTGTACACTGGAGACGTATTTACATTAAAACTAATCTCAACGCATATTCTAGACACTTGCTAAATATGTCTTATTAAAATGTTTATTTTGTATGTTAATCATGATGCATAAACTATACAAATATTGTATTAAACTAATATTTTTGAGGATAGTCGTGGCGCAGGGGCACAAGCGTGCAAATATAAACGCGACAGGTTGTGGGTTCGATTCCCACTCGAAGAAATTAAATATTTAATATTTTCATTTTCTCGCTCTGATAATTCTATATTGTGTTAATGAATGAAGTCTAAATAACGTGTAATTTTGATTCTCAGTCTTATGGGTGAATGTACATGGCTTAATGACTTATTAATTTAACATGTATATTTTGTATTTTTTTCTTATAATTTTCATTTATAGTAATATGTTGTGTTTTAATATTTTTCTTTGAGTTCGTAAAGAAAATTGTAGAAAAATGATAGAAGTCATAAAATAACTTCACAACGGACGAACAATACTCCACAGTCTTAAGTGGTGGGACAAATATTTAAACATAAAAATCAAAGGACACGGCAATCGTTGAGACGCTGGCATTCAAGTCAAATCGTTTGACTGTCTCAGTCTGTGTCAACATCATTTCTACGAAGAATAAATAGGGGTCTAGGGACTGCTGTCTTACAAAGACCGTCTGTGAAGTCTTCGAATGCGTCTCTAAAGTTGAAATATTATTCAAGGTGCTTTCCCTGTAGTGAAAGCGTCTCGTAGTCATCCATCCAAATGTTACGTAAATATGAGCTTTATAAGTTTAATTTTTGATTATTTTAATGTACTTTAAGGAGAATTTGTTGGTTAGTATAAAATAAGTATAGTTTGTATTTTAAATATATAAAAAAATAAGTTGTAAAATGTCCACGGTTTGTTCAACTTTTTGAACGTAAATTTTNTATTTTTCTTTGAGTTCGTAAAGAAAATTGTAGAAAAATGATAGAAGTCATAAAATAACTTCACAACGGACGAACAATACTCCACAGTCTTAAGTGGTGGGACAAATATTTAAACATAAAAATCAAAGGACACGGCAATCGTTGAGACGCTGGCATTCAAGTCAAATCGTTTGACTGTCTCAGTCTGTGTCAACATCATTTCTACGAAGAATAAATAGGGGTCTAGGGACTGCTGTCTTACAAAGACCGTCTGTGAAGTCTTCGAATGCGTCTCTAAAGTTGAAATATTATTCAAGGTGCTTTCCCTGTGGTCTGGCGTCTCGTAGTCATCCATCCAAATGTTACGTAAATATGAGCTTTATAAGTTTTTAATTTTTTATGATTTTAATGTACCTTAAGGAGAATTTGTTTTTAGTATAAAATAAGTATAGTTTGTATTTTAAATATATAAAAAAATAAGTTGTAAAATGTCCATAGTTAGTTCAACTTTTTGAACGTAAATTTTTGTCTGTCTCTAATGGATGTGCATCGATCACTCTTGTGTTATTTTGAATAATTCATTTTCAGATAGTAGATTGCTTTATATTTTATATACAATATGAATTCACATCGGACAAATTGAATTACCTATATATTTTCTATGTATATGAATTTAAAACTGCTTAACATATTACAAAATGCATGACGACGATAAATCTTTAAAAACATATAAATTAGTGATAGGTACATCAGTCAGTTCTCTTATTCAATTCCATTCAAGTAATATATTTTTTAAAATTCATTACTAAATATTATTTTAAATATACTCTAATGTTGTCCAAATATTTCATCATAAACTTTCTTTTTTCTTATATTAATTTCAATTTTCTATTATTTTTCAGGTAAGTTCCCTCCTCGTCTTAACAGGTAAAGTTTTTATAACAATTTGCTAATATTCTTGAGAGCTATGAAAGCTTAGTCTCGGGAATTCTAAGAGAATTAGATTATCTACCGTTGGGCGTGATAATGTAGCAGTTTGACCCAATTGTTAGTCCAACTTCCAGCCGACAGTTCATGGCCAGTCTTAGTAAACATGTTTGCATGGAAAAGTATTTTTAATTGATTTTAGAAAGGAAATTAATCATTTTACTATTCGTTTTTAGAAAAGACCATATTGTTCATAGTCATTCTGATTTTACTATTCAAATTGCTATGCGTAATTTCTTTAAATGTTTTGTTTATTTATATAATATTTGGCAAATATAACAGTACCAAAATAATCATACATTTAACTATATTTAGTAAAAATGAAAGGAAATTTCTTAGCATCCCATGAATTCACCATGTCATGGTACCCATCATCTTACAGGTAAAGAGCTTTAAGCATTGTCTGGGGCTTGCGACCTAAACGTTGCAAATATCAGAATCGCTTTTAATTTTTTTTTTGAACCTCTGTTGTCAGAGCTTTTTCTTCTACTTACGCAAATTAAAATATCGCTTTAAAAAATCGCTTTCTAAGTATTTTGGTTCTAGAAAACATATATTTTTAATAGGTAGGTAATATTCATAAAACAATAACTTGATTACACAAAAAATATTTTATTCAAAATCTTTTATAAGTTAATGTAAGTTATGAAAAGAAATTCTACTGAAATTTTCTACTAATACTTAGAACAACAATGTTATTGAAATATTTCATAAAAATGTACAAGAATTCTGTTTTACTTTTTACCGCTTCAGACTTTTATCCTCGATCTCAATTATTTAGTATCATTTGTATGCAAATATAATATATTTTTTAAATGGCTTTATAAAATATTGTTTTAATTATTATTGTTAAGAGATCGTTATAAAACTGAACATGACTATTTCGTATGTTAATTACAATTATGTTAGATAAAAATAAATAAAAAAATAACAAGTTTATATGTACGAACCTGTAATAAAAGAATATGAAAATTAAATAAAATGGATTAATTAATTAATTAGATAATGGTCCCTAAAACATCATGGTTATGATGACACTTTTCCACGTATAGGTAGGTATATTTATAATATCCATAGCTTAATGACACAATGACAAATTCTCAGTGCCCGAGGTACTTCACCGCCACAGGGATACAAGGGACCAAACAATTAACATGATGTAATCCAGCCTTTCTCGATAAATGGTGAAATCAGTAGTCTATAAGATAAGCGCATTCAACTAAACAAGTCTTTAGCTTTATAATATTATAGTCATGTTATTAGTTATAGATGGTGGGAAATACCACTCAGCATGCACTCTACAAATGGATGAGAGACGGAAAAGGATGACTTATGAATAATGTCCACGCTACTTCCTTCTCTGTATAGTCAAAGTTTATGTGGATGGATGTTTATTTCACTTTTACGCAAAAACTACTGAACACATTTGGATCAAACTTTACAGTAATATAACTTATACATCAAAATAACACATAGGCATAATCAAAATAACACTTATATAAAGATTTTGTACAATATATATGTATATAATAAATCAATAACTTTAAACGGGCGAAGCCGCATTTGCATCAGGAGTTTATAAACTTTCTAAAGAAAAACATAAGAAGCATTATTCAAAATAAGTCATGCACAGTAAATAAATACCATACAAACTCGAAAACCCGATGTAAAACTCCAATAAAGAGGCCGTCACATAGATTGATTTACGACGACATAACGTCGTATCTTTAAAGTTGGACGCGGCGCTAAGATCACCATTGTTTACAGAACAATAGTGCGCTTAGGCTTAGAGATCAGGATAATAGTGCCTGTATAATAATCCTGTCGTTATAGTACTTGAATTCAAATAAGATTAATTTCAGGAGACTGATGTCTGATACCTATTATTAAGGATATGTGGTGCGATATGTAGGCTATAAAGTTGAAGTACGACAGAATTTAGTATTAAGAAATTTTCCTCGCCGCGACATTCTTGAATCGTTTAAGAAAATTATAACTTACCTAGCGCAGTTTTCTTTATAACAGAAAACACTGTAACAGAAAACATTGTGAAACAATGAAGTTTGAAGTCTTAACCGACTGTCGTACCGCAGTAGCAGCGTCTTACGTTATGGTGTTGGTTCAATTCCCACTTCAATCGAACGACAAGAAAATTAGACGGAAATAAAAATCTAGGTTCCCTCTGCCTACCAAAAAGATAATTAAAAATTGCACAATAGAAAAATTTAAAACAGAATCGCCAATACCAATAGATGATAACGAATTTGTCAAATGACAATCTATATTGGGTATCATTGACGCTCAAATAAGAAATAAGTAATCAATACCGAAGGAGAATTTCCTTGGGTATGTCAATAAACAATCTATATTTTACCATGAAAATCACAAATAAATAAATGTTGGTAGAAATTGTGTATGAACAAACATTAATTTAATAAGTCCAATTCGCAGAAACGATATGAAACGGTAATATCTCTTGGAAAGCGAGTCCACAATGAAAATATTACTTTTATATCAAGATAAGTTAGAAAACAGAGTGTAATAACGTTCAGTTATTTGTGACCGGTATTGGGAATTGGACCTTTATATGAGTGTATATCTATTTCATATCGATTGGCTGTGACTTTTGAAATTGGGCAGTTTAAATTAATGTTTTTCTAAAGGAATTTTATTATTATTATTGGTTTTGTTGAGTCGATTTATTGACAAGTCACTCCGTTCTTCACTTAGATTTTCGAAAATGAGATCGCCAAAATGAAAATATTTTTTGTATTATAATTCCCTCTAATTGAGATTTGAATACAGAACAGCCTAGTTTGTATCAGAAAAAAATATGTAAATAATTTTATAAACTTTTCTGTTGTGCAGCTTCGCCTGCTTGATCCGTTTGCAATAACGAATTGTATATGAGACATGCTAAGTGTCCAGGCTAACTCTTACCGCATGAACAGAGGATTATATCGAAACGGCAAAGTTACATTACTTTGCCTATGGCCTTTCTGTGTAAATGGAACATTCAACACAAACGGAATTTTTCAATTTGAGTAGGTACTTCTTGAAATTAGCTCGTTTAACCAAACAAATTCTTGAGCTTTATAATTTTAATATAGAGATTTAAACAAGACTTCTCTTTTTTTAAATCTTCTATATATATAAAAGGACTTGTCCTCACTGACTGAGGTAAGACGCACGCACAGCCGTAACCGCTGTGCGTAGAAACTTGAAATTTGAAACTTAGACTCTTAAAGGTATTTCATTGAACACATGTTTCATAGTTTATTAGAATTCACCCCCTAAGGGTGCAAACAAGGGGTTGAAAGTTTGTATGGAAAAATCTTTAAATCGCCACCGATTTGCATAAAATTTGAAATAGAGACTCTTAAAAATATTTCATTGAACACATGTTTTATGGTTTATTAGAATTCACCCCTAAGGGTCCAAATAGGCAGGCGAAGCTGCGCGCGCCCACTAGTATAATAATATAATTTAAATTTTAAATACATAAATAATATCAGTTAGATAGTTATGTTACTGTAAAAAGAAAATAATGGTATCCAAAACAGCATTGTATCGAATCTCAATCAGAACGTCGTCAGCAGTGGCGACAGCTGGACGCACATGATTTATGTAAGGCATGAAAAGTTTTGCAGATGAGCCCATACATTATCTACGAGTATAGCCTGGCCCCGGCAACTTGGTAGCTTGGCTTATGATATTGCTTTGGTGCATATTATATCGTTAAGCTATTAGGATATTTTTGTTGAATGATGATTGTAATTTAAATTTTAATATACAAAAAGATTATTTTTTTGCCATTTTCAAGACAGCTATTAGAACATGTTAATGTAATACTATCAACCTCCCTACAAAACCTAGTAGAGTTGCACGAGTAAGGACTAGTCAGACCCTAGGGTGTTATTAAACCGAACACCGTTGAAAGACTGCATTCTAATGTAATGCGATTTTATCTTAATTCGCTTAGCTTCGCTTTTTTATATAAAAATTACGTATAAAAACTTATATTTTTGTTTATATAAGCGATGTAATGCGGTAGCACTTAGGTGATAGAAAATATTATTGCTTAGTTTTGAAAAGTTATTGCAGCAAATTCACGACTTTACGTATATAGTTTGGGTAGAGAGCATCAAGACAGAAAGATAGAGTGAGAGTGTTAAGAATAAACTCTATTTCTGTTTTTGTTTTCCGCCCGAATTCGAGACACAGTGCCTCGCGTTTAGAGCCAAATACATATACGTACGAAATGTACAAACATACTAATACATAAATGTATATAAATAATAGATAACCTAATAATATATGTTTTAATCAAAACCTATATTATTAGGTTACCTAATTAACTAAACAATTTAGATAGTTCCACATACTCGTAGTACTCAAATTAACAGCGCGCTTCCAACGTTCCACTCGTGGGTGTACACAATAATTATGCTATATAAAGAGATGCTAAATGAAATTCGTTGTAAAATAGCATTAGTTTTTAGTAACTTTTTACTTAACATTGCTTTTGGAGTTTTAAGATTTTGTCAACATGTTGGTATAATGCTGCTACAGTAGCTTGTTGCTATAATTCTATCAATAAGAATTATACAGTTGTTGCTATAATTCTATCAGTAAGAATTATACAGTTGTTGCTATAATTCTATCAGTAAGAATTATACAGTTGTTGGTATAATTCTTACTGATGGGAGTGGTTGTTGATCTTTATTTCCCGGCTTTGATAGACGAAACGCGGCTTTTAGTTCCGCCATAAAAAAAGGACTTTAATTGTTGATTTCTTTGTAGTAATTATCTTATTTATTATTCACATACCTAAAATTTTATTTTTTATATATTAAAACGTTAAACACGTCCCGAATTGCACAGACGGTTTTTCTTCAAACCAAGCTTCTCCAAATAATTTTAAATAAAATATAAACAAACATAAAATTTCATCTCGCATACCAAAATTGCATGTCAGAGAAAGCAAGCACATTGCTACTATTAGACTTGATGTATTCGCGCAATTTTGTAAGTTTCTTCATAATTTATCTTCATACAATCTCGTTCATATTTTAAACTTCATATTTTGTGAATATTAGATATATGTTTTTGTACAATTAATTTGTGAACGCGACAGAATGTGGGTTCAATTCCCACTCGAATAAATACAATTATTAATATTTTCATTTCCTCACTCTTGCGATTGTTGCGACGACGAGGCGTTGCGTTGAGGCCGTCATTCAACACGCAATGCCTTCATGTCTTTATGGAAATGGATGTCTTAAAACTAGGTCCCCAGGTTCCCTCTGCCTACGTGTGGGATTCAGCGTGAAGCGAGAAAAAAATATAAGAAAAATTTACTGATAAATGACACTGGTCTTTATTGTATGTTTAATTGACATTGCTAGTGAAGTGGTGGAACTTTGATAGTGTTTAGTAAACCCCAATACGTTACAATGCTGTCCCAAGCACAATATATTTACATATTATTCTTATTTTGATGCTTTCACGGTGTATATAGCAGGGCAGCCTAGTGTTAGGAGACTAATCCCCACGCACCCCTCAATTTTCGAGACATTGCTATTAAGTGGCAGAACGAGGAAATAAAACAAATATAGTCAAGACGCTGTACCAGGATTTCTTAAACATAGATATAGCTTATACATGTGTATATGAGGAACAAATATACTATGTGCGTACTTGGTAATTAAATTATAAACGATGCCGCAACTTCTTAGTGGGATTATAAGGTTATTAGTTCATGTTGAAATCAATAAACCGATAATAATTATTTGTACTTAGAACTTTGATCTTAAACGATAACTGTATTCTGTATCCTAGTAGTTAATGTAAACAATTCTTAGTAATTTTAAGCGAGAAATACGATTGTTTGTCTTTAATTAAATTATTTATAGGTACCTAAATACCATTTAGAATTTTAATAAAAAATGTTTCTTTTTAGATTTTTTTTCATGGTGTATTGTATTTTACAAATCAAACCCATGTGTTGTTGTTCTGTTTGCCTTCGTTTCATTTTATAGAATTCTTTTATTAGTGTTTCTATACTCTATCTATACAAAATTAAGCATTCTTAGGTACTGTCTCTACATATTTAAATGACTTAAATTATTCATAAGATTTCTATTTGATATGAAACTGATTAGACTTTTAATTCGATACTTAGAAGTTAAATCCAAGAGGCAATGTCGACCACCCATATAGTGTCATAAAAAGCTACCTTTCACTTTTAATTAATATAAAGAATGGGCGGGTGTCAAAATTAGCTTTGTCTACATACAAAAGATAAGGCCAACCGTTTCATCCGGTTCAATACACTTTAAACCTTTTCTAGAAAATCGATATAGATATATAAATAAAAATATGACTTCGGTGAAAGTATTGAAATTCAAAAAGGGTTGAACTTTACTGGTGAAGATAGTTAGAAACTCGTTACCCCCTGGGAGTATAAAACTTTGAAATCCTAAACCCACTGCACCAGACGTCTAAATATTCTCATCTTATTCTGTCCGCAACTTAAACCGAAAATACCTATAGTAACTTAAATCTTTGGCGATAAACTGATAAATATGTTTAACGATAATATTTATTTTTAACGTTTTTTTACCCTTTACCTTGCATTACATATTAAGCAGATAGAGCTCAGTGTTAAGACACTCCGTACTCCACTTTCCGCAAGATGTCGATACACTATGTACCTATTGACTGGCGATACTCAACGTTGTGAGCAGGGACTGACAACAATTTTATTGCCCTGAATGCGCCTCGAACCGATAACTATAAGACGCTTTCGTCCACAATGTCCTTGTCTATTATTATTATTTTACTATGTTATTATTATTAAAACTAAACTATAAAAATAGTAAAGAAATATATAAGTGTTTATACCCGTCATATAAGTACGTAAGCAAATAATAATTTTGATTTTTAACATTACTGACTAAAGTCATTACACTTAGGTATTTTACTCAAATTAAATGAATAATATTGTTTCCATAATCTAGAAAATCTGTTCTACATTACATAATTGGTTTATTCAAAACATATTCGTATCTCTTGAATAATATCTCTAAAGTATACTTAAATTAATTTATTATCATTTTAAATGTGGTAACACAGACTGCGAAATTACTTTTATCGACTCCATAAAGTTCTTGTTTTTTGACCTAAAGATAGCATTTGGTACAAATTAAATAACTTATATAACATAGATCGCGTAGTGCAGTGAATCTGTGTTCGATAGTAAACGAGTCGGTTGTGGGTTCCAAACCCATTCGGGGCAATTAATTATTTTGATTTCTCTGGGATACCATATTTTTAACGATTTTAAAAACGTTGAAAATATGGCGTAATAGAAAAATTCACACTATAAAATGATTAGTTTAATCTTGAGTTACATCTATGATCTACCTACACGTGTCTACGCCTACGTAGGAATAAATTGTAAATGCTTCAGATCGTCTATTTGTAGTCCCATTGGAGAAAAATTGTGACTTTAGATTATTGAAATACTTAATATACTGTTGTTTACTTTTTGTACCTCCACTGAATCATTTAATCATTAGCATTTTTTAATTAATGAGACTGAATCATTATTTTTTTTTATAAAATGAATCCTGGTTGATGTAAGTAAATAAATAGACGTTGCAATATTTCACCCTTTGACGTTTATATTTCCGTGGCCGTCATAGCACAGTGATACAAGCTGTGGCGATGATTGTGGGTTCGATTTCCACTCGGGAATTAATTGATATTTAAATTTCCTCGCTCTGGTAAGCTAATGTGAAGTCCAATGTCTCGAGAATTTGGTAAAGTGTGGGAAACGGAGTGTCAATTATAGTTTCTATATCTAAAATACAAATAATAAACGACGATATAGATTTAACATAATATTTATGAAACTTACGCCTAAGATAAGTTTCTCGAGTCAAAAGTCACTCAGTGTAGTGCGGCCGGCAAATTTAGCTAACAATACAGTAATAGCAAGATGTTTCTAACTCATTAGGGAAGTTGCCGCGGACCTCCTAACGGGAGTTGGGAACTTGGATGATCTTTTTTATGCAATATCTGCTGTGACACATTCTAATATGACTTTGTTATTAATTTCTTCATTATATAGTATACTTACATATATTTATACTTCTATTCCTAGCTTCATACTTTTTTGGTTACTTTACTAGTGTCATATAAAATGTAAAACCATAGTTTTAAGTTAGTCCGTTCGCCATTATCCGTACTATTTTGGATATTGCGTGTTGAGTGTCGAACTCAACGGCGCACTTTTCTACTAGAGCGGAGATTTTTTTATCTTCATACTGTATACCAGACTAGGCAAAAGAATCTAGTGTTAAGATACACTTTCCTCCAAATTGTGGAGGTATGGAGTATTGAGTGGTGTAACTCAACTTCAAAACGTTCTTGAAAAATAAATATTTCATGCAAGAAAAAAAAAACAAAAACAAAACCCATTAAAGCCTACAAGGCGGAAGAGAAAAAACAAATTAAAGTAAGAATCCCGAAGAAACTCGTCAAACAATAAAGGTGGCAGGACTTGGGGTGCGCGGCTAGAATACTAATGTATGTAACTTACTGCTTGCGAGTTGTAAGTGTTAGTGAAATCTTTCTTTTGTGCATAATTGAAGCTGTTTTTTGAGAGTAATTGATATTACTTAATCTTAATATATTAAATAATAAATGGCCGTCGTGGCTTAGAGGTACAAGGATTAGACTGTTACGCGTCGGTTGTGGGTTGGATTCCCATTCGGGGATATGAATTATTCTTCATTAATATTTTCAATTCTTTAGAAGGCAAATTTCCGATGTTGAATCCACCACTTATACCTAGAAAAATTCAGCGAAAAGTAGTGAACAGAAAGTCTTAACAGGTTACTTGACTTCCATCCTCTTATTTAACTAGACAGAATAGTTTTCCACTTTTGTAATAATTATTGATCGAATCCTATTACGAGGAAGTAAACATATATGAAAAACTCCCTCGAGTACGATTTGAACAAATATCCATTGTATTCATGCAGGATATTACGGTCTTCTTCCTCTTGGCATTAATCCCGGCTATTGCCAGGGTCTGCCCTCCTACTCAACCTACTCCACTTTGCACGGTCTNTAATTATTTATAGAATTTTTGATATAAATTAAAATGCCAAGATCTGCAAGAGCGTCGTACAAATTTCGGTACCTAACCGAATTTAATAACCCACAGTTTTCATTTTGTGGAGACCATTTGGATTGGAAGTTGCTTTGTTTTTATTAGGGGAACGAAATTGCCTATTTCCAAAAGTATCCCTCAGGACTCACATGTCAAATCTCAAGGGCGACATCTTGTTTGGTGCTTATTAGTGTGTAAAAATGTGTATATACAATGCGTGACTACGTGGTTACGGTAGGCACTAGTAAATAGTAGGTTCTGGATTAGGGGTATTCATTTATAATTTATTAGAAAACTTATGAAAAATTTAACAAAGCGGGATTTGAACCTCTTGTAAGCTCGAGCGCTGATCACTAAACCATGCCTTCTAAAAATGTGGAATACTACTTGAAAAATGTAATGTATTCAGCTTTTATTATTCTCAGCTGTTTCACATATTAGCAAAAATTGATTGAGTCGTAAGAAGTGTGCAGTGGGCATAAAATATAAAGCTTCTTAGTCCTGACGACTCCGTTATGGGTAAAGCGTGAATCTCAAAAAAAAAGAAAAGAGATTGGTTACCATTCATTTTATATTTAAGTGTATAATTATTTACTTATTTGTTGCATATAAGTTTTTATTTTAATATATATTTTTTTATGATTTTTTAAAATAAACATTCAATCATGACGATTTACTTGAATTGCAACACAACAACAAAATTATTTTTACGACTAAAACTATAAAGAAACTAGTAAATTGTTGTACATATTTTGACACAAACTTTGATGAAAGCTGTCTGTTACCACGAAAATAGAAAGCCACGTATTTTCTAACTACACAGTGGCCACTGTCGGGGCATAACGGCGCTACGTCTAGACTGTAGGTGCATTTTATATTGTTTCAAAGGTCATTGGTTCAATTATGTTTAATATAGCCAATGCTTATTAATTCTTAGGTTAATCGTGTTATACATGTGAAAACTTAGAATAGAGTGTTTTTTTTCTAGATTTTTTAAATCTGCTTCATAAGAGCAACATAAAATAAACAAGTTTAATACAAAGTCTTAACATTTAGGTACATTATGAAACACATGCCTACACACTTCTTATGTGGCACCTACTAGCATAGTAAAGTAGTGGCAATTAAGAAAAGAATCCTTAAACGTCAGCAGAAAAATCCTCGTCTAATGAGACGAGGTGAGGTGTGCTCGTAGGCTTGCCACCATTGTATATTCTTGTATGCTTCAACCTAATTGTGATTTAAGTAATTTTTTTGCGTCCTTAGAGCTTTCTTATTTAAAAAACAATCAGAAATTGAAGGAGTAGAAGTAGTTCCCTTCATACGTTAGTCCGACTCGCACTTGGTCTATCCATTTTTATTATAAAAAGTTTATAATAAAAAAGGATAACATCATTGCAGATGATCTATCAAAAGAAATGTTATATTAAGACAGTCCGTTAGTTCTCAACACCGCACTTTATCTTCAAACTAAACTAAAGAAATAATTAATTTCCTCGAATGGAAATCAAACCCACAACCGTTGAGACTGGCATCTGAACACTGACAATGAATTATAATAATCAAATATGTGTACTTTGTGAGAATGATTCTATAGGGGCAGAACTAAAAGAACATAATAAAAAGAAACAAAGAGCCGTATAAGACCAGCCCTACTAACCACAATCTAAATATACCCTATAAAAATAAACGTAGGGTGTTACAATAAAATACATAAATGTGTAGCACGGGCGCTCAGCGGTATTATCGATACACCGAGTAGATGCTTAACGATCGATCTTCACATTACAGTATCCTTTATCTTATATGATAATTTAGTTTGCTTGGAAAACTTATTTTTTATATGACGATAGGAATATATGCTGCTAGCATTTACTCGCTGCTTCGCCCGCATATTTATATGGAAAAACATTAAATGTTTTGATTCACTTATTCTTAGCACGCCAGGTAACTCCTTATAGAGAGGTTACAAGGAAACAACCTAAATGGTTCGTACAGGATGTATATGTACATCAATAAGAATTTGGAAATTTCAAAGAAGTATTTCCTTTCAACTAAACCAATCCTTCAGCTTTAGGAATTTACTGGTTTACTCGTAGATACATTAAATTTTTAAGTACTATTTTATTTATTTAAATATGTATGAGCTGTTAGTCGTTTGATAGTAATTATTTTTCTCAGGTTTAATATAGTATCAAGTATGTATAAAATAAATAAAAAAAAATAGTATATTTTTATAGTTCCTTATACCCAACATATAAAAAATAAAAACTTGAAAGTAGCGGGACTTGAACCCGCGCCAAATTAAAAAAAAAACCGTCTAAGGTTTCCAAGCGGAAACTTTTATCATCACACTGTCTCTAAATGAACGAAATATGAAGAACAGAATGTCGTAACGTCCGGGAACCCATGTATCTTAAAAAAATAATGGTGATTCCGGGTTTGATCTCCTCTCGGGGGAATGATCTATTATTTATTAATATTTACATTTCTTCTCACTGGCAAAAGTCCGGCGTTGAGTTTTGACACTCAATACGCAATGCCTCGAAAAAATCGGCGGAAAGTGGGGAACGGAGTGACTTAACATTGAGTTCTCTCTGCTCACCCTGCCATATACAGCGTGAAGCTAATTTAATTTTAATTTGTTTACAATATTTATATTAAAATAACTCTTTAGTCCTAATATTCGATGATATAATTAAGAGCTCTATTTCATTCGGGGCGGTAATATCATTCAACGCTCGCACTTTATTGTTATAGCTTCAATTTGTTTTCATTACACTTATTGGGATGCGTAATTATACATAAATATATTTATTTGGGTCCCTATAATAATAATAATAACGATAAATTCGTATTATTTTATTGGTATATATATATAAATTTCATGTTTGTTTTGCTTCTAACTTAGTAGCTTACTAACGGAAGTAATGTTCAGAATTTGACAGAATTTTTGAAACTGCAACATCTAAGCTTCTAAGTCATGCAGAATGCAGGTGGTTAAGCTAAAGAATATACAAAGTTGAAATTGGGCACGTAGAGATAGAGAACCCAGTGCCAACATTCTTCATCCGAATTCGAACATGGCATATTTAGGCTCGTCCTAATAAACCGCTCTCAACTCTGAAATCGATCACGCGATCTTGAGGCGCCGGAACGGAACTCAAGCAGTCCTGAGGTGCTTGTCTTGAGTTGTTTGTCTTACTCTTTCCGGAAATGAAAATATTTATAATATACGCATCGTACTCAAGAGTAGGTGTAGAGCCCACCATCGCAACCGTAGACTTGACTTGTTGTAGGTTCGATTCTCAGTCTAGGGAATTATTTATTTTTATTCTTTTGCTCTGGTAACTAGACACCGTTGTACAATATTCCGAAAATTGTATCTTAACAGTCAGGTCCGGGAGGACTTGAGAGGGGATTTCTAGAAATTCTTACGGGAACAAATTAAGAATGAATTTTCCATTTTACGTCTTAAAGTCTATGCATACAAAGGTGCCGGGCGATGTGTTTTATAAAATAAATATTATTCCAATAAATGTATGGATACATGTTTAAAACATTTAAAATTTTAATTGTACATCAAAAAGAGTACGAAATTGTTTAACATATTTTATATAAATGCAATATTAATTATTTGTATTTAAATTGTAAGTACAAAAGTGGGACACGAATGTATTGAAGTTGAAAATTGTTTCATTTCACATATCAAACATGAAATGATGTATCCAATGTTTTATTATTTTACTTTATGTCATTACATTATAAATTATCATTATAAATAGAATAGAATTTATTATTATAAATTATAACTAAGATTATAATTAAGATACAATTGTTAATATATTGCAAAAGAATAAAAATAATTAATGACCTAGACTGGGAATCGAATCAGATCGAACCCACAACCGTCGCATTTACAGCCAGATGACATAATTTCTCGTGAATTATTTTATTTTCATTTCTCGGCTCGCATAATACAAACAATGGAACTCAAGACCGCTTGAGTTGCTATGGCTCGTATTTAGAAATCGCTCTCAATTCTGATATCTATCTTGAGACTGATCTTGAGATACCTTTATCATTCATAGATTTTTAAAACAGCGCCTCTAGATCGCTCTCAGGATCGATCTCAGTGTTAAGAGCGGTTTATAAATACGAGTGTAAATATGCAATGTCTTGAATACGGAAGGACGTCGACAAGTAATGAATGTTGACACTAGGTTTTCTCGTGTCAACCCTATGCAGTTATAAGGGATAAAACGAGAAGCATTTTAATTTAGTTAATGATGTAAACATACATTTACAGCTGTTTAGTTTATCATTTATATTATTTTAAAAAGAAATGACAAAAAATATTATTTAGAGAAACTGTTACAGACAAGGTTTCTAGATTTTTTACATCATGTTGTGATGTTTTATATATCAAGCCTTTTCATTTGATCCCCGCGTTAGTTGGGTTGACCCTATTGATTATACATAATTTCATTGTCATCAAAACAGAAGTCGTTATCCAAATTTCAGCTCAATCGGACACTGGAAAATGGGTCAAATGAGCTTTGAACATATATAGAAACACAATAATTTAAATAAAATAAAGCTTATAAAATATTCTGAAGCGCCGTTACAGTATTAGAAAGTATAAATTTATAAATATTTATATAATTACCCAAAAGAAACAGGATAATTATCGCACAGCTCTAATTATTTGCTAATATAATAATGTAGGCGCTAATTTACATTCAAAGAAGTTGATAAGAACATTTAATGTAGATAGGCGCTTTTGCCATTTTTAATATAAAATTTTAAACAAACTAAAGGTCATACGGCATTTAATAACGTAATAAAAAACTATAATTCTTAAAAATTCATTCGGTTTATAAATAAAGAGACCGTCGTGGCTCAGTAGCACAAGGGTGTGACTGTGACGCCACACTTGTGGATTCTTATTATAGGGTTGATAGTGGTCGTCGTCGAAGACGTTGGTTACAGTTAATCTTTATAAAGTTTTTTATATTTTTTGATAAATTTTGTGTTATAAGATACATTGAAAGTGAGACATCTTTCTTTTTTAATACATATATACATTACAGTAATATTTATTAAAGCCTTTTTCATCATATCTATAAAACAAAAAATAATAACAATTAGCATCCACACTCGGAGACGATAATAAATTTTAATGGCATTTAATTAATGTAATTTAAATAAACATGCATTTGTTATGGTATTAAATATAAATATTGATTATTTTTATTTAAACAGAATAATAATAAAAAATAAAGATTCTAATATACGCTAATAGTTTAAAATAGGTGAAGCGTAGGCTAAAATTTAAATTACATTTTATGTCGGGAAAGTCCATCATTAATGCATATTTATGAGTGGGGGAAAAATCTCGACACACAGTCATTAGTAAGGCATTACTTAAGGCTTGGCCCAAAAGACAATTTAAAGTTAAATGTAAAATTAGCTCGTGAATAAATTTTGGTATTGCCGTGGAGCAATTGCTATGTCTATGTCAGGGTCTTTAATTGATCATATTTTTTTAATTTAAAATTTAAAGACTTTTGTTATTGTATCATGCCTCATTTATTAAAACTCTATCTTCAAGTGTTTTAAGTATTTATTGATAACCTGCAAACGCCTGAAATTGAAAGCGAAGAACGCACTTTATCTTATTGATAGAGCGAGCAATGAAAATAATCAATTTCTACGAGTAGGAATCGAAGCCACAACCGTTGCGCTTACAATTAGACGTTATGCTGCTGTGCCATGACACCTTCAGCACCTACACTCTTTTAGGAAAAAATATGGATTAGTTAGTTTATATACTTAGAAGGAAGTAAATACATGTAATTATAGCAACACGTGCATATGCTAGTATAATTTTGTAATTAAGTAACTTCATTAAGCTATTAACGTTTTTAGGTGCAATTTTACAGTAATATAGCTCACACATCAGAATCGCACAAACACTATAATTTATGTAAAGGTATTGAATAAATTGACTATAATAATAAAAAGTTTAAGCGAGCGAAGCCAAGTGTATCGCTAGTGATATAACAATTGTTTCAAAATACCCAAGAAGGTGTAACTTTTAGAAATATTATGAGCATTAACATAACGTTCCTACAGCTGACTCGCTCACAGAAATAGCTTAACAGTTATATATCTCATGACTTGCGCCAGCCTTATTTGGCCGGGGGCATAATGGCCGCGTGCTTTTGACGGGGGCACGCCCTATCCTTCGCTGTAAATGTATTAGATATTATGCCCTCTTTGTTATCTATGTTTTCCGTGTAATTTGGTTCTTTGAGTCTCTGTAAGCTGATTATTGTTTTAATTTTTTGTGTATTTGGAAATGTATGTATGTAATACCCATGTGTTTTTGGTTTTTGTTGTTATATTCGTTGGGAATGTATGGAGTTAATATTTAGTATTGTAGGTAGTGGTTATGAGTTTTAATTTTCATTGTATAGGTTTATTTACTTCAAAATAATATGCTAAAGCTTCTTGTAATATATTGAAATCCGCTTCACGCACATAGCAGGGTACGCACTTTCCTGTTGAGGAGCTCAACGCTGTGTTTTACTTCGACACGAGAAATCTATATATATAAAATCGAAAGGTCACTCACTCGTCACGAAATCTCAGAAACTACAAGTGCAAGGAATCTCAAATTTTGCATAGGAGTTACTTATAGGACGTAGGTGCTCGCTAAGACGGGGATTTGCAATATTCGACTTCTAAGGGGTTGTGTTTAGGGTTGAGAGTTTGTATGAAACTTCGTTATTATAAATGCTAGGAGTCTCAAAATTTGCATGGACATTACTTATAGGAGGTACTCATGGAGACAGAAATTAATAATAAAGTAGTTCACGCAGGCGAAGCCGCAGGCGGGCCGCTAGTAGAAATATAAATTTAAGAATTATTTTTAGAGCACACATTTACCAAAAAGGAGTATATATTTACACTGCTTGTGACCATTTTCCATTTCCTTTTAAGACTTATCCCAACACGATCGTTGCAACTACCAATTTGACGGACGCAACCACAATACCAAAACACCACGCACTACGTTATCAATGTAACCCACAAGCAATTAACGCGACCGCCGGACGGTTAAAAAGCGTTGGTCACGTGACCGGTCGCGCAAATAATTATCGCGTAACATTAGCGCTGATTGATGTGGCCTCATTGAATTAAACTGCTCTTTAACTATCTAATGGTCTCTACATTTTAAACTTAATTATAATTTTCAACAAATAACTGTTGCATTATTGTTAATTGTTAATTGTTACTTGATTTTGGAAGATTTGTTTACAAATAGTGGTTAATTAATTGCATGCGTTAATTGTGCTAATTTGACTGGTAAGTTTGGTGATTGATGCATGAGTTTTGCTAATATAGGTTATGTAAATAAATGGTTCTATTTGTATAACCAATATCAAGAACAGGGGGTCATGTTATTATTTTCATTTCTGCGCTCAGGTAACGAGATAAAGCGTGGCGTTGGCTTCCGCCACTCAACACGCAATGTGGAGGTTATTATATTTTTTGGTTTTTATATATAAGAATATAATGTAATTAATACTAGGTTTAGTTTAGTCTTAACACTTGGTTTCCTGGAACTTGAGTACCCTGTTATGTTCGGGATGCAGCGTAAAGCTAAAAAAATGCTTCCAAAAATATAACATTCCAAAATTTATACATCTCAATTTCCTCCATGAGAAAATTCACTTGGCATATCGCTTAGATAATATTAAAAGGTTATACAGAAAAAATATTTACGTTTAAGATGAAATCATCGATTTTATACGTAATGGATGTTGTTATTTTGAGGCAGAGTGTCGATGAGCCATTTTATCGGGATTCCGCTCGGTCGCGCGGGATAAGCATGCAGCTAGGGCTGGCGGGACTTGCGGACTTAGATTATTAGACTTTAGTCTAGCTGGTGCTTTTAGACTATTTAATGATAAACTATGAGTTAGCAGTTGTTAGATATTATTGATTTGTTTTGATTTAAATTTCACTTGAGTTTATAGTAAAAATGTGACATTCTTCAATTAATCAAGAATGAGACTGGAGAATAAAATAATTAAATCTTGATTTATTGAGATCTTCTTACAAAAAATGATGAGTGTCAGAATATCAAAAAGAGTATTGAATTTTTTTAAGTAACTATTAAAAGTGTATTTTGGACACGTGTTTTTTTATCAATCTCATATATTTTACATATACTGTAAAAACATTTTTTTTAACAAAAATAACCAAAAAATAACCTTTGATAATATTTAAGAGATCAACCCTGAACGTTCAGTAAGGTATATTTTACTTGAAACATATCAGCGTGAAACCGTATTTTAAGGAAATTCGCGTATAACTTTTATATTCCGATTGTCACTTCACGTTTTACCTGTAAGCGTTATTTTGAATAATATATATTTCGTATACGTAATGATTTTTCATTTTACGCTTTAAAAAATATAAATTACTTATCTTGATAATTTATTTCGTCATATCTTGCTTCCGGAACAGGTGGATGTAATAAATTATAACTTAATACCTAATGATGGATCTAATTATAGTTCTTATTGATATTATATTGGCTTTCGTCACCAGCATAGAATTTCGGCACTCAAGTCTCTTAACTCAATGCCTCCAAAATTCGATGGAGAGTGGAAAACGGAAGGTCTTAACACTAGTTTCCCAGGATCCTCTTCCTACCCTGCCATGAGCACGATACACCGTGAAGCTAAAATATATATAAATATGTTTTACACTTAAAGCATTTGGTACCAGTGCCAGAAGGAAATTTATCGATATCGCCGCTATAAACTATATCCTTTTGATATGCGTCTCACGTACTTGATCATGGAAGCCATTGATATTGCCACACAAATTTATGCTGGCTGCTCTCAGATATATATTAAAATTTCCGCAGAATCTGTCTTAAGGGGTAAGTCGTTTATTTTGTAGCGTCTTATGTTTTTTAATGAACCGTATAACTGGATTAAAAGATTGAATATTTATAAAGGACAAGATGTAACTGATTAAAATTAACTACAAGTAATAATATATCGTTATATATATTTTATAAATATATTGACTAATCTCATATATGTTAGGGAGGTTTTGTAATGTACACTATAGTTGTCCAATCCAAATCGAGTGAACGGGCCAGGTTACGAATTCGTAGAGTTCGTAGACCTCGAGTCAAGATTTCGCTTTGTTTTTCGCTTTTAGTTCTAATTCTAGAAATAATTCGATAATGAAAACCGTCAAAATATCCTACTTAATGCAAATATTATAAATAAAAACGATAATACTAACCTTATAGTGTTATTTCACGCATAACTTCACTACAGTGCACCTCCCTGTTAGTTACTGATATCACCGAAATAGCTGGCAGCTAGCGAATAATAAAGGGTTATTCTACTTAAAGGCTTTGTATATACGAGTATGTATATAATCAGCCACGGGAAGTGCGAATTGGATAGAAATTTACTGACATGTGAGCTAGCATTTTCGTATTATATTTTTAAATTTACTTATGTAGTATTCTGGTACTACTTAGTAATTTAAACAAAGATGTTATAAATATATATTGCTAAAAAAATATCAATTTCAATAACTATAGTCTAAATTATACTTTTCATTTTCTTCAACAGTTTTTCTTGCATGAATCAAATTGTAGGTACTGAATTTTATAACACACCGCAAACATGTTTTTCTGTTTTTAAAACGCATTATTCTGCTACAAACATAGTAATTAGAATTTTGACGATTTTGGTGTGGTTTTTACGTAAAAATCTATTGCTACTTACATGTACTTACTCATTTATGTTAATTAAATAATATTTATACTTATCAATAAAAAGAATTTTATTTATCAACATTTGCAGTTAGTTTAGTATTTGGTTCTTTTTCAAAATATATATAAATATAATAACATACACCTACATCTACTAGATACCAGTGCCCTTGCAATTTAATCAATGGTCGATTGTGCTCACATCTCATTTGTCGTGTCATTGTGGCCCACGGAAAGTGCTCTTCGAGTGAAATTAACAACTCATTCATTGGTTTCGTTATATTGAATTGGTTTTACATACTGTGTTATAGTATAATATAGCCAGCTTCACACTGTATTCCGCGCACAGCAGAATGGATAAATACGAAGGGAAACCTAGTGTTAAGACACTCCGTTCTCCACTTTCACCCAGCAAGCCCTATCCCTAGCTGGAAACATAGCCAAGTCAGGCACAACTGCATTGAGATAGGATCAGTCACAAATTACTGTACCTCTTATTTATTTACCTCTCGTTTCTTTATTGACACAGAGAAATAAAACAAGTTAAAAAATTACAATAGTTGCCCCTGTATAAATTGAAATCTACACTTATGTGAAGTTGAGGAATCAGTTTTTTTTTTCATTTAAAATAATATTATAACAACTGAATCTTTATAGCAAATAATAGTAAAAGAAACTGAAAATATTTACTGATCCAAGTATTTCAAGTACTTCCACGTATCGCTTCGGCACAAAAAATGCACAAAATTGAAATTGCTCAATAATTGTTAGAAAAAAATGACATTCAGCTACGTCAGTTGAATACGAATGAGGACGTTGGGAAGGCATGTCACGACTAACTGAAATACTAGGCAGGGCTATCGGAAGCGCAGAGTTCGTTAACGTCGCCCATCTCGATGCAGTCCAGTCGAGGTGACCATAATCCTGGGTAATATTAAGTGAACTATTTTTTTAACTAAATTTGTAAGGTGGATTTTTTTGTTATGTTGATTTTAAATTATGTTTATAGAAATCGACATTGTGTTTTATTCTTAAAAATCTTTTTTGGTTGTTTGTGAAAGAGAAAACCTTTTAGAGTAATTACCTATATATGTCTATTAATTTTACATAAATATCAATAATGTTTATATTTAAAAGATGCATGCATTCATAGGAAAGAAAATCTCTATTTTTAATAAACTTAACTAGCAGCTATATCTGAATGTTAAAGAAACGATAAGCAATATTCCAATAATCAGAATATAACACTAAATTAAAATGATTATAATAATCCTCTCTTGACTTTATATCGGAATATCCAATTTATCAAATATGTATGGTAAAACTACTTTTGGGTTTAAACGTGAGGTGCATACGAAGAAGAATGTATCAAATACGTTGCCCGGTCAATGTTTCTGCAGTAGAAATTATTTTTACTTTTACTTGCATTTGTTAACCCTTATTTGTACACAATCCTTAGTTATCCATCCGTACATGCACTCCTATGACTGTGTGAAACTAGTATAGTCAGTAAGCAGTGGCTAGGAATTAAAGTTTAAGTATTCATAGAACTATTTAAGAAGTTATTTTAAAATCGATAACTCGAAGGTTGTTGGGTAATTATGGCGTAAGAGCCTGTTAGGTAATCTAAATATCACTTATTTATTTTATATGCTTTAGACTTAGCAAAAGTACTTTGAGAACTCTCTACTCTTAGTAAAGCCTACTAAGGTGCGAATTGAAAAATTATTTTTGCGTTGGACAATCCATTAATTGTAGAAGAATATGGAAACCGTAATTCATTCGTCTTTTTGATGTAACTCACTGTACCTCATTTGACAAAAAGTAGTAATTCCAAATATAGCACCGCTTAAAATAAAAAAAAATCCAACCGTTTATTAACACCCTATTAAAAACACGAATACATTTATATCTTGGAAAAAAATGTAATTTCACAGACTTTTGTCGCATCCAGGCTCTATTTATGGAGTTAAATGAAGTTTCATAATAAAACTGAGAACAAAACCAGCAGTCCAGTTAATTTTTAACGCATTGCCGCAAAGCTTGCGGACGGACGCGCGCAAATAAATACAAGTGTGAATGCACCTGCGCCGTTTGTTGCGAAACAACTGTGAATTTCACTTTATTCCAGACTCTGGAAATGAATTTAAATTTAACGTTTGGATGTCGTTTTTTTTTAGTTGACTCCTAATTTTAGTTAGACTTCTTAACTTTTGTTGATTATTTCAAGTGGTTACAGTTTTTTTCGTAATTATTTTTATGACAATTTATCTAAAATGTTATTTTCAATCGTTTTGATTGAACGTTGTTACTTTAAGTTATATGTGATATTTTATGTAAGATAGGCTATGCTACAAGTTGTTTACTTAAAGTTTTTACCTAAAAAAACATATTTACGATAAAGCCAGAGCTATAAAATAAACTCTTTTGTTTTATTACAACAAATATTTGTTTGTGTATAATGTGTATTTGAGAAAAAATCATATGGTTACGTGAGAGCAAACGGCCATTGTCGGACGGGCGGATGCACGTGCTCAGTTTATTTAATACTTACGTAACTTGAACGTGGGGCATTTATTATAGTATGGACAAGGGCACTGTAATAAATAACAGGATCAAAATTGCTATAAAATATAACTTTCTTGGCTGACAGTACTTTGTGAAACATGTACATTTGTTGTTCGTATATGAAAATTGCCTTATCGATTCTGCATTAAACTAGAAGAGCAAAGCTAAGAGCATAATATATCATTATATTCAAGTGCGTGCGACTAAACAAAACCATTCTCTTTAAAGTCCCTAAATATATTCTATCGGATACGGAAAAATGCGATCCTCTAAAGATTTTCACAAATTCAATTTTATTTAAACGGTTTAAGAACTATCTCTCGTTGCAGTATTTCCATTTGAATGAACCTGCTTTGGTTCTTAGAAAAGATATACAGCTTTGTGAATGCCGAAATCGACACAATATTGTCCTTTGAGAAATGGAATGTATAAAATATGTTCCAAAATAGAGCAAATGTGGATGAAGGATAGATGCATTATATTGATTTCTTTATTGGTTTAAATCTTATGTAGTACCATTCCCAAGATAATCTATACAAAGGCATTTTCTGACCGAATTTTGAGACATTGCTGCTGGTTTGTGAAATTTAACGCCGCACTTTGCCCATAACAGACAAATGTAATGTAATTTACTGCCCCACGTGGGGATCGCACCCAATACTAGAAATATTAAAACTGGACAATTTATACCATAAGTGTTTATAGTAAAGAAACTCCAGCATAACCTACACATTAGTTTATCATATTAATTAAAAATATAATACTTCCATTTTCTCAAGTAATTACAATACATTTTAAGAGTTCTCTTTTTAAACATACTTTTAAGCTATTTTGATTGTGTCATTCTTCAGATATCCTTAAAAGCCTCGTTATTTATTTAATTAAANCCAATACTAGAAATATTAAAACTGGACAATGTATACCATAAGTGTTTATAGTAAAGAAACTCCAGCATAACCTACACATTAGTTTATCATATTAATTAAAAATATAATACTTCCATTTTCTCAAGTAATTACAATACATATTAAGAGTTCTCTTTTTAAATATACTTTTAAGCTATTTTGATTGTGTCATTCTTCAGATATCCTTAAAAGCCTCGTTATTTATTTAATTCAAAAAGGAAATTACACAGTATTTTTAAGCTTAAAGGAAAATAATAAAACAGAGATAAAATGGGATCTTTGCATATTTATTTGAAAAATTTAAATACTATTAGTTATAAAAATATATTATTGACATTGTCTAAAATATGCTACTTGTAATTTAATGGTAACATATAATTATTAATTGTAAAATAAATTATAAATTTATATTTTTAAAATAATGATTTTATAGTGTTAATTTGAAAAATAATTTGTATAGTTTTATATGTCGTATTTATTCAGTTCTTCGATTATGTAGTCTGTCACTAGCTCCTTAGCGTCGGAAGCCATAACGAAATCTGTGTGAGAGAAGGAATCACGTGCTACTTTACGAACTCTGCAATTGGGCATAACTTCTGCCATAGCTAGTACATCTCTCTCATGCAGTAGTTCATCGCTCACTGTATAGTGCATGGTAACGTCAATAGTTATCTTGCTTAAGTCATAAGCTGGTGGTGATAAACTGCCATAGTGCAATAAGTTAGCGATCGGACTATAGTACCACCTTCTGAATGATTTGTCGTTGATATTTTGGCCGTAATGGGCGTATTGCTTGATAGACGCTCCACCTAAAACTTCAAATTCTTCCATGATACCTTCCTAAAATAAAATATTTCAATGAAATTACCGAATGCTTAGACGTGGCATAGATACAAACATTAAGTAAATACAAAATAGCTACCATAATGGCTGCTACGTTGAAAAGACCACACGAACCATTTTCGTTGCAATCTCCAAGATCTAGATTATTCCATTCAGGTCCAAGAATTTCAATAAGGCCCATCCTAACTGCAACTGCCTGTAAAAATATTTAGGCTTCAAATCCTTTCAACAATTTACTTTCTTAAATTATATAACAATTAATTTAGAGAATAAAAATATAACAGAATAATTTTTACTTTAAATAATATGTAAAACTTTAGACTTACATATATAGCCTGTGTACTTATAGCAGCCAAACTTAGCAATCTATGTGGGAAGTGTCGTTGGTAGCCTACACCAGCAAGTAAGTGAGCTGACGCAATTTTTTGGTTATATTTGGGAAGCATAGAATTTAGTACAAGGAAGGTAGTTCCGCCCTGAGAATGTCCAATATAGTGAAGCTGAGATTTTCCGGTAAAGTTCAAAACGTAGTCAACCATTGCCGGCAGATCTTTCATTCCAATATCTTCAAAAGTGAAATCGAAAAAATCTTCTTTGTCTGCAGGATGGTCTGGATTTAAGGAAACATGGTTACGTGAGTTGATAACTCCTCTTGCATTGCCCATCCAAACGTCATAACCGCTGTCCGCTAAATTGTAAGCTGTAAAGTAAATATTGTGTAAATTTTCAAGTATATTAAGGTAAAAGTAGATTAACATTGTACGTCCAGTACGAAAAATATAAACATAATATAAATTTTATTAAATTTTATCATGTCAATTTGTTATGAACTTACCCACGCTATTTTCAGGACCAGACGTGAAGTAGGAAAAGGCAGAAGACTGTAAACCGTGCATCAGGAATACAACAGGCTTAGACTTTTTCGCAGAATTCTTATTTTCATTGCGCCCAAATGGGATTCTATTAATTTCTAAAATGTACCCATCACTTGTCGTCACTGTATGTGTTTCAGAATAAAATCCATCTTTAGCTATTCTTTCTTCCTAAAAAACGTAATCAATAACTTTATTTCTCGTATATTACTTTATTTGCTGCTCTGCCTAATCCGTGTGCGGGACACATCGTGAAGATAATTTTGATTTGAATGTGCAGTTGAGTTCTTAGCTTATGGTGTTTCGATCGTCAAATTTAATCAAATAGATAAATAAAAAGCAGCATGGTGGCAGTGTCATATAAAAGACAAATATAAAAACTTTTCATAAGTAAATCACGAATACCAAAATTTAACTTACCGTGTCTAAATGCCTCGACACGGCATTACGAACGTCTGCAGTCAACACTTGAGCACAAATAAGGGTCACGATGGAAAGTATTCGTAACATGATGTTTTCTTAAATGACAATGTTTCCAATTTCCACTGTCGTTTTATAATATGGCAATTATCTTTATCTTTGATTATAGTAAGGCAGCTTCACCTCGTTATCGACGTATGTTTTGTTTTATCCGTCAGTTTTCAAATAAGTTCATTGTTTATGACAGGCTTAACCGATATAATTGCTTTGCCGACGTTCTACGATTAAAAAGCTTTCTTTATCGGTTACGCGTTTGTTTACTATTTATGTGTACATTTTCTCGTTTTTCGTACGAGGTTTACCAGAGAGTTCCTTTTCGAGAGATGTTTTGTTCCGACGCACTTTATCATTCCGGAACGAGAAATTGAAAATGATTTAAATGTACCATTCCCCCGAGTATGAATCGAACTGTCAATTATCGCGTTCAGGAATCAGTCGCTGTCACAAAATTCCACGAAGTTTCAGATAGTAATCTAATCTCGAAACGCCATATATCAAGAATTCAATTCAATTAGTAATCTAATAATTAATGCAATTTTACAGACAAACGATGAAAATACAAAATAAATATTTCTTATATTTTCAGAATAATTTTCTCATTAATGAACGATAATAGTTGATTAACAAAATAAAGTAACTCATACAATTTAGAACATTTTTAAATTACAAATAAATAAGTTAAAAAATGCATTTGTCAAATATATATCTACTAGATATTACTGTCTGAAACCTGTGAAACAAAAAATCATAGCTTGTCTGGCAGATAAGTCTGTCCGGAACTGTATCAGACAGTGGTGAAACTGACCCTAAATATGGTAATTTTACTTTTCGAGCACGTTGTAGTGCAGCGGCACAGCGTCTGACTATAAATGTCTGTTTGTCTGTCCGTCTGTTTCTTCTCAGGGAAATTAACTATGAGCCACTTGAGGAAATGAAACATTTGTTTAAAATAATATTTTCATTACTTCGCTCTGGTATCGAGGCAAAGTGCGGTGTTGAGTTCCGCCACTTAGCACAGAATGCCTCCAGAACTCAATACGCAATGTCCCGAAAATAAGATGGAAAGTGGGTTAAGCTTTACACCAGGTTTTCCTTGCCTACCCTACTACGCGAAGCTAAAAAACAGAAAATACAATGAACATAGCTGTCTTTCTGAGTCTCTACATGTGTAATGTTGAGATTTACAAAAATATTTATACTAAAAATATATTTTTTGACGTTATCGTAAATTCGATTGACAAATATTTCACTTCACTTATGGCTAGTGAGGTGATGCCGAGTGGGTTCCCTCGTGATATCTTTATAATCTATCTAAATGAATCATTTATTTTTCTTGTTTGATAAATAATCGTAGACGTGACTTTTGATCAAAGTCAGCACTTTGATCAAAAGGTAATTAGTACTTATGAATATATGTATGAAGTAGTGCATTAAAAGATCCTAATATTTTTAAATAAATGGATTAATTATCGAATTTGTCAATTACTTTATCCTTACACTGCAGCATTTTGCTCTACAATATATTCTAGGAGTGATAATCCTAAATAGTAAAGATTAAAAATATATAATTTGGCCGATATCAGCACCTATCAGCATTGTATTAGCAATATAATCTATGCAAATAGATTTGTATAAACATTTCATATTAATCAGAAAATGCGATACATCGGCAAAGCTTGTTTTAACCACTTGAGTGTGTTGCTGTTTTTCACCGTTCATAAAAATATTTATTTATTTAATTAATTTTAAGTCAAATTACGGTATTTATTTTGAACCTATTCAAATAAATGAATTCTTAATAAATAAAAGATTTATATGAAAAAAAGAAATTAAAATGGTGAAAACTATTAATTTATTGATTTTTTGCAATTATAATTAGTATTAATTAGTAATCATAATAAGTCTTATAGTTATCAATTAGGGAATATCCAAAATTGCTGTCCATATGTTTTCCGTTTTTAAATATCGTATCGGTTCAGGTCTTCGATTATGTAGTCTGTTNTACGAGGTTTACCAGAGAGTTCCTTTTCGAGAGATGTTTTGTTCCGACGCACTTTATCATTCCGGAACGAGAAATTGAAAATGATTTAAATGTACCATTCCCCCGAGTATGAATCGAACTGTCAATTATCGCGTTCAGGAATCAGTCGCTGTCACAAAATTCCACGAAGTTTCAGATAGTAATCTAATCTCGAAACGCCATATATCAAGAATTCAATTCAATTAGTAATCTAATAATTAATGCAATTTTACAGACAAACGATGAAAATACAAAATAAATATTTCTTATATTTTCAGAATAATTTTCTCATTAATGAACGATAATAGTTAATTAACAAAATATAGTAACTCATACAATTTAGAACATTTTTAAATTACAAATAAATAAGTTAAAAAATGCATTTGTCAAATGTATATCTACTAGACATTGCTATCTGAAACCTGTGAAACAAAAAATCATATAACTGTATCAGACAGTGGTGAAACTGACCCTAAATATGGTAATTTTACTTCTCGAGCCCGTTGTAGTGCAGCGGCACAGCGTCTGACTATAAATGTCTGTTTGTCTGTCCGTCTGTTTCTTCTCAGGGAAATTAACTATTTTCTTTTCCCACTTGAGGAAATGAAACATTTGTTTAAAATTATATTTTCATTACTTCGCTCTGGTATCGAAGCAAATTGCGATGTTGAGTTCCGCCACTTAGCACGGAATGCCTCCAGAACTCAATACGCAATGTCCCGAAAATAAGATGGAAAGTGGGTTAAGCTTAACACCAGGTTTTCCTTGCCTACTACATATGTATATTCGAGATCCGTATCCCGCCTAGCTAAAAAACAGAAAATACAATGAACATATCTGTCTTTTTGAATCTCAACATGTGTAATGTTGAGATTTCCAAAAATATTTATACTAAAAATATCTTTTTTGACGTTATCGTAAATTCGATTGACAAATATTTCACTTCACTTATGGCTATAGTGGGTTCCCTCGTGATATCTTTATAATCTATCTAAATGAATCATTTATTTTTCTTGTTGGATAAATAATCCTAGTGCTGACTTCGATCAAAAGGTATGAATGTATGTATGAAGTAGTGCATTAAAAGATCCTAATATTTTTAAATAAATAGATTAATTATCAAATTTGTCAATTACTTTATCCTTGCACTGTAGCATTTTGCTCTACAATATATTCTGGGAGGGATAATCCTAAATAGTAAAGATTAAAAGTATATAATTTGGCCGATATCAGCACCTATCAGCGTTGTATTAGCAATATAATCTATGTAAATAGATTTGTATAAACATTTCATATTAATCACAAAATGCGATACATCGGTAAAGCTTGTTTTAACCACTTTTGTGTTGCTGTTTTTTACCGTTCATAAAAATATTTATTTATTTAATTAATTTTAAGTCAAATTACGGTATTTATTTTGAACCTTAAATGAACTCTTAATAAATAAAAGATGTATATAAAAAAAGAAATTAAAATGGTGAAAACTATGAATTTATTGATTTTTTGCAATTATAATAAGTATTAATTAGTAATCATAATAAGTCAATTATCAATTAGTTATCAATTATCAATCTTTTAGTTTTCCGTTTTTAAATATCGTATCGGTTCAGGTCTTTGATTATGTAGTCTGTTACCAATTCCTTAGCGTCGGAAGCTACAACGAAATCATTATGAGAGAAAGAATCACGTGCTACCTTACGAACTTTGCAATTGGGCATAACTTCTGCCATAGCCAGTACATCTCTCTCATCCAGGAGCTCGTCACTAATCGTATAGTGCATAATGACATTTGCAGTTATTTTACTTAAATCATAATTTGGCGGGGAGACGCTTCCGTATTTCATTAAGTTAGTAATTGGATTGTAGAACCACCTTCTGAATGACTTGTCCTTGATGTTTTGCCCATAATGAGCAAATTGCTTAAGAGAAGCTCCACCTATTACTTCATAGTCGCCATATATCTCATCCTAGAACAAAATATTTTAGAACGTAAATATAATATATAACTAAGGTAACATTGATTAAGTGTTAATATAAATGTCAAAATATTACCATAACGTTTGTAACGCTTAAAAGCCCACATGCTTCAAAGTTTGTTTGGCAATCTCCAAAATCGGGAGTATTAGATACAGGACCTAAAACTTCAATAAGACCCATTCTTATTGCAAATTCCTGAAAAAATACATATAATAATATTATAAAAACATTGTATCAAATTAATCTCTTATTCTATAAGAAAAATCAGACATTACATTTTTTCAAAGTTATATAAAATATTATTTCACTATCTGATGTGTTTAGACTTACATATATAAGTTGTGTACTAGAAGCAACTAGACGTATTAATGAATTAGGAAAATGTTCTTGATAGCCTACACCAGCAAGTAAATGAGCTGATGCTATTTTTTGGTTATATTCGGGCAGCATAGAGCTTAAGACAAGGAAAGCAGTTCCACCCTGGGAATGTCCAACGTAGTGAAGCTGAGATTTTCCAGTGAAGTCCAAAATATAATCAATCATTGCCGGTAGATCTCTCATACCAATATCTTCAAAAGTATAGTCGAAAAAATCAAACTTTTCTGAATGATTATCTGGATCTAAGGAAATGTGGTTACGTGAATTGAGGACGCCTCTCGCATTGCCCATCCAAACATCGTAGCCGCTGTCAGCCATAAGATATGCTATAAAGAAAATGATCTTGTTAAGTTTTTTGGTACCTCTTGTCATATTATAAAAGATACAATATGACCAGTATAAACTTACCTATGCTGTTATCAGGACCTTTCATGAAATAAGAATAAGCAGAAGCTTGCAAACCGTGCATCAAAAACACAACAGGCTTAGACTTTCTCGCAGAGTCTCCATTTTCATTGCGACCAAATGGAATTCTATTTATCTCTAAAATATACCCGTCACTTGTCAATACTTTATGTGCTTCGGAATAGAAGCCATCCTTAGCTATTCTTCCTTCCTGAATAACAAAATAAAGTAATTTAATTATTCTGCAAATACCATACCACTCACGAATATTTTTGATGGGAATGAATGGTCTAGTTACAGTAATATATCATTTGACATTTCAATATATACATTTACATATCAGTCGAAGCAAGCCAAGAGTTTTAAGTTTTTGAGAATTAATGACTCTCCATTCTCACTATAGGGCGGCCATGGCTCTTTAACCATACTAACATAGTACTAATTAAAATAGTATTAAAGTTACTTACAGTATCTACATGCTTCGCCAAAGGACGAATTTCGTCACTAAAGACTTGGACACTAATAAGAGACACTAAATAAAGTATTCGTAACATGATGCTTAAGTAAATGACGAAGAGTCCAATCCACTTGTGTATTTATAATATGACAATTAATATTATCTCTAATGTAGTAAACCAAGTTCACCTTGTTATCTATGTACCTTTGGTTACTCTTAATCGGCTATACTTTTACGAAGATTTATTCTTTATGGCAGGTCTAAACAATTTAATTGTCTTATTCGATTATTAATTTTCTTTATCGGTGACTCATTTCTGTACTTTTAGTGTCTACGCATTTGCCAACAATGTACATATACATTATATAAAACGGTTTTTTTAAATAAAAAGACAAGAAATTTGTACATACGGTGTGTTACCGATGACGATGACGTGACTGATGTTTAATTTTTACAAAGATAAATCAGTTACTCCGAAAGGATACCTTTATAATAAATATATTTTTATTCACACAACATATGAGTTAATTATTTCTCAAAAAATATCATATTTAAATGAATTTGTAAGTAAAGAAATTAAATGAGGAAGAAATTTGATATATGAGTCGAGTATGATTGAGAATATGAGAATATAGTGTTTTAATAATAAATTGTTTCTCCTTACTTAATTTCATATGGCAAATGAGTGATGATATTTTTTGTTTTAATTTTTTTAGGAAGCCGTCAGCGCAATGTAACGGCCTCTTACTGTAAACGTGACAGTTCAACTGTGTTGATCCCTTGTGGTAATGAAGAATGAATGAATTTTCCTCCTTTAATTGCTTTCATAACAGGGCGTTAAGTTTCACTATTTAATTTTCTATGTCTAGAAAGTTAGGTGGAAAGTGGGAAACGAAATATCTTAACACTAGATTCATTCGACCAAGTTAATGATAGTAGAGTTCATTATATTGTGCAAATAGTGCTATCGGTTAAGCAAAGTTCTTGTTTAACTAAACTAGTCTACAGATTGCCATTTGTTACAGTTTTGATATTCGTATTAATAAAATAAACAAACTGTTCACCTTTAAAATATGTCTGATTAAACGTAGTGTTGTGGGTGCGTATCTTAATCAAATAATATTAAATTAAATTTAATATATTTACATTGAAAAATATAGAAAAATTTAGAAAAAAATATATATTTGAACCGTCGCGTCGTGGCGCAGGGGAACAAGCGTGCTACCTACAACGCGACAGTTGCGGGTTCGGTTACCACTGAAACCACGTTGATTTCACTTAACACGCAATGCCTGGAGAATTCGGCGGAAAGTGGGGAACAGATATGTCTTATTGGGAACAGAGTGTCTATACACTAGGTTCCTTCGGACTACCCTATGTGTGGAATACAGCAAGAATAATTGTTGATAAGAATTCAATAAAATAGATTGTATCATAACATAACTTTTATTATATCTCTAGTAACTGTGCTCTCATATGTAAGAGCTACACAATTTTCAGGAAGGAAACTGATGTGTTTAAATCTACTAAAGAACACCATTTCCGTCTCATTGCATTTGGACCCAAGATGGTGTGTAATCATTTCTTCCTTTTACTATAGGTAAAAACAGAAGAAAAAGAAGGAGATACCCGTTTATACCATCGTGATTCGATACGAACCGCCCTTGACAGTGACATTCTAAAGCAGTGATTATTTTCCAATGTTTATTTACAATAAAAATTATGATAGGTTTCACAACCTAACTCCTAGCTCTAGACAGGTTTACAATAGGCTCGTCAATAGAGATTAGATTAAAAATATAGCAATTCCACAAAATCTTTTTCATGATAGCTTACTGATAACTTTACATTTATACCTACAGGAAGTAAAATGACTAACGTGTTAGTATTTCAAGGCCACCAGTTACTCGTTCATGCAAAAATCGTGATTTAGCGAGTAAATAGTTTCTATATTTATGTCAGTTGCAATATATTTAATGTAATTGTTTCTTCTAGATATAAATTAAAGTAAAATAAGTGAGAATATTCATTCATATTTAAAATATTTATCAATATCGTTTTCACGGCTCTTATGAGTTCTTAAAAATTACTGAATGTGAATTGATTTCAAATTGGTGTTATTTATATGGCTTTGTTTATATAATAATAACATTCTTTGTGCGACTAAGCACGGCCAGTATTATGTTTCTAGACATTTTTATTTTGGTTTTGTAAATGAATAAATTGTACATTTTAGTAGTTTATTGTTAATTCTCTTATTATATACGAGTTAACGTTTGCTATTTTTTTTTAGACTTTATGATTTCCCAAATTATTTTCATATATAGGGCAATCCACGCCAAGCGGACAAGTAAAAAAAAGCTAGTCTCCGATTTTGGTTATTTTTCCTCAACACAAGTGCGTAGTTTAACACCATCGATATAAGTATGTATTGTGTTGTTCCCTCTGCCTACCTTGTGAAGTGCGAGGTACAGCGTAAAACTAAAAAATAATCGACATCATCATCAACCGTTTTCATACACGCTGGACATGGACGTTTGCTATTTCATATTTCTTCAAAATGTATAAAGACATTCATAACATAAAAGAGATAAGGGAAGATTATTGATCTTAGTAGCACAGTACCGATGAAACTGGAAGAAGAGGTCACATAAAAGAAAAAGATTGATGACAGTGGAGGAGACAAAAGAGAGATCTAGATAGGTATAATTAGGTATATAACGTGAAGCTAAATAAACATTGATAATATCATTCAGATAAAACAACTTCTCATTAACACTTCCTTCATTAGGGTCTATGCGTTTAAATAAATGTCCGTATTTATCCTCTTAATGTCCCTGATAACGGCTACAAGCATTTTCATACAAGTAGAGCAAGTCACTTAAGAATGAAAGTGATAATATATATTTTTTTAATTTTTAGTGGTATACATTTGATCTGTTAGAACATAAATAACAATTAAACTGGACGGATTTATGAATTTTGTTACGTCATACAATAAAAATCTGACTAACGTGCATATGCGAAAAAAAAACAATGTCGCTCTCCGCTCAATAAACAAAAAAAAATGGTTGATAAGGCCACTCAAATATGCTTTACTAAATCTTACTTTATATCGGTATTCGGTACCGATAAAAATGTAAATTGATTTAAAATATTGAATAGGCGATATTCTGTATATTATTATTTTTCTTGAAAATCGCAATTTTGATTAAAATTACCAATAGTTTGAGCAAGTTCTTATTATCTGAAATATTATTATGTAAGCTTATGTATTCGTTAAAATGTTACCATATTTTTATTTAATCTTCGTTCTAAATTCTAGAGCTACTATTGTTTTCTTCATCCCATAATCAATTTCTAAACGAAAAAAGGTACCATATGAATAAAAAATACATCTGATGCTAATAATATTTTTATTCTTTATATAAAAAGACTTTCATTGTTTCCAGATTATTCTATTCTAGAATTGTCTAAATACTATCAATAATTATAAATAAATAATCTAGATACATATTTCCATCACTTCATTATTTATCATTTCCAAATCTGTTTGATTCCCAATCTACATATGTTTCACAATTATTCGACGATAATAATTATACCATCTACCTATGTAAGTTTCTGTATACAAACATTAATAAACTAATTCTTATAATCATCGTTTATATTTATTTAATTGTTCAATAATAAAATCAGTAACTAGTTCCTTCGAATCTCTTGAGCCAATGAAATCGGTATGTGTAAACGATCTGCGTCGTACTCTACGAGCACGAGCATTTGGCATTACAAATGCCATGGTGAGTACATCTAATTGATCTAGAACAACGTCACTAAGACTGTAGTGCAAAGTGACATCGGCAGTGATACTTCTTAAGTTATATGGGGGTGGTGTAGGCCTCCTGTATGCTATTAAGTTACCCAAAACACCATAGTCCCATTGTCTAAATGATTTGTCTTTTATATTTTGTCCGTAGTGAGCATATTGTTTGATGGAAGCGCCGCCTAACACATCCCATAAAGCAGCAATGTCGCCCTAAAAACATACAATAAGTTTAGTTAAATGTCTACACATTACATTACCAATACTACATATACTAGAATAATAACAATACAAAACTTACCAAGAAGTCTCTTATGGCAAGAAGATCACAAGCGTCACGATTCTTTTCTATAAGGCAATCTTCAGGATTGGGGCTAATCCAATTAGGTCCCATAATTTCTATCAAGCCAAAAGTGACGGCATATTTCTGAAATGCAAAAACATGGTCTAATAATATTCACATACAAGCCATAATTATTCCGACAATCATTATGGCTTTTTCGGTCTTCGGTCTTATTCTATCTATATCTTCTATTAGGTTTTCCGCAATACACAATGTCTTGAATTAGGCAGTAAGTGGAAAACGCAGTGTCTTAACGTTAGATGTTATCTGTTTACTCTGCCATATAAAGGTAAAAAGAATTCCTGCTGCGAAGTTACAATATAAATACTTACATATAAATCATTGGTTCGTTGAGCTGCCAATTTTATAATGTTGTCCGGGAAGTGATTTTGATAACCTACGCCAGCAAGAAGATGAGCTGAAGTTATTTTACTGTTATACCATGGCATCATTGAATTCAGGACCAAGAAGGCGGTTCCTCCTTGAGAATGTCCAATATAATGTAGCTGCTCTCTATTAGTATAATGCAAGACGTAGTCAATCATGGTGGGAAGGTCTTTTGTCCCAATGTCGTGGAATGTGTAGTCAAAGAAGGCTCTTCTATCTTTACGATCATCGGGATTTAAGGAGATGTGATTTCGAGAGTTTATAACGCCTCTTGCGTTTCCGATCCAGACATCGTATCCGCTGTCAGCAAGGTTGTAGGCTAAAATAGAAAAATAGTTTCTTTTTTATTATTTGCTTTTGTATGAAAAATTAAAAAATATCTTTTTCTTCTTTAGGAAACTCCTTAATAAGTTATTTAGCGACTTATTTTATTTTGTTTCAAATCATTACTCCGTTGCTTTTTTTCACTGACAACTTACCAATGCCTGTTTCCGGTCCTAAAGCAATAAAGGATAAACCGGAGTTCTGCATGCCATGCATCAAAAAGACGACCGGCTTAGAAACTGAAGAATTTTTGGGCTCAAAGCGACCAAACGGAATCCTATTAATTTCTAGGATATATCCATCGCTTGTTATTACGTGGTGGGACTCGGAGTAGTATCCATCATGAGCTATTCTTTGCTCCTGAAGGAAAAAATAAATTTATTCAAATTTCAACTTCTCATATTTTAATGATATAGAAAAACTTTGTATAAAAATAACAATTTCATGACATCACATTTGAAAGTTCGTTCATTGTTTTTAATTAATTGAAAACTTGATCATATATTAATTATAAATTTTATTTAGCACACTTTATATCATTTCATTCGTTATTATTATCACTTAATTCGTTATTGAGGTTTCTTATGTATTTAAATAAATATTAAAATATATATATATATAAGTACAAATACATTTCTTATCACCTTAATAATTTCAGTAGCTAGTTGGGATACATGTAATAATTTTATATTATTTTTAATAGTAATCATTTTAATCTTTTAGATTACCTAATCGTAAACAATTTGTCTCGCGATTATACGTTCGATATTAAGACTTTCTGATAAACAGATTAAAGGATTACCATTTTTAATACTAATAGTATGTTTAATAATTATATTTTTATAATTAAAGACATGAAAGCATGAAAGCTATTGCTTATGGGATATTTTAAATATTTTTAAAATATCCCATATTTGGGATATTTTAAAAATATTTTAAGAATCGGTAATCTAAATAGTTTACCATTTCCATACAAAGTTAAAAAGGCGATGCAAAAATTAAAACAGGACTATTACTATTGCTAGATTAAAACAAACAGTTATTTATTTCATATGATATTTTAAGAAAATAAAATTAATAACCGTTCAGAAATATGAATTTTATATTATGATATAAATTAACATCACTAGTGTAGCGCAGTCATAGGAATTCGGTAGTTAAGCGACACAACTCTATAAAGTTAGGACTCGTTTGATTTGTCGTACGAGTGGTAGGTGGTTGGTAGATGTGGTATGCAAATCCATCTTGGAAAAAATAAGTTCCTGTCTTTGATTATGAGATGCTAAAATAAGCATGTGCCGAAGGTTAAATTATATGAGGGTGTACAATCTTGTTATATCGTTCACGCTGACCCTCAGGGCAGGTAAGTGATAGGTTGTTACAATTTTTTTTTTATCAAGAAAATAAAAATAACATTAAAAGAAGTACTAAAACAGAAACTAATTTAAACCTCTTAATTAAATTAAAGAAATTTTAGCAAACTTGGATTTTTGAAGTTTTATATTTTTTATACATAAATTTAATAACGTTATTTGAAGGTACTAAATATATGTATACAAAACTTAATAAGTATTTTTGAATTTGTTCATTTCGGCTAATTGCCTAATATTATAATTTTTAACCATTTATTTTATAAATCATTTATTTTTTCTTAGTACGTTTAACAATTTTAAAAATCTGAACTTTGTACTTACGATATCCTTTAAAATTAATTGATTTTCCTCCCAATCTGAAACAGGAAACGCCTGGGCACCAACTAATATGGTCACTATCGAAATTATTCCCAACATGATGACAAATGACAACTTTTTCTTACAAGTTCGTGTATTTATAATCTCTTAATTATCATTATCTAGGGATAATTACAAAACACTTTTGCAATGTGTGTTGACGTAGAAATCGTATTTTTTTCACAAACACACAACACACTTGCTGATTGATTATGGTTATCTTTTTAGATTTGCCTTAATTTGCTAATATATATGTTTGTTAGAATCTATTGTTAAAACTGATCTATTCATATTTCTGTGCCTCGCATCTATATATGGAACCTCTATTATCAATACTTATCTATAATTCGATAGTTGTTAAAATGTTACTAATCTAATATTTCCGCATAGTATTTTTCTACCAGATAGATATACATATGTATATGCCTATTAGAAATTTTAACATTTTCGTGATTTTGTTTGTTAATTGAGTTATAAATTTCCATTATGTCTATCAAATGTGGCTTGTTTGAAGTTTTTGTTGACAAAATAAACTGGTGTCCACGTAACAATGAGATGTTTAAACATATGAGTATACATTGTCATGACCTTTGTTTTGTAAAGTAAAAATCCTATGCATCTCGTCTACTTTCTCATGAAGATCACGCGCTGGCGAGTCCAGTCGATTATATCTTACAATAAATGTTGAAATTTCTCCTATGAGTAATTAATTTTACTATCGCCATTAAACGCAAAGTTGCTTATACAGTATTGACAAAAAGGGGAACAATATATAATCAAACAAAATTATATAAATGTTTTATTAAGATCACCTTTACATAACAGTATATCTGCTAAACTATCATTCACCGAAATAAACAAGTATTAGAATTTTCTGAAGTTTTATACCCGGCGATTTATCTTATTTATCAAGTACTTCTAATCCCATAATATATTTGAGACAAACCTAAATCTCTTTTATTTATAACATTCGATTAAGCGGCTTTGTTTGTAATATAAAATTGTTTTATAAATACATTTGTGGCAAATTTGTAGGTCGCTTATAACTTTGAAGGACATTAATAATACTTATACTACTATTGGTACAGTCCCATCGCCGTTCTTGAAAATAGCTGTGCTATACTCTACTGGGATCGGTCTATTATTGGCAGGTATATTGTTGCCTCATACGGTGCTAGTAGACCGAGTGGCACGCCGTGCTGTGATTGTTGACATTGCTATCCCTCATGATAAAAATCTTGTAAAGGCAGTAAAAGAAAAAATATCTAAATATTTGGACTTAGCCCATGAGATTACTGCCTCATGAAAGGGCAATGTACTATAACTGTGCGAATAGTGATTTCAGTTAACGATTTAGTGGTAAAAAGTCTTGGTATCATCCCTTAACTGTTGGATCAAGAACTTTGTACAGAAGGCAGTATTACTTAAAACGGCGCGTATTTTGAGAAGGTTCTTAATTCTGGAGCTCTAACTACCTGGAGTTCTTTTTTGATAATAAAAGTATATGTTGTTGTAGCAATATTACTTATTTATCTAACAAACTACAGAATCCGAGGTTTTCACGAAATAGTATTAATAAATACTGATTGAACACTAGGTTCTTTCTGTGGAGAATGAAAAAGAAATAAGGCATTAAGTTTAACAAAAAGTTAATATTTATAAATTGGTAGTGAATTTAACAAATTAGTTTATTTTTTGTTGTTTACTACATTATTAATTATAAATAGGTGCATAATCTACTGATAAATATATAATTGCATGATTTTATAATTAATACAAAAAAGTACATAAGTATACCCCTGCTTAAGATTGTTTATCACAAATATGCGATTACTTTATAGAAATTTACATATATTTAAAAGATAATATATTTGCAATTAAAATTAAACATTAAGTAAAATAGATTACTTTTTAATCTCTTTGATAAATCAGTGGAGAACGAAACAGTCGCATAATGAGAGTATAAATAGGTAAATATTGGGAAATAAAAAATGATTTTGAAGGGAAATTGAAGAATAATATATGATAGAATTATAGGATATTGAGAAGAAACTCCTCCTTATAACCCATAAATTCACCTAACGTACATCATCTTGCAGTCCAAAGAGGAGAGCCCTTAAAATATAAATTTGCAAAACATTGCCTTTACACAAAGTTAAATAGTAATAAATTACAAGTTGATCTCTATACAATAATAGGCCATAAGAATAGAAGAAAATAAGAATCTAACATAAATAGAATTATAAAAAATATTTTTTTAATACTACATATTAACTGGCAGTAATATTGAAATAGTTCATTATACCTCATGAATAATGAAATAAGATTAATCATTTAATTTATCTGCTGATAATGTTATCAGATAACTAAAACGTCCGGTATTATGTTTTTTACATTTAATAAATAATCTTTAACACTTGTTCGGTATGTTATCGATTGCGACAATAGCAAACAGTGGCAGAATTAAAAGGTGAAAGATTATCTTTTTATTTCATCTTCACTTATTTAAAACGCTATGATAAGATACTTTATTATTAATATAATTTAGGTTTGCATTTTTTTATTTGTTTATTGTTAGACATTGTGTGTGGATTGGCGCAATCTTATGTCGCATTTTGTTAATCCTGACCAGGCAAGTGGTGACGATGATGAAGACCTTTTTAATAAGGCATAATTCAATATAGGCTAGCAAAGTATTCTATATAGTTAAATGATAGATATCGTGGAAATCACACTTCTGGACTTTGATCTATTTAGTCGTATTCAGTATCAGATAGTTGAACCAGCCACACCATCATTGCATTTCTTGCGTTATATTTAAATGTTTTATTAAATTATTTGCTACTGTTACTGCGTTACGTATAAAAGCAAGATTGCTTTGCGAAGTTTACTCGTTATAGTAATTAAGAACAGTTCTTTCAATTTTACGATAATTTGTTTACACAAATAGCCAGTGATCAGGATACGTGGCATACTATCGGCATTATAATATATAGTTCAGAAAATTATAATATATAGTTCAAGAAATGTGAACTTATCTATCCATATCTATTAGTTGAATTAAAATAAGTAAATAATACCATAATTTATAGCACAATAAATAAATTATCATGTGAATTGTATTTAACAGTTAAGTAGAACTATACTTTTCAGCCATGATAAGACGTCATATTTCAACTACGTATTTGTTATTTTGTTTAAAAAGAATTAAGTATTAACCGTCTTCAAAAAAGAAGAGGTATTGAATTAGGTTTTCGTTTGGTATTTTTATGTTATTCGGATTGGTCTGGTAGTTAGATTTTATAAGCATTTTTGTTAATTTAGACGATAAAAAATTCGCGGTACTTTGTCTATATGTACAACGAGTACTTAAAGATTTCTGTTCCGTTTTGCGTCATTCATTTTTATTCGGTACTTGTCATTTGATTCTATAAAAATTCAATTTTATTAGCTTGACCTACCCAGGAGTTCTCATTTCATGATATTTTTGGTTAAATGGACGAAGTGATTTTCACTTAATAGCAGTAATTTATGCTTTTAAATCATTATCGGCTATTCGGCTATACGGCTTATACCCCTAAGGTTTTAAGGTTAAGGTGAGTCTAAGGCTGCCTGTCCATTGAACACACACCACATCAAATGCAATATTTGATCCTCTATAAATCAAGGAATGAACAATGAAAGTATTTTTTTTAAATGTCGATTTACTACGTTCATTAATATTTCCCTATCTACATAGATACATATATAATATCTATCACTTATCGGATAATTGGTTTCCATAATTAAATAATTACAATAATAGGTACAAAATGTCCTATACAGATAAATTCTTTCCTATATATTTATTTATATACTTTTATACAAGATAGAATTTAATACTTTAAAAGATTAGATGTCTTTGTTTAGGAACCGGATAAAGCAGGTATCAATAAAGTACTGTGGACTTTGGAGTTATGCAACCACCAAATGCTTATAACTTAAGACTTCAAACATTAATTTAATCATATTTCCGGCTTAAATCTATCTGTTTCCGTTTATGAGGAAAGAACGGAGTGTTTTAACACCAGGTTCCCTCTGCCTACCCTGCTTTGTGCGGAATATAGCGTGAAGCTGATTTTTAATTTCTTTTTTTTATTAACACCGAAAGTAATGACATTGTCACAAAGCATTTTCAAAATTAAAATCACGAAAATTTGATTTACATTTTATATCCAATTTTAAATCAACATCTTACATTTGATCGAAGTTTCTTCTTCATTTACTTTTAGAAAATTATTGTTTCGCTACAAGGGTAAATTAATCCTTGTATAATTTCCATTTAATCGATTTTCTTAGTGTCAAACATTTTCTAGATTGTTTGTGAAAAGTGAAAATTATTTTCAAACAAATTATTTTGACGTGGCTTACTTACCTTCACAAGTTCGTAAAATATTCTTTATTTAACTTAATGTTATTTTTTAAAACACACTTCTCTTTCACATCAATCACATTTTGGCCTAAAAAATCTTTGAGAACCTATATATATATACGAGATACTCGTATATATAGATTAGTAAAAAGAGCAAATTTATTTAACCACATATTTCATCTAAATTCTTTTGCAATGTATTAATCTACACTCTCTGATTAAATATAAAACTGAAATGGAAATGGTTTCTTTTGATTCTACTTAAATTAACTATTACGTAATAAAAAATTATCTAAATTTTTTATATGACTTCATTTCAATTTTTTATAACTATAGACTATAAAAGCATAATTTTATCTCATGTTATCTCAAATCTTTTTACTACATCGTAATCTAATTCCAAAGTTGTGTAGATCTAACAATTATTATTTCATATTTTAAGTCTGTCAGTCTTCTGCCAGTATTTATCGATATAATAATCACTCACATCTATTGATGTATGATTTATGGAAACCCTCAATGTCAGTTAAACATCTGTATTTCTTTATTCAACTTTAACAACGAATATTGTGGAAAAACAAACACAAGACATACTGCACAACAACGGTAGCTTGTAAGTTAATGCCATGTAAAAATGTTATACTTAAAATTTAAAGTAAATGGAGAATACAGCCTGAAGCTGAAAAAGAACGATGTAGTTTTTATTTTTAATATTTTTAAAATGTTATTCTAGTTTTAAAAAAGAAAAATCTTATTTAATAAACATAAATTATTAACGCAGCAGGATTTAAACTCTGACCACT
>JAKRZM010001294.1:227308-260566 GCA_036379175.1 Heliconius cydno galanthus | reverse complement strand
TTAAATTTTTTTCCATACAAACTTTGAACCCCTATTTCACCCCTTTAGGGTTAAAATTTTTCAAAATCCCTTCTTAGTGGATGTCCAGATTACGAAAGTAAACATCTGTCCAAATTTCACGTTTCTACCATAAGCGGTTACGGCTGTGCGCGCGTCTTACCTCAGTCAGTGAGGACAAGTCCTTTTATATATATAGATTATATACTTATGTCCTATTTCAATATAAATATAACCAAGCCACATATTATTTTATCGTTGTCACATTAAATAACAATCAGACATTTATTAATTACTTTTTTATCTAGACAGCTTTAACAAAAAATCACGGAAAATATTTGGAGATAACAAAATGCATTAATTAACATAATACGTTCAGATTATCATGAATAGGGCGGTGAAACATGAAGTGGCTTTTTGTCGAAATTTACTAAGTATTTATTTATTTATTATATTTTAATAAATTATAAATAAATACTTAGTAAAATAGCTTCATGCCTTATCCCGCTTGTGGCAGTGTAGACAAAGGGAACATAGTGTTAAGATACACATCGCTTTTATTAAATATGAGATAGTGTGTGTTGTGTCGCCTAACCCTATTTTTAGCTTCACGCTGTATCTCATATATATCAGAGTAGACAGAGGGAACCTGGGAACCTAGTGTTAAGACACTCCATTCCTATTAAGACATTCCGTTCATCACTTTCCACCTCATTCTGGGAGCATTACGTGTTAAATGGTGGAACTCAAAGTTTCGCTTTCCCTCGTCACCAGAGGGGGGGAAATGAAAATAGTAAATATTATAATATAAGTATATAAACACTAAAGAATAAATCTAATTTTCATTAATTACTTTATCATCTTTTTACTATCTCTGATACAATTGTTTCATATTTTGTTCTGTTATCATTGTAGATATTAATAGACTTATATAATTCCTAATAGCGAGCAAACAACAGGGTAAATTCCCTAAATTGATTCCTTAAAAGTAGCAAATAACAGATTTTTCTTTAACCTTCAAAATGAGAAAATGGCTAACTAAAAACGTAACACAAGTATAGATTACTGAAGAGTATCACGGAACTCTACTTTAGTGTAGTCTTTGAAACTTTTAAAATAGTTACTATTAAAATTGAGGCCATCGTGGCTTAACGACACGACATCTAACTTCAAACGCAACGGTTGTAGATTCATTTCTCACTATGGACAATGAGTAATGGTCATTTGGCCACTCGACTCGCAATGTCTTGAAATTTGGTGGTAAGTGGGGAACGGAGTGTCTTAACACTAGGTTCTTTATGTCGACTCTGTTGTTTGTAATACAATAATATAGTGAGTAGCTTAAAATTTAAAATGATTTTAAAATCCCAAAAAAATACTAAACAACTATTAGTAGAATAGTAAATAACTATTTAATACCTGTTAATTTACTTAGGACAAACAGATTTTTTACGAGATATTTGCTCTTATCTATACTATGGCGTACTTTCAAGATATAGCAGTAATAAACCGAGTGTAAAGAACTTTCATCTTTATGACTATTGCTGCTTCGCTTTGTTCGGCTTCGGCTGTAAAAAGATATGCATGCCTTTATTGTGGATGTGCAAATGGAGTGCGCTGCGTCTGGGTGTACCCACGGGTGATCCTATAAACAATTTTACTATCTTTTACTTGGTTTGTCAGTTTAACGATATTGAATTTTTTATAAACATGTATATAGATGACTTAAAATTTTCTTTATTTTATATTACAAGGTCTCAAAAGTACAGTGTTCTAACCCGATCTCTAAGTTTATATTAAACTAGCGGACATGCGCAGCTTCGCTTACGTATTTAGGGGTGAATTCTTATAAACCATGAAACATGTGTTCAATGAAATGTTTTTAAGAGTCTAAATTTCAAATTTTATAAAAATCGGTGGCGATTTAAGAATTTTTCCATACAAACTTTCAACCCCTTATTTGCACCCTTATGGAAAGAATTCTAGAAAATCATGAAACAAATGTTCAATTAAATACTTTTAAGAGTCTGAATTTCAAATTTTATAAGAATCGGTGCCGATTTAAATTTATTTCCATACAAACTTTAAACCCCTATTTCACCCCTTTAGGGTTAAAATTTTTCAAAATCCCTTCTTAGTGAATGTCCAGATTACAAAAGTAAACATCTGTCCAAATTTCACGTTTCTACACACAGCAGTTACGGCTGTGCGTGCGTCTTACCTCAGTCAGTGAGGACAAGTCCTTTTATATATATAGATAGTATTTTTTTATCCCCTAGCCAAAATTATTTCTTAACAGCTTGTATTTTCATTAATTTCAAATAAAATAATGTCATCGATGATAATTGATGTAGCATTAAAATATTCTATCGTCCCGGAAAGCAGGCTTATCGTTTAGCGTTTTATTTTATATCAGATGTTTTTAAATTAGGTACGTGCATGTGACAACTCATTTGAACTCCTAAAACTAATTTAGCAAGGATATTTNAGTGTAAAGAACTTTCATCTTTATGACTATTGCTGCTTCGCTTTGTTCGGCTTCGGCTGTAAAAAGATATGCATGCCTTTATTGTGGATGTGCAAATGGAGTGCGCTGCGTCTGGGTGTACCCACGGGTGATCCTATAAACAATTTTACTATCTTTTACTTGGTTTATCAGTTTAACGATATTGATTTTTTTATAAATATGCATATAGATGACTTAAAATTTTCTTTATTTTATATTACAAAGTCTCAAAAGTACAGTGTTCTAACCCGATCTCTAAGTTTATATTAAATAGTATTTTTTTATCCCCTAGCCACAATTATTTCTTAACAGCTTGTATTTTCATTAATTTCGAATAAAACAATGTCATCGATGATGATTGATGTAGCATTAAAATATACTATCGTCCCGGAAAGCAGGCTTATCGTTTAGCGTTATATTTTATATCAGATGTTTTTAAATTAGGTACGTGCATGTGACAACTCATTTGAACTCCTAAAACTAATTTAGTAAGGATATTTAATAAAACATTAATTTAAACGTTATTCCTTTAAGTTTATTACGTAAACTAAGTTCCTAATACTGGTAAAAGTCTATGATAAATGCTCTGTCAGCTGGTACTAATTCATGAAGCGTGGTGATAAATCGCCTCAGGACAAGTTAAGAAAAGGTCGCCCGAAACTAGACTCTTCCATTAGGTGCTATGATAAAGTAGGACTCGAGGACCATTGCATGTAAAAACTAATCTATTTGGCCAAATGTAAACTGTAATCGCTATAGGTTATGTGTTCGATTCCTACTCGAGGAAATGAAATATTTAATTATTTTAATTTCTACGCTCTGGTAACGAAACAAATCACGGCGTGGAGTTTCGGCACTCAACACGCAATGCCTCTCATTCGGAGGAAAATGGACATCGAAATTATCTTTATGGGATTGAAGTGTTTTAACACCAGGTTAACATATTCTCTCTATTTACCATGCTATGTGCGGGATACAGCGTGAAGCTGATGCATAAAACAAAAGTAAATAATCTTCGCTTAAGATGTATACATATAGACACCTTGAATTGGAGGTATGAGCTATCAAAAGCCAAATCAATATTTTTTCTATTGTTATTTATAGAATATATATATTTTTATATATAATTAACAGTTAATATTGAAGAGAAAACTTTATTTGAAGCTTGACAATTTTTGGTAGTGGAAAATCTTATTGGTTCGCGTCAGCAACATGTTAATGCTCGCTCGAATATTTAAAATGTAGTGTTCGTGTGAGCGTTATATTGTAGTGATAGTAGGCTACCAGGACAAAAAAGTACGTTAATAATTAATATACAAAATTTTTAAAATTAAAATTAATAATACTTTTAAATTTTTATTCGGCAATTGTGAATGTCTGCAATATTATATAACATTACCGTACTTCAAAACTCGACGTATACATTTCATACATTTCTTGAATAACAGAAAATTAAAATTAATGCATTTAGATATTTTGAACGCAATCCTAGTTTTTTTGTTATTGGCTGTCTAGCTGACACTATGTATCTCAAATATGTATCAAACGTCAAGAAGCAAAGGAGGAAAAAACTGTTGTTGATTATTTATTAAAAAAAACAAACAATCAACTTGAAACACCATTAATTTTTGACAGTATATAATACTGAATTAATGTTTTAAAGTCACCATGATTCTGGAAGACTCAAAAGAAGTAACTTGCTCTCGTTGTACCGAACTTCGTAGAGCCTTTATAATTGTCGCCATATCTGCTATACTTCCAATGATAGTATTTTCAGCAGTTATCTTACTTTTATCTACAGAAAAAGTTGATTCCCATTTGGAAAGTATCACTGCAATTATTGTTGAATTTGTTCTAGGACTACTCTATATACAATTGTTCGTGGCTACAGCATTTCTTATCATCGGATTTTTGAAAAGACATCGCCCTGTGTTAAAATATCAATTTTGGTATATCATATTTCACGTCATATGCATGAGTCTGTTTATAGTATCTTCTCTTATAATGACTTTGGCCAATGAATCGTATGCTCTATCGGTAGTTGTGGTTGCTGCTGGAGGGGGTTACTCTTATGTAATATATTATTATATGAAATTAAAAATTTTGCGGTTAATACTTTAAGAAAGGATTGCTACTATAAGAAGAGGTCATAAGATTAGAAAACAACCACAAAGAAAACTTTAGCAAGCAGAAAAAAGATTTTTTATATGAATGCTTATTTAAATTCTACCATCAGATACGCTGAGCAATAGCGAAACGTGGAAACTGGAGAATATAAGGAAGAATCGCTATTGGAATTGTATTTGAATGAAACTCCTTTTACTTATTTAAATAATAAATCTTACCGACAGTTTTTGGCTTACATAAAGTTTTTTTTTCTTCCTTAAAGTAGGCTTATTTTGTGGGTAGAATGGAAGATGCGATGTGTTCGTAATCGGCTTTAGAGCGCCTCGTAACTTGGCGAATTAGCATAAACTATTCATTCTGTTTTATCCAAAATCCTGATTTTAAGATACTGTAAAGTGTAATAATGATAAAATTATTACTTAATAATATTCGGACATTTTGCATACATTACATGGTGTTGGGTTCCGCCATTTAAAACGCAATGTTTTGAAAATTCAGTAGAAAGTGGGGAATGCAGTGTCTTAACAAAATAATCCCACTTCCTACCATTCTATATGCCATATAAATTATATTTGCTAGTAGTAGTAGCTGCATATAAAAATTTAGGTGCAGTTTATGCACGTCTTGTCACCTGCTTCATATTAAAATATTGAAAGACTAGAGGGCAACCTTTAGAGGATTATTCGTGTATAGTGTATACCCTATTCATAGCTATTCCTAAGTGAATGTAGGGCTTAAAATAACACACATACTAGATAAAATATACATACTATATTAAAAAGCCAGCATTGTAAGATATATTTACTGCAACTTCAATACTCGGAGTTACAGAAAACTGAATGGAAGAGTCTTTATAAAATATAACAAAAAACCTTGTCAGTGCTCTTCATAAAATTACGCTACATTCTGCTATCTCATATTTTCAATGGAGATGTTCTTCAAAATGTAGAAAACAGATGTGAAAGATGCAAATTACATTTAAGACTGGTCTTTAAATGCAATGGAACGAAGACTCTAATAGAGCTTTTAAGGTTTGTAGGCTGGATTTTATTTTAAAAGATTTATATAAATTTACCTGACTTGAAAAAATAGGTTTGAGTAAAGCATTACAACGTTCTTGTTGATATTAAAATATTGGAATAAGTTGGATTGCTGAAAATATTTTTAAAAGTTTACAATCATTATTTTTTTATGTAATTTGTGATTAAGATGTAGCTAACTTATGACCGAAAAATGGCAAAGGCGTATATTGACATACACAATTTGTCAGTGGTGTCTAAGATACCTTCTTGATATTTTTAACCGACTTCTGTAAGAAAAGGAGGTTATCAATTCGACTGTATTTTTTTTTAATATTTGCTGTAAAAGTATATCATATAAATTATGTTCATAATATTAAAACATATATTTGCACATGTATATTCATTATTCATATCCTCGTATGTGTCAGATACACATACATATTGGTAGCAGATCAAAGATGAAAAAGGCAACCGTTCAAAGTTGCTAATGGTTCAATAAATAAGAATACAAATGTTGAGTAATAAGAGCGAGGCTATAAGAAACTCTTTCGCAGTCTAGTCACGAAGTATTTATGTTTTCAAGTATCGAAGCTACCGCCGCTGGGGAACCATTGCTATTCGTTAGAGCGAACTAACGCCTAACCAATAATGACAAGTTAAAATTCTGTTCATATATACCGATATTGGAAGTAGTTTTATATTTTATTCATAAATGTAAGTGATAATCAGGTTTTTTTAACTTTCACGCTTTATCCCGATTTTGTCTTAATTATCCTGAGCTGTTCAAATATTATTCCACTTAACATGTCACTCCGTTAATTCCATTTCTTTTTTACTGAGAGATTGTATTTATTGGAGAATTTATATTTAAACATAGGTGATCAAAGTGTAAATTGAACCGGCAACCATTGCGTGCCGGGTCTGTGTCGACTTCACAACAATTTTGTATATACAAATAGTGTTTTTGGTCGTAGCGAGATCCGGATTACAAGATCGACACATTACAAATCATTGATATACTCAGATTGAATCATTGAATTGAATTGAATATCAAAATCTTACTACCAACATCTAGGTACTTACTATCAAAAATTTCTTAAATACTGTAAGAAAAAACGTCTTTAAAATCTGTTGTTAGTAGTCCGTAGTTTTTATTTAAGTGTCCATGAGATGCGATTTTTTTTCTACTATATAAAGAATATATGTAATACCTCCTATATGTAAGCATACTTGTTCATGTTTCGACCTAAATATTTTATAGAAAGCAGTTCCATACGCGACGAGACGAGTAAAATGCCCTGCAGGATAAATGGTAGCAAAAAATATATTAATTACAAGAATATTTGTTTCAAGAATATACAGAAAACTCTTAGAATTGAGAAACTTTTTTATTACGACTAAAAACAGGTTCGGATTTCTAGTCTAGTCTAGTCTAATTGGTTATCTTACAATCTAAAAAAACAAGACTTATTTTTTGTAAGTAGTAAGTTAATTAGAATTACCAAAAACTCAAACACTAAAAATGTTGTAAACTATTATAAAATTATTAAAAAAAAACAAAATATAGATACTAAAAAATATCATCACTGAGCTTACGCTGCTACCTCGTATATTATCTTCCATCCTTTTCGGATTAGGATTACTAAATGATTTCAGTTTTCCGCTTTCAAAAACAATGCTTTTTCATGATGACTGTGTATTTTGTAGTAGCCTAAATATGGATTGTTTCTTTTAATTTATATGGAAACGATAAGAAAGTACACAAAGTGCAATGGTATCAGGCGTTGTATTTTGTTTTACCTTGAACGGTACTAGGTTCTATAATATAAGTGTCATTTCTCCACATTTTTTTATATATAGTTACAACGCGCTGCTTACAACAATTGACGATAATTTTTTTGCCTAATCTTGCTCCAATGCCATCATGACAAAGATCTTTTTCGACGCTGAATGCTTAAGGTGCTTGACAGAAACTCTAGATATAAATATAAACTGAGATGAATCGTAGCGCAGGGGCACAATTGTGTCTCTGTAAATGCGACAGGTTTTGGGTTCGCTTATCACTCGAGGAATTTCATTTCATTTAATGTTTTCGTTTCTTCACTCTGATAACGAGATAAAGTGCGTTGTGGAATTCCACCACTTAACACGCTATTTCTTCTTCACTTCGGAGTTTTGCGGAAAGTGGGGAACGTAAGTGTCTTAGTGAAAACGAAGTGTCTTAACAGTAGGTTCCCAGGTTTACAGCTATGTGTAGAATACAGAGTGAAGCCAAAAATATATAAAGTATTTTTTGGTTGCGGTAGCAATTAATTTATAAAAAAATGCACCTATGTATGTGTGTAATTCTTTAATTAAACAATGAAAATGAACTATAAAGATTATAGTTCATTTTCATTGTTTAATTAAAGAATTACACACATACATAGGTGCATTATAAGACCCTGTCTCTATCGTGGTATACCCATCTAAACACTCGCCTTATTATCCTCCCAACATTAATCGTCCAACTTAACACTGTCACGGACTAGCCTTGACCTGCGTCGGTAAATCTACTTAGGTACAGAACCCTGACCAGATGCGGCCGCGCTGAGCAAACGGCTTTTAGAAACACTCACCGCCGCCGCCCAGCTGTATATCACGCGGAGTGCTCACGCTGACGCCAAGTGACACGAGACATATCGAGCGTCATCTGTTCTCAAACTTGACTTATATTGGTGTTTCTTTTCCTAATTGTTTCTAAACATCTTTGTGTTTGAGGGTAGTTTCGTTTTGCGTGGTAGTATGTGTGTAACATTTTCTTTTTAATATATTTTCATGATACAAACCTTTCCAAAATATCTCTAAGATGGCGGCGGAAAGTGGAAAATGGAGTGATATATCACTAATTATCAGTGTTGTCATGCTTTTGTAATACAGGCCATATGACGTCATATTTTGTAGACATGTTCGTGCTCACCTAAACACTGAAAAATTGGCTGTGCATAATATTCGGTTGGCACCCTTCCATTTTGAAATACTGAAAGCGTTACTTAATATATATTAATATCAACAGGGCAACGTTATATTTTGATTTGAAATAAAAATGGATGCAACGCTTCATATGTACGACGTCATAGGTACCTTCATATTCGTATTTTTCACTTTTTGAATATTGCAGGAGAGGCAATAGTTGTTTTTAAATAGTCTTCTGCATACATTGACATATTTAACTTAAGTTAAGACACCCCGTTCCCCACTTTTCGCCGAATTCTGGAGGTACTACGTGTTGAGAGCGAAGATATGAAAATATAAATTTAAATAAATATCATTTCCTCGAGTGGGGATCAAACCCACAACCAGTCGCGTTTACAGTTACACTTTGTGCTCCTGCGCCAAGAGTGGCCTCTAGCCTCTTTATGAAAGAAGAGCAACATAATTATGCTGCATTGATGACATCATTTGTCACATTTATATTTGGAAGAATTCTCATTTAAAATAAACTATACAGAAATATCTTTATACTTCGACACAAAATACATTCGAATTAACATTGAATACATATACGATGTTAATATCTTGTACAATTTGATTAAGCTCTATGAGAAACAAATTGGGTATTAATATGTTTAACAATATAAACATCAGCAGATGTGCGATTTTCATTTTATTACTTCACTGCAACAATGAAATTGATAATGTACCAACTTTATCTGATGCGTATAAAATTATTTTTACATTGCTCTCGAAATCAGCAACAATGAATATTCGGTTCGCGCAGATATTGCCAATTTCGAGCAGAAATAATTGTGTTAATCAGATATCGCAACCTCGTTTGGACGATGACTTCCTTTTGATGTAATATTCACAAATTATTATCTACTAGCAATACCTTTTTCTGAATTGCAACAAAGGATTGATTTAAATGATTGATATTGGTTCCATTTTAATTTACGAGTTTATTATTTTACAGAATGTGTTGTTAAGTCTCGTGGACATATTTTATTTCTTGTTTTTTACTCTTACGCTTTACTTGTCCGCATATAACAGTTCACGCAGAGTTCTGGCTACTCTTCTATACGGGATGGTGTTTGCTGTGCCGTGGTTTTAGTCCAGAAGCGCCGTGTGCACAGTGGCGCAAGCGAACGATCGTTGTGTAGCATTAAGTTTCACAACTTCTCAACACTTAATACCTCAAGAATTTGGCGGAAAGTGAGAAAAGGAATTGTCTCAAAATCTCAATTATGTATTTTATTAACCCATAAATAAGTATTATTTAAAAAAAATGTCTTAATTTAAACAATGTAGGGTTGATTTCAACTGGAACAATATATCTAAAGTAGTTCCATGTCTCCTATCTTCTCATAATTGATGCAGTAATATTTTCTGATACCTAACTCTATTACCCTGAAAAGAACGGAAAATGGAGAACGGAGTAATTTTATTAAGTTGCCCTTACTTGGAATATCCCAATGTTGTGCGCATTCAAATAAAAAAAATATTACATTAATTACGATTTTGAAGCCAGTCGTGGCGCAGAGCGACAAGGGTATCACTGTTAACGCGACTGGCTGTGGGTTTTCACCACGAAATGCCTCCAGAGTTCGACGGAAAATGGGGAACGTCATGTCTTAACTAGGTTCCCTATGGCCACCATGCTGTGTGCGACATAAAACGTGAAGCTGATTAATTTTTTAATCACAAGTTTATATTAATCATAGAAACATCTCTAAACCGGAAACCAACTCATCATAACCGGTATTTGCTGCAACCATACACGTACAAGCGTAACGCATTATTTATCACCGGATTAATTACTGATTTGCAATTATCTAAAATGAGATAACCGAGAGCTTTGGACGTCCATTATTTGAGATTAGACCGCGTTTAGAAGGGTCATTGGTATAAATTAGTGATGCCAGTAAACAGTTGCCAAGTTCGTTTGGCAAGTGAGCAGTATGCAGGTGAATAAATTGCCTTTGAAACTATGTACGACGTTCCACCACAGCGCCGGTCTTGCTTTGCTTCAATTAATTATTCTATTGAAACGTCGACTTCTTCGCCGAGCTTGTCTTAATCAAGTTTGTAATTGAGTTTTCTTCTCATTCATTTATTTTCTTTATATAACAGATAGTGGTTTTATAGTTTGTTTTTTTTGGTAATTGAAATTCAAGTATATACCTTTACGTAGTGCCCTGCACACAGCGAGGTGGCAGAGGGAACCTGGGAACCTATCCATTAAACACTCCGCCCCACTTTCTGCCGAACTTTTTTTATACTGCCTATTTATCGCAATACTGGTTTAAACTCTCTGCGAGTGACTTCTATAGACAGGAAGTCGTAGATTCAACTTCTCTAGGGGTCATTTGTACTAATTGATCCTCAAGTAACGTAAGCAAAAGAAAAAATATTTTATATTATTTTTTTTCAGCATACGATATTGCTATTCATTCATTTCAACATAAATCATAAATATAAAATCAACGGAAAAAAAAATATTAGAAACGCGGTCAATCCGAAATCTTTTCGTAGAATTATTTCAACTTATTTCTTTGCACTTACTGTATTGTATATACAAATAATATATAGTTTTTTATATATTTTTCGTTCAATTTAATTCTCCATTCAGGAGAATTAATTATTATTTATAAATCATTTCCTCGATCTGGCCTGCTCTACCTCCAGAATTCGACGGGAAGTATAGAACTTCTTCTTTCTCTTCTTATCTCTTCGGTTCTTATCTTTGCCTATCCTGCTATATGCGGGATAGCGCGTGAAGCTGATTTAATTCTTCATTTATAGACATAGTAACATCAACGTAATCTTCATCATCGGATATCCAAACAATTACCTCGAATGACTTATAGGTGATCCCTGAGCCCCAGCAATTACTCAGTTGACTGGCTCCAAGAACGATACATCGTGTTCCGTCTGTCCGCCTGCAAACACTTGATTGTGATTGGAAACTTGATTCGTTACGGGCCACGATTTGAACGTGGAGTGGAGCTTCGGGTTAGCAAAACTATTGCAATTTGCGGCGTACTTTAATAGGCTCTGCCGTTTTGCAATGGAGATGCCGTACCTAAATAGTTTTGTGCCTTTGTTTTTGATTTTGTAAACTGGGATTTTGTTTTGCTTGTAATACTAATTGTTCATTAATATGAATTGGTTTTGTGCCAATAAAAGATTTTGGTATACACTTATTCATTACAATATTTGAATACTATGCTATTACTATTTTATTTTACCTTAACTTAATTTGTAACAGAGAGGCTAATTGTGGCGCAGTAGCAGAAAATATGACTATAAAATCGATTAGTTTTGGGTTTAGTCTACTTTCGAGTAAATGAAATATATATTTAAATGTATATTTCCATTTCTTTGCTCTAGTATTAAGGCAAAGCTCATGGGTTAGCCCCATGTTAGTTTTGGATAACGCTAAATTTATTATGTTTTTTGTTCCCTTTCACTTATTCAATTTTTATATTTGAAACCACTCTGAATCAAATATCTCACTCAGAACACCAATTTAAAATAAATCTATCAACACTACAAAATATAAATCCGGATTTCGCTGTATTAATTCGACTTTTTATGTCGAACAATGGTTTTACGAAACGTTTTAATTAAAAATTGTAGGTAAATTGTTGTTGAAACGAAAACACAATAAATATTTATTCGGAAATTATCATTTTAACAAGTGAAAAATGGCACTCGATTTTTAATCTACAGCCTATTTTTGAATACAATATTTAAGTTTATTTTTGTTTGTCAGAGGGTTTTTTACTTAATTGTATATTCTGACGTCGTTACTTTAAGCTTCACGCTATCTATATGGCAGGGCAGCAAGTCCCCCAAGAGCGAGAAAAGGAAAGTAATTAATTTCCCATGGTGGAAATCGAATCCACAATCATCGTGACTACAGTCATCTGCTATGTTGCTGTGCAACAACGACCTTTCAATGTTTTGTGGCAAGATAAAGAATGTTATATGACGTTCGTCGTTTAAACGTTTAAATTTTAGATAAGAAAGTGATCGTTCTCTTAGTTCTTTCTGCCAGAATGAAGAGAAAATATATCTTTCTACGAAAAAGAATAAACAAAATTATCACCGCTGAGCTTATTCAAATAATAGGTAGATCCAAAAGCCTTCTATCGGGCATACAAAGTACGAGTAAGTTATAATCAAAAAACTTCCAACCCAATACTTAACATTCCAAACAACAGCACCTCTACGAGTGTTTACTTATTCCCGCTTTTTACAGAGTTGGCTTAATCGAAGTTAAATTGATAAGCAAATAGAGTACGATAAGCCAATCGCTTGCCAGTGACAGCCTGTAATGGTTTCTTTGAAACAGTTCCTAACATTCAGTATTTAATATAAAAGAAATTAATTTAAAATATGAAATATTAGTGGTCTCAGCGTAAATGCGATTGTTTTGGTTTCGGTTTCGCAATCGGGAAAATTGATTGTATTTGAATTATTTTTATATTATCGTTTAGGGAAGACAAAACACACGCTTGCAAGCAAACATTGCGCTACGACTGCCTAATTAATACATGTTAAATTCTACAATTTCATATAATTTCATTAGCCAAAAGTCCCAAAAGACTTTAGCTTAGAAATAGAAACCACCACTGCTCTACAAGTTTGCAGTAGACACACGTTTTTGTAAAGCTACAAACTAGTTTCAGTTACGGCTATTGCATTATTAAATAACCGCACGTCTTTAACCTGTTTAACTTTAAAATCACATTTTCTTTAAAGTTTTCTATATAAATGTTTTAAAAGTTACATACTAACACTACACAAGGTCTTGTTTAACATATACTAATATATATCTTTTACGAATTAAATTTCTATTAGTTTGCTCCTAATGTCGTTTTTTATACATATACCTACCATCAAAATTAAATATATTAAAATAATTATCGTTATCTATGATTAACTTACACAATGACAACAATGTAAAATAAAAACAACGACAGAATGAATAAAAACTATAGATCATCTAGCGTTGAACAATCAACATCCTGTGTAACGTGAGAAAATATCTGAACAGATTATACTTGATTTGAGGCCAGTCGTGGCGCAGGGGTACAAGAGTGCGACTGTACACGCAAGGGTGGTGGGTTCGATTTCCACCCGAGGATATGAAATGTTTAATATTTCGCACTCTGGTAACGAGGTAAATTTGGCGTTGAGTTACGCCGGGTAGACAAAGGGCACCTGGGATTAGCATTCCACATTAAGATAATTTGTTCCTCAACTTCCGCTTAATTCTGGAGACATTGCGTCACGACTGGCCTCATATAAATCTTGCACTTAAATTATTCTGTCTATTAATGAAAATCGCGCTGAAGTTCCGTCATTTTCAGAGATTACTCATATTATACATATGTATAATATTTTTTATATATATTTGAATGTAACATTTTACAAAATGTTACCAATATATAATATTCCATTAGTAAATTGACGAAAATTGGCTCGGAAGTGCTAGCGCGGGTCATCACGATACGTATGATTTCCCTCGCGCTTCCAATTTACTATTTCAGATATGGATTTAATATACGCTCGATTTATTGAAGTCACTTTTTTTCATTATTATATGGTATTTTTGCTTATTGAAAAGAAAACCAGCTTTACGCTGTATCCCGCATGTAGCAGAAGGAGCATAGCCTAGTGTAAGACAATCCGCTCCCCACTTTTTACTGAGTTCTGGGGGCATTGCAAGTCAAGTTGAAAACAGGATATATCAAACATAACCAATTTTAAATTATAAATTAAACGTAAAATATAGCACATTCTAGAAGGCCAGTTGTGGCGCAAGGGGACTATCTTGCGACTGTAAACCTACGTTACCGTTACGTAAATTTCCTGGCTCTGATAACAGGGTAAAGCGCGGCGTTGAGTTCCACTCGAGGTCCACCAACGGAAGTGTCTTAATAGGAACCGAGTGTCTTGACACTTGTTCCCAGGTTTCTTGCTGGACACAGCATGAAGCTAAAAAATACAAAGGCATTGTTACAACACAAGAAAAAGAATTTAAAAGTCTTTGGAAGTGCTGAAAAACATCACTATCGGTTCATCATATAAAAAAAACTATCAATCGCGTACAGTGCAAGTCCATTTGTTTGTTAACTCCGAGTGCGGCTGTGGGTCAACTGAAAGAGATTGGTTATTCTCTCTGGGGGCATGTAACAGAGTATATTGAAAAAAAAAATAGGAAAAAACAAGACAAAAACTACGTGTGTTGACTTTGACTACGCGAACAATTGTATTTTTCTATGACTCAGGTAAAGCTTGTCGAAGCCTTGATTTGTTTTGACTCCAATAAACCTTAGACAGGGTCTAACGAAGAAGCGATGGTTGTAGCTTCGATATCCATGTTATATATTCACTTCTTTTTTGTTGTTTAAAAGATACTCGCCCGATTCCTACTAAGATGAATGAATATTTTCGTTTTAACGCTCTGAGACTAAAAGCCTACTACTAGTCTAGCCTAGTCTAGTCTAGGTGTTTCTGAGCACTACGTTCCCTCTACCTAACCTGCCTTATGCGGGATACAGCGCGAAGTTAAAAAAATACTAATTCTTGTATATATCAATGTATACAATGTTTTTTTTTTAAATTTAACTGTCTTAAACAAACTAAAATTGATATTAAAATGTTTAGGTAATTCTGTATCCATAAATTAGAAATGACTATTTATTTTATCTCTAAAGCAACACAAATTTGGAACTTCCAGTATAGTCATTAAACGCAGTTGTTTCTTACACATGTAAGTGTAGTGGAATACAAACTTTATATAATAATTCTCTACCCCGTCTCTAAATCTAAATAACTTTACCAAGAATCCGCGAGCGTGCCATGTGTCACTAATGTTCGAAGTTTCAAATTGTAATATAAAATTAATGCCCGTTTATATCTAGATGTAATAATGGAAAATGTGTTTTTTTGTCTTTCGTCGTCCATCAGGCGGATTTGGGATAACGTAGTGATAAATCACTGTTACAATAGCTTCTCTAGGTGCGGATTACGACAATTAACTACTTATATGGTTTCGTTACTCGGACACTGTTATAAGTTAATTTGTCATACTAATATTTTTTTTAAAGGATAAGCACTTATGCAGAATGAACGTAGTGCCAAGACACTCGATTCCTCGGCTTTCACTAGAATTTGTCATATTGCGTGTTAAGTGGTAGGGCGTATTTGTCTTGCTAGAGCGAGGAAATAAAAATAATTTATTCCTGTACATCGGAATGGAACCAAGAACCGTCGCATTTACAGTCCCACTGGGCCATTACGACCTCAAATAATACTACTATTAATTTATGGGCAAACTAACATATTATATTTAATTGGTTCTCTAATAAAAATACTCCGAGACCAGCAGTCCTATAATATTAAGTGAAAATGATGATATTTTTTCGTTCCATTAACTCAATTACTCGCCACATTTGCTACATGTAATTAAATGTTATCGGAACTAGCTTTCCTCTTTCGTAGAACTAAATCTGTCATTTCCTTCGAATTATATAAATTGTTTAATGAGTTTTATGGTCTAAATATTAAAGCTTTTTTTTGTCAAAGATCTTGCTTCAGTTTTCGCGGTTTTAACACCTCGCGTTATCTTTAATAGTTCCTGCGTTTACTATCAAATTTATTGGTTTTTATTATTTTTTTTATTTAAATTTTTTACAGTTATTGAACAGGAATTTTGTTATACATAAGAAACAGAGAATGAAAAAATACCTATTTCCACTAATTACAACTTTCAGATTTAACTTTCTCATAATATTTTAACTTATAACCAAGACGTTGAAATTTCTCTATAAAAGATTACTTCTAGTGATAATAAATAATAAAGCTTTTGAACTCCTCTGTTATGAGAAGCTTTCCAATACTTTTATAGAGCAATTAAAAGTTATTTTTTTATTTCAAATTTTTCATTGGATTTGAAATCATAACACTTAAATAACATAAGCTGCATTCTGTTTCTTATATTATTTATTTAAATGTAAATATTCTGTTTTAATTAAATATTTTATTGTCACAAATATATGTTACTTTATAGCTATTGGTGGACATCTGGTGTTCGTCGGCTGGTGAACCTATAAACTTTTTATATTCCTTTTACGAGAGCTGGTCTTACTGTGGAGAGGAGCCGGAAATGATCTGCGAATTGAATATTCCTTTTTTCCTTTTTTTTTTAAGATCTCTCTAGCAATTTATTTTAAAAACATTCAGAGTACGAACGATTTTCCTCTTCTTTTGGTTTTTATATTGTTTTTTTGCTATTTATAAATGGTATTTGTCTCTTTTGATTCTTTTACTTACCGTGTCTCTCCTAGTTGCCCGTGTTTTAAACGCGATTATGCGCTATTATTACATTTTTCTTTCCAACAGCCTTCTCAGCCAATGGGAGATTCCAGTAGAATTATCAATCCTAACATTTTCTTTCAATAATTCTTACAATGTTACTCTATATAACTTTATCCGAATGTGCTTATAATGGCCAATTTGAATTAAAAATAATTTAGTTTAATATTTAGGTGAAATGAAAAATGAAATACTAAGGCAACGAACCCAGGACCAAAGTAAAAGTTTGCAGTTATTACTAAACAATATTATCTTCACACAATACGTTCATTTTAGATCCCCTTGGGTCTGATAATACAGATACGTACATTTTTTTGTACGAATCTATATTATCAAACCCAAGGGCATTTCTGTATTCCATGGAGCGGCGTAGAATGAGGCTGTAAAAGAAAACGTTTTGATTAGAAATACGTGACCGAAATCGTAAGCATTGTAAAGTATACGATTATAACGCACCTAATCCTGAATATTTCATATACTGAAATATTTTATGAAATGCCTTAATTTAATAAAAGTGGGGCGACTCGGGTGTACTGTGCTACCACTTAATACAATTAGGAGCCTATATTGTCAAAATGTAGGTAAATGAGTAAAATTTATACGCAAAGTTGGCGTATTTGTGAATAAATGTCATATAACCGTATATGAGATTTATTGTTAATGGCAATACAGTCTGGAATTCTGTTTGATTAAGATAAAATGTGGTTTTAGTGTCGCTGTATCTGGACTTGGTTTAAATTCAGATTTTATATTTTATTTTTATTAGCTCTTCAAAATTTCTTCAAGTCTTTAATTTTTTTCTAGGGTGTGTAGGATAGGCAAAAGGTGAAAAATATCTTCCTTTTCCGCCAGGCATTGAGCATGGAACTTGTTGGTTTTCGGAACCCAACTCCGCAATTCTTTGTAATTATATTGGGAAAACAGAGGTATTTTTAATTTTAAATTCTCGCGCGTTGTAATTGAACCCACAATTCTCAACAAGAAAAAGAGTTTTATGATGTATCCCATATATAGCAGAGATGGCACAGAGAATTAAGTTTTGTTAAATCCGTTCCGTACCCTACTTTCCAATGATTTTTTTAAAAAAATTGAGTGTTGAGTGGCGGAACTCAACACTCTGCGCTTTATCTTGTTACCAGAAAGAGAAATATTAATTTATCCCTCCGAGTGAGTGAGTGAGTTTTTAACAAAATAGATAAAATTATAAGCTGCCGTCTCTTGGGGCGTTTCACAAACATTTGCCAACATTACCAGAACAAAAACATTCAATTACAATTCACCTTTTGCCTCGACATAACGTAATAACGTTTTAATGGTTCGTTTTGCCGTAATTGCCTCCACATTACTTTTTAATACTATTTCTACCTAATGTGCCCTTTTTTAAAATAAACATTAATGTGCTTTTTATTTTATAATGGAAGTTTGATATTATTTCATTTTGAACCTTGTGTGTGTTGGTTGAATTAATTTTCGTTAATATAAACTGTTAATCAGCTTAAAATTATTATATTCAATTGTAATGTTGTTTTTTTTTTATTCAGCTTCACGCTGTACCACGCATGCTGCAGGATAAGCACAGGGAGCGTAGTGCTAAGTCTCATCGCTCCCCACTTTCCGCCGAATTCTGGAGGGTTATTCATTGGCGGAACTTAACGCCGCGCTTTGCCTCCACACGAGAGCGTGAAAAATAAAAATATTAAATACGTCATTTGCTCCAGTGGGAATGGATTCTACAACCAGTGCCCCTGCGCCATAACTGGCCTCATAACTTTTGTTACTTTAAACATTAAAAACTATTATAGTTTTGAAAAACTTCTAAGCTTAAGTTAAGCAAAGTTTTCAACAACATCCTTACAGACAAATATATTCTATCATACAAAATAATGGTAACATTGATAATAATTCGATTCAATGCATTAAATACACAATTTTTCATCAATCTTTTCTTATGACGTTATCATGTAAAATTCTCGTACGTAAACCGACTTTACGGACAAGAAGCAATTTTTTGTTTGTCCCCTTAATTTTGCCTGTTGTTTGACTCTAAAAAGCTTGACGTTACCCGCATGGTGAAGTTGTGAACCATATATCTTTATGCTGGTACTTTTTATTACTTTAGTAACAAAAGTAAATATTGTATTACGTAGCCCATATGTAAAATTACACCATAAATAATTTTAATATGCATGACTAATAGGTTTAAATTGTTTAGCTCATGTTATCTACGAAAAATGCAATATTAAGGATAGAAACATTGCCATAGAGCAGTTTTCATTATTAGAGTAAACTAAGAACTGCTGCTGAGGCCAGAGGTGGCGTAGGGGCATAAACGGAAATGAAAATATTATATATTTCGTTCCCTCAAGTGGAAATCGAACCTATAACCGTCGCGTTTACAATCGCACAACTGTGCCTTTGCGCCACGACGGACAGCTTCACTATTTCCTTCACCCGCAATGATTTTTATATGGAAAGGACAACGACTTCTGGCGAAAAGTGGAGAACGAAGTGTTTTGACATTAGGTTCTCTATGCCTGCGTGAAGCTGTATAAACAATAATATAATTATAATTAAATAATCAAAATATAGATTGATGTATGTATTTATATCTATCCACGTAACACTTTACGAATCGATTTAATCGTCATGATAATAAGCAGTGCAATACCGCTGAGATATCTACTAGATATGTATACGGATATATTTATTATAACTTTTATCTGCTATCTTCATTAAGGTAAAAGTTTTAAAATATATTTAGTATTGACAATATTTTCATTATAAGTGGTTAAAATAAATACCCTATAAATATAGAAGTTACAAATTAATGGACAATATTATAAATTTGCTTTTATTATATTTAATGATTTTTTTACATTATTTAAGTACGAGTCAAGGTGCGGCGTTANTGTTAATATAAACTGTTAATCAGCTTAAAATTATTATATTCAATTGTAATGTTGTTTTTTTTTTATTCAGCTTCACGCTGTACCACGCATGCTGAAGGATAAGCACAGGGAGCGTAGTGCTAAGTCACATCGCTCCCCACTTTCCGCCGAATTCTGGAGGGTTATTAATTGGCGGAACTCAACGCCGCGCTTTGCCTCCACACGAGAGCGTGAAAAATAAAAATATTAAATACGTCATTTCCTCCAGTGGGAATGGATTGGCTACAACCAGTGCCCCTGCGCCACAACTGGCCTCATAACTTTTGTTACTTTAAAGATTAAAAACTATTATAGTTTTGAAAAACTTCTAAGCTTAAGTTAAGCAAAGTTTTCAACAACGTCCTTACAGACAAATATATTGAAATAGACAAAATTAATTATAAGTGTACTAAATCTTAAGACAGAACGATGAAGAAGTAAACTTAACTTATTCACTTAACTCTACTATACTTTCTTAACACTACTACTATACTAATTAACGAATGTAAATAAATGTTAATTTATCGAAAAAAAATAACTCCTCCTTTCTATTATACAAAATAATGGTAACTCATTGATAATAATTCGATTCAATGCATTAAATATACAATTTTTCATCAATCTTTTCTTATGACGTTATCATGTAAAATTCTCGTACGTAAACCGACTTTACGGACAAGAAGCAATTTTTTGTTTCTTCCCTTTATTTTGCCTGTTGTTTGACTCTAAAAAGCTTGACGTTACCCGCATGATGAAGTTATGAACCGTATATCATTATGCTGGTACTTTTTATTACTTTAGTAACAAAAGTAAATATTGTATTACGTAGCCCATATGTAAAATTACACCATAAATAATTTTAATATGCATGACTAATAGTTTTAAATTTGTTTAGCTCATGTTACCTACGAAAAATGCTATATTGAGGGTAGAAACATTATCATAGAACAGTTTTCATTATTAGAGTAAGCTAAGAACTGCTGCTGAGGCCAGAGGTGGCGTAGGGGCATAAACGGAAATGAAAATATTATATATTTCGTTCCCGCAAGTGGAAATCGAACCTATAACCGTCGCGTTTACAATCGCACAATTGTGCCTTTGCGCCACGACGGACAGCTTCACTATTTCCTTCAACCGCAATGATTTTTATATGGAACGGACAAGGAGTTGTGACGAAGAGTGGAGAACGAAGTGTTTTGACATTAGGTTCTCTATGCTTGCGTGAAGCTGTATAAACAATAATATAATTATAATTAAATAATCAAAATATAGATTGATGTATGTACTTATTTATATCTATCCACATAACACTTTACGAATCGATTTAATCGTCATGATAATATGTAGTGCAATACCGCTGAGATATCTACTAGATATGTATACGGATATATTTATTATAACTTTTATCTGCTATCTTCATTAAGGTAAAAGTTTTAAAATATATTTAGTATTGACAATATTTTCATTATAAGTGGTTAAAATAAATACCCTATAAATATAGAAGTTACAAATTAATGGACAATATTATAAATTTGCTTTTATTATATTTAATGATTTTTTTACATTATTTAAGTACGAGTCAAGGTGCGGCGTTAAGTTCCGCCACTCAACACGCAATGCCTCCAGAACTCGGCAGAAAGTAGAGAATGAAGTGTCTTAATCCTAGGCCCTTTCTGCCTACCCCTGCTTAATGCTGGATACAACGTAAACCTGAAAAAAATAGTATAAAACACTTGACGCACACATTCTAAGTACCCAAGGTTCAGGGTACAGTTGGTTATATTGAAACGATTAATATGATGCCTTCCTTGAACAATAGGTATATACTATTACAAAAAGAATCTTTCTTTCAATTGAATCAGAATATACAGTATAAACCTACCTACCTACATTTAGTTGGACTAAAAACAACTGCGTCTAGACATCATAAACTGTTTTCTTTTTTCATTTGCAAAAATTATATTTATTTGTATCTAAAAAATTATTATATGAACGATATTCAAAGACAACCTTTTAATTGATTTCATTTTCTTTTCAGGTATGTCCCGCTAACCAGAGTTTAATTATTTACTTAAGTTATTGTAAGTATATATGTTCTTCCTTCCTTCTACCTTCGTGCTTAACCTACTCTACTTTTTTACTGCATCACGACATCCCACCAGCGCTTTGCTTGGGCATCCGAAACTAAGGCACTTCCATCCGACTAGCCCCGACCGAATAGCTCCTAGGCTTGCATGCAAACACCATCGTGGTGGCGCAGTGTGACATGCCACTCGGGGAAAGAATTATTAATATTCAAAGTTTATTTAATAACCTGGTTTAGTAAAACAAAGAAAAGCGTTGAGTTAACGTGCCTTTCCTCAAAAATTGGACAGAAGACAAAAAGGAGAGAGTGTCTTTATATCAAACCTAGTGCATACCTGCTATAAGCGTGAAGCTGAAAAATACATACTAAAGTAAAATATACAAGATTTCTACTTTTTATAATAGCTTTTTGATTATTATGCAAAGTAAACTACTCTATAATTATTCATTTAGCTATGTCATACTAGTAGCGACATGTCCATTTAGTTAAAAAGCCAAGGACAAGCTCTAAGCATTTGCTGTAAGTGCCGATATTAAAATTTTGGCGTCGTCCCAAAATCTGTACACAAAAGGTCCATTCCCAAAATAACGGAAGGAAAACGTAGCTACCTTATGTATAGGATAGTCTTGTCTGGTACTTAAGCCTATTTATTATCCGGAAGTTCTAAGTTCAAACCCTGTTTGAAGAAAATATTAGACGGTTGATCATATGATGAATCATTATAATTTAATTATTCTCATTTTCCTGCCCTGTACCTATAGCAAGCGTAGCGTTGTGTTCCGCCACTCAACACTAAATGTCTCCAAAATTGGGCGGAATGCAGAGAACGGAGTGTTTTAACATTAAGTGCCCTCTGGCATCCCTGTTAGGCGTTATCGAAAAAAATATAAAGATGGTTTTAAATTTTTACCCAAAAAAAACTTTCGCTTGTCCAAATAAATATTTAATTCTAAAAATCTTAACATCTGATTCATATGATAGAAATGTTCTCAACATAATATAATGACCTGATTAATATAAATTCTCACGTACGAACTATTCAGCGGAGTCGGCTAAAATTCTCTTTGAGCGGGCTTTGAGGCTTACCACATTTGCACGAATTGAAGCCTAGTTTTGTTTAGACCAAGTTTTAATGTTTAATGCTTTAGAACTTTCAAAGTGTTTTACTGATTATGTGTATGTAGAATAAATTGCAAATGCAAGAACTAGTTTTTTTTTGCTCGTTCTATCCCGCACTTAGTAGGGTGGAAAGAACGAAAGAAATGAACATGTTAAATACTTCATTCCCTTACAGTCACACGCGTAAAGCCTCGATGTCCCCCAAAAAAACTAGAATATAATAAAAATAGATAGGTGTTTACATCATTATGATGTGAACACGCTATAACAAGATAATTTTTAGTAATGTCATTTTCACACTTTTAATCGAGGGATAGTTAGTGCATGTCATCTTGAGTGAAATATTTGTGTTCAAAAATTATAAACAAAAAGGTAATAGAAATAATTCGTTAAAAATAACAAACTAAAAATTTTCTAAGTAAATAAAAATATAACGTGTAAATAACTACTACATAAATATGTTCATAATACATATGTACTTAACTACCACTAAAGCCGTCGTGGTGCAGGATTATAAATGTGCAACTGTAAAAGCAATGGTTGCGGGTTCGAATCTCACGCGAGAGAATGAAATATTTAATATTTTCATTTTCTTCGGTGTTGGCAAAGCATGGCGTTGAGTGCTGCCACTCAACTTTGTATGCCTCAATTATTCGGCGAAAAATGGAGGATGAAAGTGTACTAATAGGGAACAGAGTATCTTAACAGTACCAGGTTCCCTTTGCCTACCTGCCTGCCTACCCTACCTATGTGCTAAGTGGACCGGATACAGCGTGAAGTTAAAAAGAAACTCATTATAGAAAATCGAACCCACGACCATTACGTTTATAAACAGACGCTATCCCGCGCCATGAATGCCTCAATTACTTATATCATAGCAACAAATATAGTACAGAAACCTTTCACAATTACTCACATTAACGAAAGCCTTCGATTGGCTATGTAATGTCATCGGAGGCAATTTCGTTAATGGTCCCATATCAACAGCCTATCTGTTGATTAGGGCACGTCTGCCTGAGACGAGATGTAATCTTATCAAGACAATGTGCTGGTACTGACTTGAAAACCTTCATTTTCTAGTAAGAGCTTCGACTGGAAGCTGCCACTCTCGTTTTGTGTGTTACAAGGCTGTATCTTTTGAACGGTATCACATCCTCACAAAGTTTCACATTTATAATGTTAATAGGTATAATGGATTATCGATAATAGTCTTTTCTTATATAAAAATTACTTAGAACTAGTCGTTGTAGATAACCTAAGAGGTAGCCTATGTCCTGCACCTCATAAAGCTCAAATAGATAAAAATTATGAATTTGCTTTTGTTTAAAAAAATGCTTTAATTTCAACTAAAAATGAAATGTTACGTAACACGTACGGGTCACGTAAATTAAATGTTAAATAGCAATTTTAATGTAACGTTTGTAATTTGACATCAAAGTATTGACCTTCGCCCTCGTCCTCCGCGTCTACGTGCTCCTACGCCTGTCCCTTTATAATGAGTGGCTCGGGTCTCACCGCACTCACTTTGTGAATGCTTATACAAACCCTGTACAGAGATGAAAGTCCTATTTAGTAACAAACTATTTCAATTCGTGTACTTGTTTGTTGGTACTGAATAATTAAAAATATATAACAGGCTTGAGTTTTGGGTATTTTGTTAAATTTGAATTGTATTACTGTTATCAGATGCTGTCGATTTCATAACTCTATTAACGTTTAAATGATTAAACTGGCACCAATGTCTTTAACTATTAAACACCCAACAAAGGAGCTCAGTAAAGTAATCAATGGCTGAGAGGCACGTGTTGCGGTCTTTAGCAATTTAACGAAATATCAACATCTAAACTGTACTTCATTTCATACAAAATGAGTGTGGATGTATATTTGACATACAATCCTGAAATTGGTACGGGGCCCTCAGTATGTGAATCCGTCTCGCTTTGACCGGTGTTTTTTTCGTAATTTTACGCAGTCGAGTTTTTTGGATTTTAATATTTATTATTTTTATTTACTGAACTTCACAAAATATCTATTATATATACATATATTATATCGTTTTATCAAAGGCTGATAATTGAAGTATACAAAGCAAGTGTAGCGAGCGCTCCCTACGGGACGCTATATTGATTGGTACCCATTTGTTTCTTGTTAAACGGCACACAAATAAGCGTAACGTACGAGATAATTGACAGAGACGAACAGGGCCGCCGACCTCGTGACACAGCGCCACATCCTTTGATGCTCTGCCAAAAATCAGATTCACTTGTTTTTGTATTTAAAATTCTGGAGTTTTTCTTGTCTTGTCTTTGAGGCTTAAATCAGGAGGCTTCAGATTATAAAGGAAATGGTTGTGTTTAATATACATGAATGCCTTGAGGTACAAGAGGTCAAAAGAGAAACTCGAAAGATATTATTATAATAATGCTAGATATGTATGAAAATATGTAGTATATCCATATCCTACATGATAATTTCGGATAAACAAAAATTATTTCTACCTACCTCATCAACATGGTTTTAAGATGACCCAGAATGATTATACAATTTTAATATTTTATCATCTATATATTAATATACTTATATATTTACTGCATATTAGACTAATTAAATTTTAATAGATTTTTTCAATAAAACGTTGACAATATTAAATTTTGAAACGTTCAACAATAGTTTTAGCTACAATAAGGCGCTTATTATTAGTACTAGAGTAAGCCACGTCTAAACACCCAACAAAGGAGCCCAAAATGTAATTAAGGCTTCCGTGCGACCAATCAAATAGAATTCAATTAAAAGTCGAAAGGTGGAACAGGTTAGTGAAATAAGTTAAATTGCACCAACGTTGGTATTGGCAAATGTGATAGAGCAATTTGCATACAGCTTGGGAGAGTAATAAGTTTTGTTTGAATTGATGTTCGTATTCATATTGGTATTCTTGTAATACACTAAAGAGTATTTCTAGAGTATGTTTACGATATAGAAGGGTCGGTAGAGTTAAACTAGTGTTAAGACACTCCGTTCTCCACTTTCCGGCCATTCATTGCGTCTAGACTGGCGGATTTTAATGCTGCGCTTTCTCTTGTTACCGCGCTAAAAAATATATATTTCCTGAATGGGAGTCGAATCCACAACCGACGCATATATGTACATTGTTTCGCTACCCCATGACGGTCTCAATATACCAGTATTTCATATGAAAATTGATTTAGTATATGTAAATTTTGGGCGCAACCTTCGTGCTGATTATTTGTTATGTAAATCAGATATTATTATCAGAGTTAAATTGAGTTTTGTTCCACTTTGATGTAAATATTAAGATATGTTTGCTCTCTACGTAGAGATTAGGTTTAATATTTAGTAAATATCACATGAAAGGAATATTTTATTACATATTACGAAGCTTTTGTACAATATCAGCCGTATGAAATAAACAACAAATGAAAATTATATTCGAATTTATTCTGTTTCGTGCGTAATACGTATATTATGATTTAAATATGGAGTACATACTGGATTTGGTGACGGTAGATTTAAATACAACGCGATGAGAAAAGTTTTGGATATGCTCTCACATATCGTTGATTGTAGTACCGAATTAACATGATGGAAAATAAAGAGTATTTTTGAAAATTCTGCCGACGAGGCTGTCGTGGTGCAGGGGCATATACGTGCGACGGTTGTGAGTTCAATTCCCACTCGGAGGAATGAAATATACACTCTGGTAACCAGGCAAAGAGCGGCGTTAAGTTCCGCCACGCAACACGCAATGCCTCAAGAAGCAGAAAAAGAAGTTTTATGGGGTATGGATTGTCTTAACCATAGGTTCTAAGGGTTTCTTAACTACCCTGCTATGAACGGTATACTTACAGAAGATACATTACACAATAAAACTATTTAATATTTGTGAGTCACAGAAGTCTTATCGAATAATAATGTCATTTTGCTTTTAAATATTAAAGTAGAAGCGGAGTGGTATTGTCACAGGCGTATTTCATTGAATATTGAAAGGACTAAAACGTCGCAAACGTCAGAACGTCTCCGTCCTAAGCTGTTAAAGTTAAGCGAAGAAAATGCCTTTATACGAAAAGTGGAAATTATGAAAATGATTTGGAAGGCGCGGCAAGTGTGTCATTAAAGGAATTTATTTTCGAGCCGAAGGGTGTTTGAGTGGGCGCGGGTTGTTACTAAGTGCCATTACGGTAGAGATGCCATCTTAGATTTAGTTGATGGACAGTTGGTTTGGAACAACCAATTTTCTGTCACCTGCTGTTCGGAGTTTCATGGAGTCATCAATATGCTGTTAGGTGTTATCCTCCTCCTCTAAAGAACAGAAATAATAACTTACATAAACTTCCTAATTAAAGTATTCAGATTTTTTAAATTATAGTATTTATTATACATACATTTACGATACTGCGCAATAAAATACGTCGATACAACATGTATAAGATAAGATACGAGGATAAAGCCACTGGGAATGCCTATACGCGACATTATGATTGAAATCAACTATTGTCACACTATTAACATTTCTCTATCAAAAGCATTAAAACTATTTATTCATAAATGTATTATTATTATTTTTAATTATGTATTTTTACTTTTGATGTATTTTCTTCAATTACCTAGATTTATCCTGGCTCTGGTAACGAAGTAAACACACAATGCCTTCAGAATTCGGGGAAAGTGAAGGACGAAAGTGTCTTAATGAGAACGGAGTGTCTCAATATTACCATGAAAGCATGGCAGGTACCGAAGATTAAAACACGTTATATATATATTTTTTTATAATTTGCATATATCAAAGTCTTTATGGATGTATCTCGCATATACATGCAAGATAATTGATAATACATTTATAGATAATGTACTTTGGACAATAGATATCTAACACGGTATATAGGTATATTCTTATATGTAGATACATATTGATATACTAAATTACAATATAAAAACGTATTTTGTAAGGAAAACAGGACAGGAAAAATGAAAAAGAAAGAAATTCTTAATTTAATTAATTTACTTAATTCCTTGTTAAAATTATTAAGATGTCCTGTAACCTCTAACATAGGGACACCCTATTTGGGATAAAAATTGAGTAATACAGTCGGTATTGGCTGTAGGTTCCAGTTACAGAGCGCACTTACAAGTTCGTCTGTATATTACAGACAGTTTAATAATTTTTACCATTCGTGACTTTTCATAGCTTTCTTATTAATTTCAATTTATATTAAGCTATTAGTTAATTAAGCTATTAGTTTAATTGTTTTCCATTATCGTAATATGTGTTTTTTGTTTATGCAAGAACAAAATAGAACAGAAAAAGAAATTACATTAAGAAATTAGTGGTCTTAACCGTCTCAAAAACAATTAGCTTAATTTTCACACATATGACTTAATTGCCGTCATTAAACTTTCTGATCGTGGCTTTACAAAGTTTTATAGAAGTATTATGATATATATTAATAAGATGTAAATGAATTAAACTGTGACAACTGGTACATTTTTAATATGTATGTATAACACATTCTAAGGACCCGAGGAAGCTCTGGCACTCTGTTCCTTCTGGCAGAAGGAACCGTGGGTTACATCAATGAAACGATTAACGTGACATAATACAGATTGTAGCCTTCTTCCATATGGATTACTCAATGAAATTTAATTATTCAGTTCGAACTAGTAGTTCTTAGATAAACGATTTCTTCAGTTTGACAATATTAGTGTTGATTCCTAGACGAAAGTCAGCCCGAGAAATTAGTGGTTCAATTGAGTTGTATCTCTACTTTAATTGCAAATGAAAGACGAGGGGTGTGGGACGGGCACAGCGGTCAGGTCTAACAATAGAATTTAATTAGTTTTGTTAAGGATGTGATATATTTATTATATTAACCCGCTTTGATGACTTGCTGGGTGCTTAAGATTTTGAATATTGTAAAGCACTTTGAAAAAAGATATAGTTATATTTAATTTTACGCTATATACCGCAGAGCAAGATAGGCAAAGAAGAGTTTCTACCGATTTTTCGACGAAATTAAAACATAATTAATAAATAATAATTCGTACTCCCAAGTGGGAAACGAACCCATAATCGTTGCGTTACACTCACACAAATTTATGAATGAATCAAAACTCTAATTTCAAATCTTCTATTAAAGAATTTTATATTTATAATGCAGTTATTTTTATACACTTGACAGTAGAATATCCGACGAGACGTTGGTTCGGTTGGCATGACGAGTCGACTTGAAAAGTTCTCTCAACAAAGAAAATGTCTTCCGACTTCATTCCAAGTTATATTTTTAGATATTTATTTCTAAAATTTTGTTACAAATCTTTTGATATGAGGTAAAACATACAATGGTTCTCAGTGTTATTATACTGATAGCGATTTTGAAAATGTTTCTTTAGATATTNATGTGAAGTAATGGAATTCAACAACTATCGTATGTACATTACGATTTTACTACGGCAGCTTCTTTTGTCATAATGTTTCAGATATATGGCGTAAATATAAATTGTAATTTGTTATAATATAATAGGCAGAGGGATACTGTTAAAACTGTCCGTTCCCATTGAGACGTTACCCACTTTCCGTCGAATTCTGGAGGCTTTGCGTGTTGAGTAGCGGAACTCAACTTAAATATTTAATTTCCTCGAGTCGAACCCACAACGCGTTGCGTCGCACGACTCGGACTCTAATTCAATTATAACAATACAATTTTTTTAAATATACGTATATACGTTTCAAATGTCATGTGACATTAAGAACTTAGTTGTCTTAACCATCTCAAAAACAATTACCTTAATTTTCACACATATGACTTAATTGCTGTCATCAAACTTTCTAATGGTGGCTTTACAAAGGTTTATAGAAGTATTATGATATATATTAATAAGATGTAAATGAATTAAGTAATGTAAATACATACATATGTCTTAAACTGTGACAACTGGTACATTTTTAATATGTATGTATAACACATTCTAAGGACCCGAGGAAGCTCTGGCAATCTGTTTCTTCTGGCAGAAGGAACCGTGGGTTACATCAATGAAACGATTCACGTGACATAATACAGATTGTAGCCTTCTTCCATATGGATTACTCAATGAAATGTAATTATACCGTTCGAACTAGTAATTCTTAGATAAACGATTTCTTCAGTTTCACAATATTAGTGTTGATTCCTAGTGAAAGTCAGCCCGAGAAATTAGTGGTTCAATTGAGTTGTATCTTTACTTTAATTGCAAATGAAAGACGAGGGGTGTGGGACGGGCACAGCGGTCAGGTCTAACAATAGAATTTAATTAGTTTTGTTAAGGATGTGATATATTTATTATTTTAAGCCGCTTTGATGACTTGCTGGGTGCTTAACATTTTGAATATTGTAAAGCACTTTGAAAATATATATAGTTATTTTTAATTTTACACTATATCCCGCAGAGCAATATAGGTAAAGAAGAGTTTCTACCGATTTTTCGAAGTATTGCCTGTAGGGAGACAGAATTCAACGCCGCGCTGGCTTTGCCTTGGTACCAGAGCGACGAAATTAAAATATAATTAATAAGTTCTTTCTTCATTCTTCCAAGTGGGAAACGAACCCATAATCGTCACATTACACTCACACAAATTTATGAATGAATCAAAACTCTAATTTCAAATCTTCTATTAAAGAATTTTATACACTTGACAGTAGAATATCCGACGAGACGTTGGTTCGGTTGGCATGACGAGTCGACTTGAAAAGTTCTCTCAACAAAGAAAATGTCTTCCGACTTCATTCCAAGTTATATTTTTAGATATTTATTTCTAAAATTTTGTTACAAATCTTTTGATATGAGGTAAAACATACAATGGTTCTCAGTGTTATTATACTGATAGCGATTTTGAAAAAGTTTCTTTAGATATTTCTCCGGTTTGGTTAAGAGTCAAGTATGGATGTGTGTTGAGTGGTGAAACTCAATGTCGGCACCAAAGCGAAGAAATGAAAATATAAATTTTAATATTAGTAATAACGTGCCCTTTTCTTCAAATGAATTGAATTAAAAAAAAGGATTTTACATATAAAAGGTTTTTTAACATTTTTATATATAAAATTGTTTATTGCTTAAAACAAATGTTCTTTGTATAAACATTTACTTTCTTATCAATAATAAATCATATCAAAGTCATTTTACGAAAGATCATAAAAAATACTCCTTATTTTATATTTATTATATTATTGTGATAAAACAGTCATTAAAAACAAATTGTACGCCACATACATCGAAATGTACCTTTTGGAATTATTTGTTGTTGTTTTTTATAAGTATTGGCTACGCATTGCGAAAATCATAGTATCGATAAAAATCTAGATAATGTAAAATAAATATACGTTGAATCTCTGGAGGTCAGCTGTGACGCAGGGGCACGAACGTGTCAATGAATATTATGAAATGTTTAATATTTTCACGGTAATGATCTGGTAAAGCGCGGCGTAGAATTTCGCCAGTCAATAAGCAATGCCTCCAGAATTTGGCGTAGAGTGGGGAACGGAGTGTCGTAACACTACGTTATCAAGTTCCTACTGCCTAACGAACGAAATTAAACAACACTGTTCAATTTTTCATGAACTTGACATAAACAATAGATAGATACATTCCGTATCTGACACCCGACAAATTCATTCTATGTCAGTACACTCGTACATATTTACTTGTAGCAGTACAAGAGCATGCATATAGAATCGCGATTGTAATTTACATTCACAAAGCAAAGCTAAATTGGATTGTCGGGGCGCAACGTTTCATTCAAATCGGACTTAACAGTCGCTTGTTTTGTCATAAAAAATATTCTCGAAAAGATTCCACGGTGAATATGTTACCTATATATAAGGTAAAGGCATAACGGTAGGTTTTATTTTCTTAGGGATTAGTTTACCGTCCGTACCATGCGTTCATTTTCAGCCGAATTTTCGAGGCATTCCGTGTTGCGAGGCGGCTTGTTACCATTAATTGGAAATATTAAATATTTAATTTCCTCGAGTGGTAATCATACGCACAACCTGTAGACTAATCCTAAACCACACAACACTACGACTAATCCTAAACACCAACAACAAAAAAAACCTAATAGACTTTAATAGTAAATAGATTTGTTTTTGGATAAATTGAATCGCTACCACCTTTTTCAATATATAGACTGTTATAAGTAAAAACTTTACGCGGTTATTATTGTTTTGAACACTAATAGCGTTTCTTTCAAATGATACTTTTAACCTGGATTAATGGTGTATATTTAGCGATAATCCAGTTTTAAAGTTTTATTTAAAATGTATAAAAAATCTCAAAATCAAAGATCTTACTTACAACATTATTATTATCGCCCCTCCCAGTTTTCATTACGGAAATACAGCCAAGTTTGAACTTTCAAACTTTCGAAAAACTAGATCGTAGCTCAAATTCTTTGATGAACAAGCTTTCGAGGGATTCGTTTTTTGTTTCGTCAACTTTTAATTTCGTTCCTGCATTTCTGTTGGGATTCGCAACAATGCCAGTGTTTTGCTATGGACTGATATTACAAGTTACGATGATGCAGCAATGTTTCACGTGCGGCATATCCCTCCTATACATTTCGAAATTAATATTGAGTTTTACTTTTCAACAGCTGATCATGTTTGTTTAAATAAATATGTATATAAAACTGAGTGACTGGCAGAGAAGTATAACTGTAACAACGCAGCGTCGATTGATGAAATTTAGCAAGTAGATTCCTTGGGGAATATATAGACGCAATAATAATTATATTCTCGAAATTCCTACGGTAACACAAAAACACGGAATTTTATGTTTAGTCTACGCAAACGATGTTGCAGGCCACAGCTAATCTACAATACAATTTAAGCTATAGGTAAATTTCATATAACGATTAACTACTGCTTTTCATATTCAGATTTACAAATAATCCGCAATGAAAAATTGCCATTTGAATTTTTGGCTTACTGCAAACATGCTACAAAGGAACCGTCATACTTGTCTAAATATTTTGAAGGCAGCCTGGAACAAATTGTCTTTGTAAAACTTTATGGAAGCCGATATCATAGAAACACCATCTATTTCACCAGTGAACTTCAA
>JAKRZM010001294.1:211274-226441 GCA_036379175.1 Heliconius cydno galanthus | reverse complement strand
CCAAAATGAACTTATATTTTGATATTCATCCTTATAAAAATAAATATATTATATAATATTTAATAAATATTCTTATTGTTCAAGCAGGCGTAGCCGCGTCCGGGTCCACTAGTCAAATATAAAGTTTCAGTTATATTAAATTTATTAGAATTTTGCCTAATATCTTAAAACAATGTTTTATTCCCATTAGGACTGTGTACCACCAGTAGAGTAGAGTAGAGTAGTAGTACAATATCTGTGAACGCGATGGTTGTCGGTTCGATATCCACTCAGAGAAATAAACCATTTTCATTTCCCTTCCTTGGCTAAACATTGTCTTTTATGGTGTTGAGTTACGCCGCTTACACGCAATGTCTCGCATTCAAACAAAACGCCCTTCGGTGGTACTAAAGATTTTTACATCTCCTTCCTTTAGTATTTTGAACACTCTTTTCTTTCACCATTGGCATAATTATATTTTGCATTTTTGCAATACGTAATTTTTCATCAATTGTCAAATATTTATCTAGTGTACTATTTGAATATTTTATATTATAAATATGAAATATTCCAATTCTTACAAAGCAAAAACTTAAAAAGTACTCACAGTGAAAAATAAGAACAGATCTCTATTAAAAGTTGAAGCACCTGAAAACAATTAAACTTCTAAGAAACGATTCACGGCCAACTTTCAATTAATTTTTTCTACTATTTGCTATAGCACTTTTATCTTATATAAGCTTTCAAGATTTGTGTTTATAAATTATGAAATAAAATATCTTCTTGAGCAGAAAAATTTAATTTAATTATAGTTACGTCACTAGTTTGTCTTAGGATTATGTTTATATGTTTATATAATAGGCGTTATCAGTAAAATTGTAAAACATATATACTTCATTTTAGCAAAGCTGAAATTTTGAGGCTTAATAGTCTAATATGTAGTAAAGTCCCACTAAAAACTAAAATACTTTTTTTTTTGATAATTAAAAAATGTATTTATAAACATAAACACCTGTTACAATACGTAACACTTGTAATTTTTAGATTAAAATGATTAATTTCATTTATCTATGAATTGATATGTACTACCGGTGTTTATTTATTTGAAATTTTGATTAAAAATATATACCTATAAGGTTTATGCCAGCAATTAACCTTAAGATACAAAAGCACGAGATCTGACTATCAACGCGACGGTTATGAGTTTGATTCCTACCCCAGGTAAGATTAATAATTATTGTGTATATTATTCTCACTTCAATTATAATTATTATATTTTTCTAGCTCTGAAAGGGAGATAAAGCGCAGAGTTCCAGTTTTGATATTCATGGTAGGCCCATTATTTTCAGGGTGAATTGAATAAAATAGAATGCAAAGAAGTTTTTTCTTATAGTAACCCCTAAGCGAAAAAACTATAAGTACATTACATTCTTCCTCCATATAGATAGTACACATTTAAGTATATATGTAATCTATACTATTATAAAGTAGTTAAGTTTTACAAGCGATAACTAAGAGTTGTGTATGACGTATGCTAAATGCCAGAGGTAACTCTAACCGCAGGTAACAACAGTTGGTTACATCGAAATAGTAAATGTGGTGTAAAAATGCCTTTAGCCAATGAATGAACTAGCATACAAATATTTTTCCTCACATTATGGCGTTGAATCAAACAAAATCTTCTGTTATATAACATTAGTATACATACATTATGTAATTTGACAAAAATACTATTCGTGAAAATATACATATAAATAAACTAGACGTAAAGACGCATAATATGAATATTTCATACATACGCTATGTTGGAAAAATCGTAACTGACATTATTTCTTTAATTATAAAGGACAGGTGTCTGCCGCTGTGAATAATTTTCTCTTTTGGAGCGTATAATTTGGCTGGAATTTTACAGATTTTGGGACAGAAAAGTATAATGTCCGATTAACATATAAATATTTGAAGCTCTCGTAGCGTAGCACAACATCTGACTAAAATTGCGGTTGTCTCTTTGGTTGTCGGTTCGATTTGCACTCAGGGGATTAGGGATAAAGCATAGAAATAAATAAACGTACTGAAATTTTATATTCTATATAATTATTTCTTCATTTTCCTGTCATTTTATTTACAAATTGTAATATGTTAATCAAAACTTTTGTAATGATTAATCAAAATTTAATTCTGTTTGGATTGAACCAAATAATTTTGAAAGCAGATTACTAGTTTTCACCCAAAACCCATTGAAAGCCATTCAAAGCAAATTAGCTTTGAACTTAATGCAATACATCAATTAGATACCGAAAATACATTAAAATCAACTTCAGTATTCAAAGGACAGAGATCGATACAGTATGCATCGAATATACTGATATGATTAAGATAAAACGGAGTATTCAGCACTAGAAATTAAATTATACATAAAGTTTTCCCAGAATCTCCTACCAAACATCTAAGTATATCTCTCTATCAGAAACTAAGCGACGCAGAACGCTGTGATGTCCTTGGGGAGTGTAAGGGAGCTTTTTGAGAAAGTTCCCCCAAATTCCTACAGGACATTAAAAAATAGAAATTTTATAATTTATTTTTGAGAAAACAAAATCGTAAGCGATGCTTACATAACAATACATTTCCATATGAATCCTTTCATGTTATAAAACCTAGTCCACAAATTAAAAACGAGATAAAACGTACATCAAAGACGTAACGGAAAAAGGGCAGACGAGAAGATGGCTAATGAAGTCGAGTGACAGTGCAATTACACACGATAGATACTAAAGATGTGGGGTCGTCTGAGTCGATGTAAGCTAACACTGCGCTAGCTAAGTAGTAATGCCATTAGAAATATAGCGGAATTTGTGTTTAAAAATATATATTTAGGTAAAAAAAATAAATCTAAATCAGCTTCACGCTGTATCACACAGCAGGGTAGGAAGAGGGAACCTAGTGCTAAGACACTCTGTTCCCCACTTTCTGCCCAATTCTGGAGGCATTGCGTGTTAAGTGGCAGAACTCAACGCCGCGCTTTGCCTACACACCAGAGCGAAGAAATGGAAATATACACGTAAATAAATATTTCACTTCCTCGAATGTCGCAACCTGTCACGCTTGGGCCTGTTGGCCACGACGCAATACGTATTCCCATACGTAAAGAATATAGTACAGCATGTGGTCATACTCTCTCTCCGTCTTCTATACCAGAAGAATGAATCAGACGACGAAAGACCACAATAAGGCTTATTTTTTAAATATTAAATACAGCTACGTATAAGTTTCCAACTCGTTAGAAATAACAACTCAAGTGACTTAGTCCGCGTTTCGAACTATATAAACTTTGAGCACACAGAATTATGCAACTTTTACAATCTCGTATACTGTTATTATTTTCGTGTTTCGAATTAACATTAATATATAGTATGCTATAATTTTTTTTATAAAATAACTATTTTCATGAAAACCGTAAGTATAAAAAAATTGTGCAAATAAAAATGTGTTTTACTGTATTTAAATGAGCTTTTTTTTGTCAGTTTAACGCTTCTTCCTTCTTAGAAGGGTGTTGGGCCGCAGAACTTAACGCCGCGGTATGTCGAACAGGGCGGAAGAATGCAAATAGTATAATCAATTACTTCCCCGAGTGGGGAAGGTGATGACTACCGCGCAACAGGCAAACGATTTCCCATAGGCCATGAGCAACTATTTAGCTGTGCTTATTTACTAGTTTTTTGGATCAAATAAAAAGGTCCAAATTAAATCTGATCGCAAGTACCTACAGTAGATTATATAAAAAAATACGCGTTGTATAGACCTTGATTTACATGCCCTATACCAAATAGACTATCCAGTACAAAAAAAATCGACCAAGTAGTTCCTGAGATTAGCGCGTTTAACAAAACAAACTCTATAGTTTTATATTTATTAATATATATAAGTAAAAATTATCTTCATATTCATAAATTTATCGTATTAGGTTCGATTCCCATCCTCAAAATATGTGCAGTGACCAGAAACGTTTGCGGTTGATTGACAATTCCTGTTTATCAGTTGTTTGATTTCGGCTTTTGATTGATTGACTGTATAACGTGTTAGTTGAAATTGTCACATAGTTAAATTTAAAGCTTCCTGGATATATATTAGAATTTATAATGATAAAGTTTCAATTGATTATTTTATATGAGGATTACTGACAACCTCTTATGTAAAACGTAACGACATTGTCTCATGCAGGATACTTTTTTCTGATGTGGTAAAGGCTGTGTTGAGATCCGCTACTCAACACGCAATGCCTCCAAAAATTTGGAGGAGAGTGGGAAGCAGAGTGTTTTAATACTAGGATCCCTATCCCTACCCTACTACACGCGGGATACAGCGTGAAGCTAAAAAAAAAGTATAACTATTATAGCGTATCTACGAGTACAATTTATTTACAATCTCATCCTTCTGTAGCGTGCGTTCTAAGCCGCAAGCCAAGTGTGGTTAATGCAGACGACAGCTAAGATTTACAGCACATTTCACTTGAAATTACATTGTGAAGTTGTGGAGTTTTTGCAGCTGCTTGCGCCACCTTTGTTAAAACTATTTTTTTATATTAAATAAGGCCAACTAATAAACATCAGTGTGTCTACTATGCAACTGCAAACGCGAGAGGTTGTGGGTTTGATTCCCACTTGAGGCATCCATTGCCATTGCATATTAATATTATGATTTTCTCACTTTGGTAACGAGGCAAAGCGCGCTCCAGAAATTGACGAAAAGTTAGGAACGGAAGTGTCTTAAAATAAAGTGCCTTAACACTAGTTTCCTAGGTTTCTTTATATATAGTATAGGTATATAAAATATACCTATTAAATTCTGTTGATAGCAGTATTAAAAAAGAAGGATATTTTGGCGTACTTTAAAGGAGTACCTATTTTAAAAATCAAGTCGGCTTCACGTTGAGTACCGCACACATCAGGGTTGTAGAACTAAAACAAAGAAAACTATTCATAATAGGTACCTACACTCAATATAAAGCTACATGTATTTTTAAAGATTTTAGCTTAAAATTACACGATACGATGTAATAAAATGCAGAACTGGCGGAAAACATAATAAACCGCACTGAAGCAGGCCGCGATATGATGAAAAAGAAATGTAATTTGCACACGCTTTCCCATTCATATAAATTTGTTTTTTACTACCACTAGGTATATATATTCCACTACTGGTCTTGTTAATTTTATATATGACAGAGTCTATCTAATTCTATGTATAATATGTATATAAAAATATATAAAAGTTAAATAAAAGTTAAATAATTTTAAGTAAAACCGGCCAAGTGCGAGACGGACTCGTTCACAATGAGTTCCGTAATACCATTAAATATCATAGGTGTGCAAAATTGAACTTCCTGAAAATTTTTGTATATAAGTATAAATAAATAATTCAATAATAAAATACCCCAAATTATTTTTTAATTGGATTAATTAAGCAATTATCTCGAAAATAAAACAAAAAAGATGTTTTAATTATAATCAACAACATTCAAGAATAGATCGATACAGGTAATTATGTCAATAACAATTCACAGCGAAGTCTGAGCAGCGGCAGACTGCGACCCCGAAGCGCACTGACCCGACCGGCTGCTATCATTTATGTTACTGTTGCCATATAAGTGTTCTTTTAATAGGATTGTTAATTTATTTTGTTTTTTATTTATGTTTTTTAGGCCATAGGCCAGTGGCCTTGAGTGGGTATTAATTATTTCTATTTCCGCGCTCTGATAGATAAAACGCAGCGGCTTAAATTCAGATAGAAAACACAGTGTCTTGACACTAAATTTTCCCTGCCAACTTTTTCATATATCATCTTCATTATCATCTTATTCATATCATGAAACTGAACTCACAATGGGTTCTGTTTCTATCATCTTATATCATTTTAATATTATATATTTAATCTTATCATTATAATTGCTATTAATAAGTAATGAACTCTTGGATTTTTTAAGTTTCAACAATGGCCATGGCAAATTACATACATAAAGAAAAAGCTTAATTATGATTAAACTATATATGATAAATGTATAAGAATAGTTTTCTGTTATAAGTCAATATACATTTTAGATTTTATATAATGAAAGGCACTAAAACAATAAATTCTAAGACTAACATTTTGGGCCACTCTACATCTACTTTTAAGTTTTTATTTTAACTAACTACTCGTTTTAGCATTATACTATAAAGAGTCAAAAAATGCAAACTATATCAAAATTGCGTACTGTATCAAAATTTCATCGCCCTCAAAACATTTTAATCATATTAATGAAATACCAATTACTCAGGCGCGGGTAAAATATGAACACTCATTAAAGTGCTCTTCAGATCGCGCTCGCCTGCGCTCATCGATAAGGATTAAGTATATTGAAAATTTACAAGGTTTTCTAACGATGTTTGTGGAAGACTGGACCTTTTTAGGTCACTAGCGGAGTTAGTTGAGTTTCCTTGAATACTATTTTTGTTAACATTAGTACTTATTTCCAAGTTGAGACTCTTTTTTGTAGTTTCACACTGTATCCCGCATTTAGCAGGGTAGGCAAGGAAAACTTTTGTATTAAGAGACTCTTTTTGCTCCCCACTTTCCTCCAATTTTCGTGACATTGCGTGTTGGGTGGTCAAACTTAACGCCGTGCCTTGTCGTGTTACCAGTTAAAAAAAAATTTCTCCGAGTTAGAAAAGAAACCAATACGTCGCTGCGTCACGAGGGTCTCGATACTATTCAATATTCATAGTNAGATCGCGCTCGCCTGCGCTCATCGATAAGGATTAAGTATATTGAAAATTTACAAGGTTTTCTAACGATGTTTGTGGAAGACTGGACTTTTTTCGGTCACTAGCGGTGTAAGTTGAGTTTCCTTGAATACTATTTTTTTTAACATAAGTACTTATTTCCAAGTTGAGACTCTTTTTTGTAGTTTCACACTGTATCCCGCATTTAGCAGGGTAGGCAAGGAAAACTTTGTATTAAGATACCCTTTTTGCTCCCCAATTTCCCCCAATTTTCGTGACATTGCGTGTTGGGTGGCCAAACTTAACGCCGTGCCTTGTCGTTTACCAGTTAAAAAAAAATTCTCCGAGTTAGAAAAGAAACCAATACGTCACTGCGTCACGAGGGTCTCGATACTATTCAATATTCATATTTTTTCTCATATAACACTTATACGAGAATACTAATTTATAGCTTTAAAAAAATATCCAGTTAAGAGCGCATCAATAAGTTCCAAATTAATTTTACCAACAAACAAACGGTTTTCATTATAAAGATATTATTTTAGTTTTTTTTTTAATTTACTTTTTCCTAGCCGATATTAAAATATATTTTATCGTAAATCTATAATCATTCCTTTAATTATATTGAAAAAAAAAAAACCAGATTTTTACATAAGAACACTCGAGCTCAACGAATTACCACGTTTAATTCGACCCCGACCCAGTTCTAGACAAGTAGGAAGAACTTAATTAGTACAATATGCCCCAACTCCACACGTAACTAGCTCCTGTCCTTTTTGTGATTTGATTAATTAAATTTGATTTTTTACTTCGTTTTCATTATATTATAAAATTATATGAAGTTTTGATTAATATAATTAAATTTGAAAAAAATAATTGTTGTTTTAATACATTTAACCTTGTATGCAAAAATTTGATCAATGTAAATTTTCTAAGAAAATTACAAGTAATGGAGCTTAGAGATGAAGCCAGGACGTGAATAGTGTAACTCTTCAGAGCTATATTAGTAAACCACTCAAGCTTAGGTTCATATAATTTATAGCACATTCCTGCTGTACCATGTGTAGCATTGATGTAGAAAAGCGAGTTTGTAGTTTTATTAACTTTACCTGTACTTTTTTACCTATATTAATTATTTATTCAAGTTTAAAGTTGCTTTTAAAAGAGTTACTTGAAAATATGTGTATATGAGAAATTGATAATATGTGTTCTACTAAAATCTGGATTCGCTTTTCATTAAAAAATATATATAAAGCAAAAAATCCAGAACCATTCAGCTATTAATCGAAACTAAGCCTTGGTTAAATAAAAAATATAGATGCAGAAATGGAGGCCGGATGAACGGCAATTGCTCAGCGTCCGAACATGTGGCATTTTTTTTATTAAAAAAAAAAGTCAAAACCCATCGTAGAAAAATTTCGATGATCCACTTTCGAATCGCAAAAGTTGTTCAATAGTGTACCTATGCGAGTTACTCTTACCTGTTACTCGGGTAAATTAATTGTAATCCTAAAAGGCTATGAATAAAGTCGATTTTTCCATTCGATTAATAAATTCTATTCTGAAATGATCTGTAAAAATAAGTTTCTTATCTGTTGACAGTGTTATTGCTTGGAAATTTTGAACTTTTAAAAGCTTTTACTTTTAATCTACTATGTTAAATGTTAGTATTTTGTAGCCTCACGCTTCATCCTGCAAATAGTAGAGTAATCAATTAAGCTTTACGCTGTATCTCACACACAGCAGGGTAGGCAGAGGGAACCTCGTGTTAAGACACTCCGTTCCCATGTTAGTATTTATTTGAAATAATGAGATAAAGAAGTTGAATTTAAATAACTAAATCAAACGAAAGAAACGAAAATATATATATATATATCTATACATATAAATACAGGCAGGCAGTTTTGTCGTGTGCTTAACCGATATAAATATTGTATTTTGACAAACTTTCCTTAACACTTAGTGTTTGTTTTATTTCAAACGATTAATAAATAATAGTATTTTGTTCGATAAAATTTGCTACATATTTTTATTATTTTTTTTGAAACTTTAGTTTTTAATGAATAGATATTGTCTTTATAATGTTCTTAGACCATAAAAGTATTTCAGATAAGTAAATAAATAACTGTGTAGTTTAGCGGGCGAAGCAGCAAGCGGCTCGCTAGTATTTAATATACATTTATTACCTTTGACATATTAATATGGTTTCCCTATAACCTCAAGAACATATAATCGGTGACGTGGCCAACCAAAGGCTATAAAGGCACATTCACACAATGTTTGTGGTTGCAAATTTCACGCAGAAACCATGCTTATATCTATAAATACTATCTTTACTTTTATACTCCATTTTCTTGTAGTTTTTTATGTAAAATAAAAACAATAGCCGATAAATCTTCTTAACCTAAGATACCTGGACGTCTTCTTTGGGATTCAATTAATTTGGTACGCCAAATGAAGTAGAAATCTGTCTCAGTGGATGTTTAATTAAATCGTCGACGAAATTACTACGTGCTGTGAATATAGAATTGGTAAAAATAAGATCCTTGAACATTTGGCTGAGATTGGTAGAGTGGGACAAAGGTAAGCTGAGAAATATTTAGGTTTAGGTGATGAGGTAAGTAAGGCTATTCTTAGTGGACAGTAGCTGATTGCAAATGCAGTGGTTTTAGGTCCAATTTTCCACTAGAGTTAATTTCATTATGAATAATTACTTTCATTTAGTAGATTGAGGGAACCTAGTACTAACACTCCGGCTCTCCGCTGCACGCTAGGATTCAGAACACTTCGTGTGGTTTAATAGTAACTTAACGTGGTACTGACTCATTTAAAGTACATATTTAAACATGAGATCTAAGAAAATGTAATTAAAATTTCAAGCGTAGGACAATATCGTATATCACACAATGGGGGTTTGATATTTAACTAAATCCGAGGATCTCAAGTTTCTGCACACAAAAGGTAGTTAATTAAATCCGCTACTCGACTTTAGACTAACTCTCGAAGACTACCAACATACATATGTTACGTGCGAACTTCCTGAAGCTTATTCTGGCATAACTTATAAGTAAATATCGTACTACACATACAGGTACATGATTATTTATTTTTAGATTCAAGCTGCATCCCTATTATGGCAGGGAAGGCAGAGGGATCCTTATGTTAAGACTCTCACTCCGTTTATCCAATTTTTGAGACATTGCGCAGTGTTTTGTCTTGTTATTAGAGCATAGCGAGGAAAGGAAAATAATTCATTTAGCTGAGTGGAAATCGAATTTACAACCGCCGGGTTTGCAATTAGCGTGATGCTCTACGGTGCGGCGGCCTGAATATATAATTTTTATATTTACTTTTTTATTATTTATTTATTTCGGTTTAACTTAAAAGAATAAAAATAAGTAAATAAAAAACGTTTTATTAAAAAATTATGTTTCCGCCCGGGATCGAACCGGGGACCTTCTGCGTGTTAGGCAGATGTGATAACCGCTACACCACGGAAACTATACAGAGTTGAATGAATTTATGTATAGCAAGCGGCTAAATTAATATGACTTACAAATTTTTATTTTATTATAATTTTCTTAATAATTATTACATTTAAATATATGATTTATGCAATGTAACTCACAATCAATTCTACAACAATATGGAAACTAAAGTAATTTTCGTTCGCTTGGATCGCTGTTTTATTCGTTTTGCGTATTATTTATACTTTTTTTCAGTGATTGTAAATAAAATCCATTATGTCTTGGAATGCTTACAGTGCCACATCACTCGTTTCTCAGTTTCTCTTTAATCAAAAATCATTATATTAATTAGACCTCAAACATGAATAATAACTATACATACTCACTACAGTGACCAGCATTGAAGCGTGAACACGTTACATTAGGCGTAATGTTAGTTTAACATTAGTTTACGCTAATTATAGACGATCAACGATCCCGCTAACCGTAATATGTGGTGGCCGAACTAATATAAACCNGCAGTGTTTTGTCTTGTTATTAGAGCATAGCGAGGAAAGGAAAATAATTCATTTAGCTGAGTGGAAATCGAATTTACAACCGCCGGGTTTGCAATTAGCGTGATGGTCTACGGCGCGGCGGCCTGAATATATAATTTTTATATTTACTTTTTTATATTATTTATTTATTTAACTTAAAAGAATAAAAATAACTAATTAAAAAACGTTTTATTAAAAAAATATGTTTCCGCCCGGGATCGAACCGGGGACCTTCTGCGTGTTAGGCAGATGTGATAACCGCTACACCACGGAAACTATACGCAGTTGAATGAATTTATGTACCTATAGCAAGCGGCTAAATTAATATGACTTACAAATTATTATTTTATTATTTTCTTAATAAATAATTATTAACATTTAAATATATTATTTATGCTACGTAACTCACAACCAATTCTACGACAATATGGAAACTAAAGTAATTTTCCTTTTCGCTCGCTTGGATCGCTGTTTTATTCGTTTTGCGTATTATTTATACTTTTCAATATGTCTTATTTATACTATTCAGTGGTAGTAAATAAAATCCATTATGTCTTGGAATGCTTACAGTGCCACATCACTCGTTTCTCAGTTTCTCTTCAATCAAAAATCATTATATTAATTAGACCTCAAACATGAATAATAACTATACATACTCACTACAGTGATTGAAGCGTGAACACGTTACATTAGGCGTAATGTTAGTTTAACATTAGTTTACGCTAATTATAGACGATCAACGATCCCGCTAACCGTAATATGTGGTGGCCGAACTAATATAAACCACTATTGTGTAGACCGCATCAATTTTCAAGCACTGCCCTCGCCATATTGGAAATAATTGCACTTTACTATTCTATACGCAATCCAATGCCAACTGAATGTTATTATATGAATTTCGCGGACAATCTGTATCTATATGAGGCCAGTCGTGGCGCAGGGCGATTTACACTCGAGGAAATGTAAGATTTCATATTTTCATTTGCTCGCTCTGGTAACGAGGCGAAGCGCAGCGTTAAGGTCCGCTACTCAATACGTAATGTCACGGAATTCAGTGGATTTGGGGAATAGACTGTCTTAACACTAAATTCCCAGGATTGCACCTACCCTGCTATGTGCAAAATATAGATTGAAGCTAAAGAAAAATAGACTTGCAAGCACTTTTGCAACGTCGAATAATCATAAAGCTACCACCGGTTCAGAAAGCAGTTCTGCTGAGAAAAGCCCGTAAAGAACTTAACAGTCGCTCTGTAGCTAATGCATTTTTATCCTTTAAATACATTCTTATAGACTTTCTTAATTAACAGATCGAGGAAATGAAAATATTTAAATATCTCATTACCTCAAGTGGGAATCGAACCCATAGTTGTCCCGTTTACAGTCACACACTTTTGCCTCTGCGCCACGACTGGCCTCAACGCCGTTTTTTTGGAACATTTAAAATACATTTACTCAAATAAAACACTATCGGGTTAGAGCTAGTCTAGAGTATAATATTTATTTCCTTAAGGTACTGTCCATATCAAAACGAAGGAACAGTGTCGTATAAAGCATTAGCCCGAAATAAAAGAGAATAGATAAGTGAATTTATTTGATAGAGTCTAAATCTAAATTTATTTGGGATTCGTTTTACATTATTCGTATATAACGTTATCTTGTATTGATATAGCCTAAATGACATATATTTAACATGTAGATTCTAGGTACATCACACAATATTTTTTAAAAAAACATCGCAATTCATTACTCTATTCATCCGACTATATTAGAAAATAAGTAAACTCGTCTTAAAAGTCATATTTATGAATTTAAAACTAGATAATAAAATATTTAAATAACATTATACTACGACATAACCCAGTACTTTCGAAGTAGCAAACATACAAAACAATGAAAAATCTCTAAGGTAAATTCATAAAGGCACTCAGAACAAAGTACATAGTCTCAAGAGTCGCACCTCTACGAGTACAGCCACTTACGGCTTTAACTGTCTCAGGAAGAGTGAAACAAGATGTTATGGTGGATTAAATTTTCAACATTCATACAATATACATCTATTATTATAAAGCTAAAGAGTGTGTTTGGTTGAACGGTCTTATCTCAGGAACTACTCTTCTTTCTTTTTTATTATATAGGCGACACCACAAGAAAAACAATCGTTATATTTATTAATTAAATATGTTTTTTTAATTAATTCAATGAATATAATGTTTTAGTCGCAGAACGGCTTAGCATCTGACTGTATTGTATAGCTTTGTTTTGAGTTCTGCAATTGATTAAATTATCAAGTATATAATATGAATAATATGTCAGATTCGGCCAAAAAGAAGAGAACGTAGTGTTTTAACATTTGTTTTTCTGCCCTACTATGAGGAAATTTTATTTGATTTTTTCTTTTAAATTAAAACAACAAACAAATATAAAAGCGTCTTATTTACTATATTCTTATTTTGGAGTATTAACATAAAATGTTTTAATAAACAAGCAAGCTCTCCTCTAAAATATAGCGACATTTATCATTTCTGTTGTCACGCCATTGTGGATTTAGTATTGCCTGCTGTGCGTGCGTTTTGATAACAAAATTAACATTCATATTGATTCACGTATCGATGCGATTATTTGCAATGTAAACAATTATAGGCGTTCAATTATTATATAGATTAAATATTGAATATATAATATATTTTTATTTAACTTTACGCTATATCCCCCACTTAGCAAAGTAGGCAGAGGGAACCTGGGTACCGTGTTAAGGCACTCCGTTGCCATTTCCAAGAGTCTTCTGTTCCCGCCACAACAATTAGACATAGGTGTTTAATTATAACATAGACTAAATGTTGAAAATATAGACATATAGACAATATGATTTTTTATACTGCACATAGCAGGGTAGGCATAGGGAACCTGGGAACCTAGTGTTAATCATTTCGATGTAGCTGCGATCAGAGTTACCTCGACCATGTTTCATACATTACCTACTTTTAGTTATTTTGAAGGAGAACCCGCAGGAGAAAGCCAGTCTCTTGTAAAAGTCAAAACTGAATACTCCTTTTCGGTTTTATCGCACGTTGGCAATAAATCTTCAAGATATTTTACTCCCAGCGAATGTAGCGAGCTCCATAATGTATGGAGGAAATATCCTTAAATTTATAATTTTCGAGTTCAGTGGCTTGCGTCGATATTAATGTGCCAATGTTATTTGCCTGTGAAAAATATGCATACAGTCGATTCCTTGTAGATATCACCTGATGTTTTAAAGTAATTAGTTTTATATAGTTATTTATTTTTTATAATTTGAGAATTGTATTATCTAAATGGTTAAATCATTTTATTATTTGTCATCACAGAATTAGCTGTCGTGGCAAACGGTCTGCCTTTAAACTGGATGGTTGTGGGTTCATAAACATTTCTTAAATCGATTTATTTTTAATTCTCACTTAAGTGTTTACTAATTACTGCCGGCCCGTCGAGGCATTGTAGCTCTAGGGGGTAGGTATATGTGTCTGTGTCTATTAGATAGACTATTATTTTTAGTTCACTCTAAATAAACAGGTTTTGTTAAAACGCACGTTACAATTTTTAAAAGTTGACAAATACAAATTATTTTGTATAATGTTTTTATATACCTACTACAAATATGTATAAATAAGTAAGTTTCTGATAGTTTTCTTTTTCTATAATTAAAATATATATTTCCATATTGATTTGTTCTTTAATGGTAAGTGCTCACTTGAACACAATTCGAATGAGCTCAACATGATTTTTCATACAAAGTACAGGTATTTTCACACTTCTCCGAACTGTGAAAATACTACTATCAAGGAAAACTTTAAAAGAATAAAACTAGATTTTTTAAAATTAAAACTCTTTCATAAACCAAGTTTGCAACAATAACTATAACTATAAGTCATTTTATAATTATTTAATAAGTGCTCCAAGCTGCACAAAACAGAGGAAATTCGCGCGAGATTAAATTTCAGTAGTAGTAGAATTAAATTATGAGGAAAGTGCGCGTTTGTTGCCTTCCCCGATGGGAATCGCTTCACACTGTCAACATTGAATAGAATATTAAGTTTTCAGTGTAACTATGTATGTACCTACAAGTTGCTCTAAGGAAAAGTCTAACCTGCTTTGTGTGGGTCGCGCGTTCAAATCTAATTCGATTTAAAAAATTGTACATTTATTTTTGAGGCCATTTGTGGCGCACGAGTAAAAACACGTGAGTGTAAACGCGACAGGTTGTGGTTTTATTTACATTCAAGGATATTAAATATTCAATATTTTCATTTTATCGCTTTGGTAATGAGGCAATGGGCGGCGTTGAGTTTCGCCACTCAACACGATGTGCTTCCAGAATTCGGGCGATCGAAACTTTCGAACGCCACTTTTCGCCGAATTCTGTTGGCATTGTTAAGTCTCATTACCAG
>JAKRZM010001294.1:147743-211084 GCA_036379175.1 Heliconius cydno galanthus | reverse complement strand
TTTCGGTTTTATCGCACGTTGGCAATAAATCTTCAAGATATTTTACTCCCAGCGAATGTAGCGAGCTCCATAATGTATGGAGGAAATATCCTTAAATTTATAATTTTCGAGTTCACTGGCTTGTGTCGATATTAATGTGCCAATGTTATTTGCCTGTGAAAAATATGCATATAGTCGATTCCTTGTAGATATCACCTGATGTTTTAAAGTAATAAGTTTTATATAGTTATTTATTTTTTTTAGTTTGAGAATTGTATTATCTAAATGGTTTTTGAATAATTTTATTATTAATCATCACAGAGTTAAGTGTGAGGCCGTCGTGGCAAAGGGTCTGTTTAAACTGAATGGTTGTGGATTCATAAACATTTCTTAAATCGATTTATTTTTAATTCTCACTTAAGTGTTTACTAATTACTGTCGGGCCGTCGAGGCATTGTAGCTCTAGGGGGTATATGTGTGTTCGAATTCCAATAGACTATTATTTTTAGTTTACTCTATATAAACAGGTTTTGTTGAAACGCACGTTAATTTGTATGAAATGAACTACTAATATGTATAAATAAGTAAGTTTCTGATAGTTTTTTTTCTATAATTAAAATATTTATTTCCATATTTCTGATTTGTTCTTTAATGGTAAGTGCTCACTTGAACACACTTCAAATGAGGTCAACATGATTTCATACAAAGTATAGATATTTTCACACTTCTCCGAACTGTGAAAATACTACTATCAAGGAAAACTTTAAAAGAATAAAGCTAGATTTTTTAAAATTAAAACCCTTTCATAAACCAAGTTTGCAACAATAACTATAACTATAAGTCATTTTATAATTATTTAATAAGTGCTCCAAGCTGCACAAAACAGAGGAAATTCGCGCGAGATTAAATTTCAGTAGTAGTAGAATTAAATTATGAGGAAAGTGCGCGTTTGTTGCCTTCCCCGATGGGAATCGCTTCACACTGTCAACATTGAATAGAATATTAAGTTTTCAGTGTAACTATGTATGTACCTACAAGTTGCTCTAAGGAAAGTCTAACCTGCTTTGTGTGGGTCGCGCGTTCAAATCTAATTCGATTTAAAAATTTGTACATTTATTTTTACGACGATCGAAACGTTCGAACGCCACTTTTCGCCGAATTCTGTAGGTATTGCATGTTAAGTGGCAGAACTTAAAGCCGCGCTTTGTCTCATTACCAGAGCGAGGAAATAAAAAAAATAAAAAATATATATATAATCAACCTGTCGAATTTACAGTCGCACTCGCTTCTGCTCCTCGACTGGTTTGTTATTTGTTTATGTACATACGTGCTATATCGTTACGTTATATGGCGTGATAGATTAAAATGACGTATTAACATTACCGTTAAAAAAAACAGATTATTTGATTTGATAAAAAAAATAATGCTATTCGGATGGATTTATCAGTTAAGCCTTAGACCTTGACATAAAAATCCTCAAAAAGAACGATCGCCTCCCAATCCATTGTAACAAACAACTGATCTAATTTCTTATGGCTTCGGTTAACGATTCGGAATGTTGTTATGTTTACTTTCTTTTTATGTCGATCATTTAGTTGATTATTTATTTTCTAATAATTATCGAAATGTAAGTGTGATGGTATTGGACAGAGGAAAAAGTGTAAATTTTCAATATATTTTAGATTATCTTTTATAATAATGTATTAGTTTCTTCATATTGCACTTTTAATTAATTTTAATTTAATATTGCATTGTGTGTTTAATGGTGGAACTCAACGCTGTGCTTTGTCTTGTTACCAGAGTGAAGAAATGACAGTATTCAATATTTTATTTCGGCGAGTGAGAATCGAACCCACAACCGTAGCATCTACGCTTGTGCCACTGCGCCAGGATGATCTCAAAAATATGTTATTTTTGCATAATCTACAAATAATAGTAAATACAAAAAGGTCCATATGCAAATATACTTTGCAAACGAAAATTAATGTCCACCGTAAAAACGAGAATATAAAATTGTATAAAATAAATTCTTGTTTTGCAAAAAGAACAAAAAGTTTCGCCATAATTAGATACGGTATAATCTCGGGCATTAAAATTTATTGCACCGTGGGCAATGTTTCACGGCTGCAGTAATATTTTTTTGCATATTATTTTTGCATATAGCAGGGTAGGCTGAGGGAACCTAGTGTTACGACACTATTACCCATTTTCCTCGGAATATTTGTGACATTGTATGTGTAGTGGCGGTCAACGCCGCGCTTGGTCTTGTTTCTAGAGCAAGGAAATGAAAACGTTAAGTAATAAATTTCCCCGAGTGGATCGAACCCAAAACCGTCGGACTTACAGTGTGTGCCACTGCGCCAGGACGGCCTCAATCAGTAGTAGCAAGAGGTTTTTAATGTATTTATGTGCGAGGCCCATCCTGCGCAGTCCATTTAATATAACTCAAAGTGTACTTTAAAAGATTAATCGAATATACTTTTGTAATAACTTTTTGATAGTCCATTATTACGAATAAGTGGAATTATTGGGTATTTTCGAAAACGGACGATAATTTAACGCGATAACGTCATAAGAAAACAGATGAAAAATATACATACTTTTATGAATTGAATTATTGTAATAATTATTTTGTATAAAGGAGTCGATTGAAAATTACAATATTTTCGATAAATTTACATTTATTTGCACTCGTTAATTCCAAATACTTTTTTAAATTAAATTATACGTATTAATTACAAATAACAATATGCTATAATTACAAGTAACAATGAATGGATAGTCACGTCACGAGCTGAACGATTAGGCCGATCGTGCCTCTCTATCGTTTGTTCCAGGCTCTCGCTTGCTCAGTCGGCTCAGACGGAACGTGACAATGAATCATTGTTTTTCTTTTTATCGCGTTAATGAATAATCTCTATAATTATCTCTAAGTAAATACCAACTACACTTAGCTAAAATTTGGTTACTTAAACAGAACCCTCCACAAATTGTGTAGTTTACAAGTACTAGAACTGAACGTATTCTGAACTAAACTGTGTACAAACTTGCAACAATTAACTTGACTTGGGCCCGCTCAATAAACTTGCATGGTATTGATGAAGTAGATAACTTTATGGGACAGTCCCTCGATGCATGCTTGAATGATTTACGTTTTGGCAGAGCCAGTAATTATTAAAGTATCGTATATTATATTGATAGAGGACATCGTGGCACAGTGGACCAACGGACTGTAAACGCGACGGTTGGGAGTTCGATACTCACTATGGAGAATGTTTAACTGAAAGAAACGAAAGCAGCGTTAAGTTGAGATATTTCGAATTTGGACGGAAAGTGAGGAACGTTTTTTCTCTGTCTACATTGCTATGCATAAAAACGTGAAGCCAGTAACAGAGTAGGTACCAGAACCAAAAAAGTAAAAAATACTTGGACATTGGATTAACATTGTTCATGGGCTCAAATCGTGGGCCTACTCGGAATAAAATTTGTATTTTTTTTATATCGTTGCAATTTTTTTGTCGTGGCGCAGGGGCACAGAGTGTGACTGTAAAACCGACTGGTTGTGGGTTCAATCCCCACTCGAGGAGATGAACTTTTTATTTAAATTTATATTTCCATTTATTTGCTCTGATGTCGAGGCAAAGCGCGGTGTTGAGATCTGCTACTCAACACCCAATGCATCCAGAATTCGGATATTTATTATATGTACGATAGACATAGTCAAACCGAATGGCAAAACACTCTGTTCGCAGTTTTTTGTCTTATTTAAACTATTACACGTTGATCGATGGAACCTAGCGTCGCACTTTATCTTCACATAGTGAGGAAAATAATAAAAAAATATTCCCCCGAGCGATGGTCACACCCGTCCACAAACGCCGCTTTTACAGTTATTGGAAATTTCAAACTCTTGAAAACTTGAACAACAATTACGGAGGCAGAATCTTGGATAAGCACTGTTTTCCGCTCCGAAATACCCGGTCTGTCGGCCTATTTCATCAATCAGTCTAATCGGTTTACGTTCAATGCATTCAGCGAAACATTTAGCAAATAACGCCTGTTTATCATTTTGTATATTGTTAGGTATTACTTTGTGAATCATTTTCATTATCGTAGTTTTCTTTTAGCTTAGTATTAGAAGGTTGATATTGCTATCGATATCGTTATTAATATAGCTTTCTCATATTAGCAATATTATTACTAATACTTCTTGAAATGTTGATAAAGACATTAACAATTTTTTGTTGTGAACTTCACGTTTTATCGTGTATGTAACGGAACAGGCAGAAAGAATCTAGTGTCAAGATAATCTGTTCTCCGTTTACCGTCTCGTTGTCGTCGCCTTTCGTCGTTTCTTGCCAGTGTTGTAAAAAAGAGATAATTCCTTCGAGAGGGAAGGATCCCATGTGGAACATGAATCGGAACCTACAATCATTGCATTGTGGAGGCATTATTGTTTTTATTACTATTATATAATTATATTAAACACATGTTATTATTAAAACACATGGTACATACATAAAACATTCATAATATATTCAAATTAGAAAAAATCCATAAAGACAGCACTTCAGCGTATAATGTCATGTATATTACCAATAAAAAAAGCTCTCCCTGGCGTAAAATGCCTGTGGATTTTAGTCATAAAAGTTTCACGAGCCGATACAAAAACAAACCTTTCATTACCAACTTAGATCCAATTTATAAGCCGCGGAGCTTTGTGATGCTTTTATTAAAATTGCGGCAAACTTTAATTGATACCGACATAGCTTTGATTCGTCCGTTCAAATATTACTGCCGACCCAAACGCGACTTCGACCGCTCAAACTTATTGTTGCTATCGAGTCGCTAGCGGCTTCGTCCACTTGAAATAATCTTAATTGACTCGATAGTTTATTTACCAATTATGTAATAACATTATAATTTTAAAGACAATGGCCATATATTGAAAAGTAAAGTTTCAGTCGATTCAATAAAACATTTAGCCTATGTGTTATTTTGGTGTATATTACTGCTTAAACTTGATCAAAATCTGTTCAGTAGTTTTTGTGTGAAATTAGAACAAACATAAACCCTCACAAACTTTGACATTTATGAAGTAAAATAGTAAGAAGATGAGATATATAGGTTAGGGTTTATTATTCTCTTCTTAAGAAATATATTATGTTTGTTANTAGCGACGACGGTTGTTATTAACATGGCAGAATAAATTGCATGTCAAATTAGAAAGTATTTTAATTTATTAGTATATATGTGTAATGTAATATTATATAGCCTATAGCACTTCTGAAGAATGAAACTTTCATACAAAACAAAAACAAAGTAAATCGAACCAGTAGATCCAGAGATCTTAGCGTTCAAACAAACAAACAAACAAACTCTTCCGCTTTATTATATTAGTATAGATATAGAGATAGATAGATTTTTTATAAGAGTGAAGCTAAAAAAGTTCTAACGAAATGTGGGGAACGGAGTGTCTCAACACTAGGTTTGCTCTGTCTATCCTGTTGTGAGGGATACAGCGTGAAACTGATTTATAAAAAAATGTAATACGATTTCGTTAATATATTCATTTTCTTTCAATAAATGCAGAAGACAGTACGTACCGTGTCGAAGGCAATATTATTCGATGAGCGGATTCGTTCCGAGATGCACTCAATTTAGGGAATATTGGAAACAATTTCCGCTAACCTGGCTAGTGCCTGCAATTTCAATTTTAGTATACTAATATTTGTTACAGTTACTTAGATTTTTTGTAATAGCAATACAAACAGAATAGTGGATCGTTTAAATGTATGTATGATTGAAACGCTTCTAAATAACCTTTTAGTATCCTGCATATAGGAGAGTAAAGAGAACTTAGAACTTAATGTCAAGATACTCCGCTCTCCACATTCCGCCCAATTTTGCATCACATTGCGGAACCCAACGCCGCGATTTGACTTCTTATCTCATTCGTACCCTCGATTGAGAATTGAACCAACAATCGTCGCGTTTGCAGTTAAACGTTGTGCCACTGCAACATAACGACATTATTAAATATATTTTATTTCTAAATAAATAGAGAACAGAAGTGGTCCTAATTTAACTAATTCCTCGACTGGGAGTCGAATTTACAATCTACACGTTAACTATGACCCAATAACATAAATATTTTCTAGTAAATATCTATGCGCCCTATCCTACCTATCAACTGCAAAAGATATGGGATCCATTACGCTGATAAACACCCTCCCCTAACAAAGCGTGGTAATAAAGGCAAGGGATGCATTTACTGAAATTACATACGAGTACGTGCAGGGTACAAGACTGTCTTTTATATATAAAACTTCAACAGTGTTAGCCGAGTTATTTTGTATGGTAATAAAAAATATAGTTTATAGATATATATTCAGGCGCAGTCGTAGCGTAGATTGATTGATTTCTCGGTATATGCGGTCTCGGTCGTAGCGTAGGGGCACAAATGACGACGACGGACGTGGGTTCGATTTCCCTACTCAGAATGAAATACTTCGAGGGAGTGAAATAACTCATATTTACATTTCCTCGCTTTAATAACAAAATCCGGTGTGGATCCGACACTCTACATGCATTGTCTCCAGAATTTTTTGGTTATGTTTTTTGTAATTTTTGGTAGTGTTAAAACTCAACGGCTCTTACCAGAGCGAGAAAATAAAAATATTAAATAGTTCGTTCTCCCTAGCTAGAATTGAACTTACACCAGTCGCGTTTACAGCCGGACGTTACCACAAGTTACCTGCATACAACATTATAGATTTCGATCCTTAACTGCAATTTTGTAGAGTACGAAAACCTGTGTCAACTTTATTTTTACGTTAACAATTTGAACCTTATTTTATAGTACATAAGGCATATCCTCCACATACGGTCTGTAGCTAAGAGGCCTCTTAAATTTCAAAGCACTACTTTTCGTCGATAACATTGAAGTTAGTGTAACAAATAGGTTTAAAACGGTTAAATGCATTTCGATCTAACACAAACTTTAATATAGTTTACTTTATAGGTTTTATATGTACAAGAGAGCTGGTTAAATGTTTGCTGGCATAGGTAGAGTATTGACTTGAGATGAGTTTTGATTTTGATATAGAATTGATATGTTGTGCTTGTAGTTGAGAAATTATATTATTTATTTTATTTACTTTATTTAGTTCTTAAAATGGAAAAATAATTGATAATTTATCACCACGACAAAAGTTGTTTTTTTTTTAATAACAACAATAACGTAGGTTATTTACGTGCCTTTATTGGCAATTTATTTTGCCGTAATTGGCTATTAAATATAAGTAAGTAAAAGTATCAAAAATATGACATCGTTGGACCTTAAAAGCTAATGTGGTAATTATATAGATGTTGCTTACCTGAAAAAATATAGTACATGATTTACATATCGAAAAAAATGTATAAATTTTTCTACATTTAAAAAAAAAAGTTATGTTTCCGCCCGGGATCGAACCGGGGACCTTCTGCGTGTTAGGCAGATGTGATAACCGCTACACCACGGAAACTATACGCAGTAGGCTGAATTAATGTATAGCAAGCGGCTTAGAGAAAGTAGATATGATCTCGATATTTTATTAATAATTATGTTTATTATATTGGATTTGTTCATAAAAATAATTTATTGATAGCCTTGAAGAAATTGAAAAGTACTATCATATTATATCTATATTAGATTATACTTTATATAAAATTTTAAAACATCTTTTTCTTTACTCTACCGAATAAGAGCTCGGTTCTATTATATATTTTTAAATCATTTTTATGTATGACAAAATATGAAAACTTAATATGTGATAACTAGATATACAAATTTTATGTTAATACAGTACTTACGCAGTTTCAGTTTCCTTAACCTATATTGTCCATATTTTATCAGTCACGCCTAATTATTTCAGAAACTCCTCCGTAGTTATGGCTATAAAAATGATAATTTTTCCGACTACGCCCCCTTGTACAACTTCCTCTTTCAAACTCCAAATATAATATTAGATAAACTTTCGGACTTTCCATTCGTTAAAGTATTAGCTTCTGTCACTATAGCAACGGCACAGTACACACACGAAACGTAATGTTTAGACACTCCGTTCCCACTATTCCGTATATAATATATTACTTATACATATATATTTCAATACGTTTCGTTAAGCGTTTTGCTTTATTCTCCAATCTCTATCCAGACATTTTGTGGTAAGTTACAGAGAGCTGTCTATTCTGAGATTTGAATTGATAATAATCATTTAGATATCAGGCATATTAAATCTGCGTCACTTCATCTAGAGACAGAGAGTCTCCATGGGGAAGAAGGGTCTTAACACTAGGTTCCCAGCTTTCCTCTGCTAACCCTGCTATGTACGGGATCTCTCTCCACCTGACAATACCCAATATCATTTACTTTACAATTATCACTAAACATAATTACCGAACATCGATACAACAGATCAACAGCATCCCAAACTGCAGGCAATTACCACCTGACTTGTCGACGAGATGAATCAATTATCCGGGGTATGAAATTACGTATTAGATGATGACACTCGAACGACATTGATTAGCTATAGCCATCATTAATTGCTCCCAAGCTTTAATAGTCGACGCGTTGTAGGTGCCGTGACTAGTACTTAAGTCCATAGACCTGTGTTTTATATTATTTTGGGAATGACAGGTTAGATTTAGTAAGTTTTTACTCCTCTTTGATTTATTTTTGTTGGTTGGAATTAAGAATAAGTTCTCTGTTTTGCACCTATTTGAATATCTATTTTCTTTTCTTTCTAATTTTTTTCAACTAAACGATTTTGTTTAAATCTAAATAAAACAGACAACATTCGGAATGAATTCGAGAAATTGCGTGTTGAGTGCTGAAACTCAACGCCACGTTTTGTTTTCAGAGAGGGGAACATTGAAAATGTTTAACAACATTATAAATATTAATAAGTTATATATGTACATGAACACAACTTTTCCTATTTAATTACTTACGACAAAAAAATATTACTGCAAAAAAAGCATAAAAATTATAATTGTCTTCGAAATGAAATATGTTTCAGTGTAATATCGGTGTGATTTATAGGCAATGCCAACAGTCATCGCTCTTCTACCTTTCACACTCCACCCTGCGCTCTTTCAGCCCACCTTTGGTTTAGTCACGAATGCTATTTTTCGCTGTCTTCCAAAAGTTTCAATGATTATTCGTATTTTTACTGGAAACATTAATCATTTTATTTTTTAACATTTCTGGAACATTCTAAATGTTATTATAAATTACTACTGATATGGAGGTTACCCAAATATGCACAAGCAGGAGTGTTGAAACACTTTTTTAGTTTTCCATTCAATTTACTAAGCATAATGTGTCAAGTAGTGAAACTCAACGCTGCAACTTGTCTGTTTAACTAGGGAAATGAAAATCATTCATTGCCCCAAGAGCGGACCTGAGCTCACGACCTTCGCGTTAACAGTGAGACGCTGTACCACTAAGCCGGTATGGTAGAAAAATCATAAATCACAAAATGTATGTTATGTAATATTTATTACTTCAAAAAATATTCTATAATATATTGATAAATTTCCAAAAAGTCACATCTCTTCACGGTGTCTTACATAAACAAGGTACATGAAAGGCACTTTCCAACGCACCCCGTCATCCGTTACATCGAGCTGATAGCCGATACTCCAGTCTCCATCGCTTACAAAGGCCCAAGCTTTTATCCCTTTGAGACGCGCCGACAAAATACACGTTATTGTTCGATACGTGCAATGTAAATTTTCGTCCCGCTTACAAAGCAATTTCACATAATAGGTGGGCAATCGCTGTAATAATACAATATGGCTGATGTTTAATATATTTTATTTGTTAAAGGCGAGTCTGAGAGAGTAGAGCCTGGATTAAACTTAATGTTTTATTTGTGTTTGTGAAAATGGATGTAATTGATTGATATTGAGCTTTACGTTTTTAACGCCTAGCGTTGTAAGCAGAGGGAATCTTGTGCTAAGATGGTGTCGGAACTTAACGCCGAGCTTTGTAAAGTTTTTTTTACGAATGTTATATTTAGACATTAGACATCTAATCTACGTAATATATCATTTCAGGATCTTACAACAGTAAATAATATTATAAGCGTTTAATTCTTATTCTTAGATTTTATTACAAACGTATTTAATTAGAGCTCGACCTAATGAAAACGTATTAAATAGACAATTTTAATGAAAAACAAATATACCAACTATCACAACAAATTCCCAATTGCTTTCAATTCTAGACCACATCCAATGTCTAAATTCAGATCATAATTTAACTGAATATATTCAATTGAAGTCGTAGTTCAAAACTGGGTGAACATTGAACCCCTCCAAAGCTAACACGTATCTAGGCGGTTTGCAATCAGGAGTCCAATTATACCAGGGAGTAACAGTATTAGTTCATGGTAGTTCACGCCCGGTAAATTTATGGCCGTTGGGTATTTATTACTAAAAATGGTGGCTTTACGGTTTATGTAGCTAATGTCGGTGGATGTTTTTTTTTACTAGATATATTTTAAATATAAATATTGAATCATTGAGTGGCGGTATTCAACGCCGCTTTTTGCCTCGTTATCGAAATGAAAATATTAAATATTTTACCTGAATTTGGAATATTGGAATTTAATGACGTTAAAAATCGCAGCTTCATTTTCTTTTCTGTAAAACGAGATCAAAATTTAGCGAAGATAGAGGATCTTATGTTAAAAAACTTGTTTTCCATATTTTCTAAACAATTTTTCAGATTACCTGCCAATTTAAGGTTAACACCGCACTTTGTCTACCAGGGCCGGAAAACCACAAACGAAAAAACGTTTAAATAGTACATCCATTCCCCGAAGTGAGCATCGAACTCACAACCCCTTTTACATTCACTCTGTCCCAAAAATAAACTACAATAATTATAATATAAAGTAAAACCCACAAAGCACCATTATGCAAGTAGCGTATGCATCTGAGTGAGGCAAACACGTAAACGCAATCACAACTCCAATTAATCCGAGTCGGGTGCAACAACTAAACTAGTTGACGCTCGGTTCACAGCGTGAGCGTAGTGATGCACTACGTAGAGTTGGAACTTGGCGTGATATTTTAGTGTTGTGTGTTTATGTGTATGTTTATTTGATTTTTGTTTTGTCATTAAAGCTGGTAATTGTCGCGGCGTAGTGGAATAGCGTTTGATTGTAAACGCGACGTTTGTAAATTCAGACAGACATTTTATTCAAAATTAGTCCAATGCGTTAAGAATTTAGGTGAAAAATGAGGAATGAACTGTCTTAAGACTAGGTTTCCTCTGCTTACCTTGCTAAATTCGGAATATAGCGTTAAGCTATTTTGTCTTTTTGTGTTTTCAGCATTATGGTGGTTCTTTAACGAGCCATTTAATTAGTCGGGAAAATAGAATGATGTAACAAAATTATGATATTCTATTTTTCAGTTTTCATAAATACCTATGATTTATTTAATAAAAATCTTATTATAACTTATAGTAACTAAATTAAATCCGACTTCTTTTCTCTTCAGTTTCAAAACCACGAAAATATAAAACACCAAAGCGATCCCAAGTCCACAGCAGCAGTGCGCAATACCAACATGGCATCTGTAAACAAATGTACGGGAAGATGTTTACAATTTGCCCGCATTTAATCGCGCTTCTGCAAACTGCTCCTTAGAAACCCCCTAGGTACCTATATGTCTCTTAGCGCTAACAATGGCAACTTAATAATATGTGGATAGANCGAAATGAAAATATTAAATATTTTACCTGAATTTGGAATATTGGAATTTAATGACGTTAAAAATCGCAGCTTCATTTTCTTTTCTGTAAAACGAGATCAAAATTTAGCGAAGATAGAGGATCTTATGTTAAAAAACTTGTTTTCCATATTTTCTAAACAATTTTTCAGATTACCTGCCAATTTAAGGTTAACACCGCACTTTGTCTACCAGGGCCGGAAAACCACAAACGAAAAAACGTTTAAATAGTACATCCATTCCCCGAAGTGAGCATCGAACTCACAACCCCTTTTACATTCACTCTGTCCCAAAAATAAACTACAATAATTATAATATAAAGTAAAACCCACAAAGCACCATTATGCAAGTAGCGTATGCATCTGAGTGAGGCAAACACGTAAACGCAATCACAACTCCAATTAATCCGAGTCGGGTGCAACAACTAAACTAGTTGACGCTCGGTTCACAGCGTGAGCGTAGTGATGCACTACGTAGAGTTGGAACTTGTGGTGATATTTTAGTGTTGTGTGTTTATGTGTATGTTTATTTGATTTTTGTTTTTTCATTAAAACTGTCGCGGCCTAGTGGAACAGCGTTTGATTGTAAACGCGACGTTTGTAAATTCGTTTTGCAAATTTAGCAAATAATTAATTTCCCCGATAAAAATTAGTCTAATGCGTTAAAAATTTAGTTGAAAAATGAGGAGTGAAGTGTTTTAAGACTATGTTTTCTGTGCTTACCTTGCTAAATTCGGAGTATAGCGTTAAGCTATTTTATATTTTTATGTGTTTTCATCATTTTGGTGGTTTTTAACAAGTCATTTAATTAGTCGGGAAAATAGAATAACGCAACACAGTTATAATATTCTATTTCTCAGTTAAAAATTTTATTATAACTTATAGTAACTAAATTAAATCCGACTTCTTTTCTCTTCAGTTGCAAAACCACGAAAATATAAAACCCCAAAGCGATCCCAAGTCCACAGTAGTAGTGCGCAATACCAACATGGCATCTGTAAACAAATGTACGGGAAGATGTTTACAATTTGCCCGCATTTAATCGCGCTTCTGCAAACTGCTCCTTAGAAACCCCCTAGGTACCTATATGTCTCTTAGCGCTAACAATGGCAACTTAATAATATGTGGATAGAATGTCTTACGTTATATAAAACTTTAACATATAAATTATAAGTAACTACAGACTGTATCGTACTGTTAAACTTATTTAAATATTATATAATTTGATTATTTTTTTTAGGTAAAAGATTATAATAAGGCCCAAGAGGCAAATGAGGAAAAATAATTTGAACTGAGATTACTCCTTATTTGTCTATAGTAATAGAAGGTTAACTAAATATGCAAGGAGAAAATAAAAAAAAGAAACAACTAAAAGACGATTTTCCTCCAGAAATTAAAGAAGCTCTACGTCAAATGGACGAAGCAAAAAATCAAAATCCAATTACGCGTCATATAATAATGAATGAAATTCAACATTTAGTATTTTCCTCAATGTCTTGTCTCTCTGCCTAACTTAGATTTTTTTAAACATCATTTAAAAAAATCAGCAACAAAAAAAATAACACATGAATATGAGAACTTTAATATATAACCACGAAACGAAGAAGAAACCAACATACTAATATTCCGCGATTGCATACAAACGGAAACGATATTAAAAATCTCAGCGCTCTCATTGTAGATATAGAAAGCATATTTTTCTCTACGCCCGCGCTATTGGCGAACAATGGGCCCCAAGAATGTTTACAAGCAATTGTGCCAGGATTTAAGGACTAGATAGAAATAAGACATGCACTTTTTGTATTTTAAATTAGGTTAGTTCAAAATAGAGCGGGACAGTGTCTGTACACGTCTACGTCGTGACTAGCGGTGTTGAGCTCTGCAACTCAACGTGCGTTTCAAATTTAAGCGGAAAGCTGAGGGCATAGTGTCTATAGCTTTTCTGTCTGCGTGTTGTAGGTGAGACAAAGCGTGAGGCTATAAAAAATATGTATATACAATACACTTTTTAGTTTTACAGAGCAGGCTGAGGGAACCTAAGACCCTAGTGTTAAGACACTCGGTTCCCATTAAGACATGCATTCCCCACATTCCGTGTTGAGTGGCGGAACTCAATGCCGCCCTTTGCCTGGTTAATAGGTTGTCAGGCAACCTGTCGTGTTTACAGCCATACACGTGNTATAATAATAGACAAATGAGGGAAAATAATTTGAACTGAGATTACTCCTTATTTGTCTATACTCCTTATTATCTAAGTAATAGAAGGTTAACAAAATATGAAAGGAGAAAATAAAAAGAAGAAACAACTAAAAGACGATTTGCCTCCAGTAATTAAAGAAACTCTACGTCAAATGGACGAGGCAAAAAATGAAAGTCCAATTACGCGTGATATATTAATGAATGAAATTCAAAATTTAGTATTTTCCTCAATGTCTTATCTCTCTGCCTAACTTTTATAGACAGGATAAGAGTTTCAAATATAAATTTCTACTTTGTAGTATTAAATTAAAAAATCAACAATAAAAAAAATAACACATGAATATGAGATCTATAATATATAACCTCGAAACGAAGAAGAAACCAACATACTAATTTTCAGCGATTGCATACAAACGGAAACGATATTAAAAATCTCAGCGCTCTCATTGTAAATATAGAAAGCATATTTTTCTCTACGTCCGCGCTATTGGCGAACAATAGGCCCCAAGAATGTATACAAGCAATTGTGCCAGGATTTAAGGACTAGATAGAAATAAGACATGCACTTTTTATGTTTTAAATTAGGTTAGTTTAAAATAGAGGGGGACAGTGTCTGTACACGTCTGCGTCGTGACTAGCGGCGTTGAGCTCTGCAACTCAAGGTGCGTTTCAAATTTAAGCGGAAAGCTGAGGGCATAGTGTCTATAGCTTTTCTGTCTGCGTGTTGTATGCGAGACAAAGCGTGATGCTATAAAATTATGTATATACAATATAGTTTTTTTAGTTTTGTAAAGCAGGCAGAGGGAACCTAAGACCCTAGTGTTAAGACACTCGGTTCCCATTAAGTCACTTTCGTTCCTCACTTTTCGCCCCATTCTGGAGGCATTACGTTTTGAGTGGCGGTACTCAACGCCGTGTAATTTCCTAAATTTAATATACGTAAATTAACTTTTCAATTTCATTTTCACATACAAATTGCTCAGCCGGGGCCGCGTAATTATTTTTCTGGGACAACATATTTTCCGGTAAATTTGGAACAAAAGCCTAATTTCAGGATGCGTTCTTTGTTCTACCTATCTCCCTTTTTACTGTTTTCCTCAATATCTTTAAGAAAAATGGATACAACAAGCTCAAGATATTTTACTCAAAAAGTTTCATAAACTAGGTCGTAGTTAATTTAAATTAACACCTTTTATCTTATTCGATTTTTTTTATTTTATACGTAAAGAACAATTATTGACTCTAAACAAAACCAAAATTTATGTTTTAAAACTAGGTTTCCTCGGCCTTCCCTACCGGTAAAAAGCGAGAATCTAAAATAAATTGTGAGGAACATTTTCGAGATATTGTGTCAAGTCCAATCTGCAGATATAAATGGCGGTGTAACCACGTATACTACTTAATTCATATTACGTGCCAAGAATCGGGTCAGCTCCAGTTAGAATATATAGTGTTTCCTATAGGTACCGAAATAGTTTAGAAAATGGGCCAAGGCTGGCTTTTTGCAATTAATCAAAATGTAGCACAATTTTGTATAACAATATTGTTTTAAAATTTCAATGTTCTTGTTTTATGTAAAAAATATAAATTCTTTCTATTTTATTTTATTGTTTCTTGAAATATGAAAATTGTTGACTAAATTGGAAATATGTCTCGTCTCATACCGCTGTTCTAGGATCTATCATGCGACAGATAATATGTTAACAATAGTGTTGTAGTGATGCCGTAAGACCAAATAATAGTTGCATTTATTATGCAACTCAACTTTATAAATAAAAGAAGACAGCTTCACGCAATTTCCCTCTTCAAGGTGGTAAAAGAACACTTTCCGCCCGAATTCGAGGTATTGCCTGTCGAGCTTTTGTCAAGGAACTTTTATCGAGCTTATATCAGCTTCGCGTATCCCACACATAGCAGGGTAGGCAGAGGGAACCTAGGACCTAGTGCCAAGGTACTCTGTTCCCATTGAGATACTTTCTGACGAATTTTTGAGCCATTGCGTATTGAAAAAAAGGAACTCAATGTCGTGCTTTACCTCATTACCAGAGCAAGAAAATTAAAATATTAAATATTTATTATTACTAGATTCTATTCGCCCAATCATGCGAAGTGATGGGTAAGGTTGAAAAAATATACTTGCATAATTTATTTATACAATTTCATCAATTTATCCATATTAACTTATATTATATTCTGTTAATATATTGGTTTATTTGGTATTAGGTGGGTATTGGTTTCATCAATTTAGCAAAATTAACTTATATTAATTTAAGATCGTTTAATAATAAATAATTCTTTTGACTTTACTTTGGATCTATAAAATAATGGAAAATTCTTTTAGCCTTTGTTTCATTGTTCTTTGTCAATATCTATTGAACTGTTCTATACAAAGTAGTATTATATTGTGCTCGACACTGTGTACTGTAGTATTTATTATTCTCGTCGACTTTAATCTTTTATTGTTATTTTATCCTATCACTATCTAGTATGTTTGTTGTTTTATATACTCTTAAAAATATTATTTATTCAATTTTATTTTTAAAATAGCCAATAGCTGTCTTCAATTAATTAAAAATTCTTGTAAGTCCATTTTGTTAAAAGGCAAAGATCCAGTCAGATAGAGATATAGGTATAGAGATATAGAGATATAGATTATTATGTAAAAAAATATATGAAGTTGGAAGTTGCATAAATGAAGAAATTGTTTTTCTTATATAATACAAAATGCATTTTTTTCTATCATTACATCTAGCGAAGCAAGCAGGTTTAATATTTATTTCTTATAAATTCTTTGATTTTATTATAGCCAAGTTGTTTTTTTATGATTCTTTTAGAGAACAAATTTCTAAGCCTGTTAATAAGAGGCGTTACAGAACAAAGCGAGAGCTGAACCTGAAGGAACAACATTTATTTGTATTTATTTAAAGCCAAATTTATTTGACAAATTTGAATTATTTTTCTTCGTTACTAAATTGTATCAACAATTTCATTATTAGAATTTGTGTTTCTAAAATTTATTTTTAGTGATTCTTTATTATTTTTCCGAATTGGAACACCCAGTGTCTCGTCATTCTGTAAATTTTTATTATAATACAAGCTGTTGCTGAATAAACTCTAGCCTTGCTAGAATGAATGCTGCTAAATCGAAATTCAAAAATATAAAAAAACTTGTTTTGTCACCAATATTTTTCTTGTTTGGGAGTTTGGAGTTCCATTATTATTTGGGACAATAAACAATTTTTATTTTCTCGCTCTGGTAATAAATCAAAGCACGGCGGTGTATTTGGGAGAACACAACGCCGTGCTCAACACCCAAAGTGTCAAAAACTGGGCTCATTGTGATGAATGAAGAGTCTTAACACTATGGCCCATGTGTCGCTGTAACCCGCAAGTAGCAGGCTATATGCGGGATACAGCGTGTAACCCGCAAGTAGCAGGCTATATGCGGGATACAGCGTGAAGTTACAAAAATACTGAAGTACTGTTTAAGGAGAACTGAAATGTGAACACATTATATGTCACATTTAATATTTCCACCATAATGTGGTTATCAACAATCAGATTGTAGACGCTAAGCTTTCCGCCACCTGATCCCAGCCTTAACGAAAACGAGACAAGTGAAGGGAAAAAAACGATAACAGTAAACATTTGTTACTTTGACATACGTATTGTAGGAATGTTATGTTCTTATAGTTATTAGAGAATATTGTTTTTCTCTGGTTGTATTTAGTAAAGCACATTGTAGAGATTTTCTTGCCTTACCAACAAAATCTACATTTCTTGGTAGTAAATATAGCTTTTGCGTGAGCTTTGTTTATATTTAATAAAAACAGAACAAAACTGGAAATCTTTACTAATATTATACATTTGAAGAGCGTGTTTCGTTGAACGCGCTTATTTTAGGAAATGCTAGTTCGCATTAAAAATTATTCTTATGTTGTGTTGTCTGTTTATGGAGATTGGCTATACGCGTCACGCTCGTTTCTATTTCAATAAAGTCATAAGAATTTAGAATATGTCATGTGTAACACAAAGTACTCTTTATTATTTTCATTAGACCACGCAGACAAAGCCGTAAATTAAAGCTTGTTTAACTACATAACACTAGAGTTTCGCTACTCAACACGTAATGCCTCAAGAATACTGCGGAGAGTGGGAAAATCTTTCTCCCTTTTTAAACCCTGCAATGTGCGGGATATAGCATGAAGCTAAAAAATATAATAATTCGTTTAAGTTTCTTTTTTACCCCATCATTGTAAATTAAACGGTTACATCTTTCATTATCATATTTCTGATTTAATAATAAACTCATAATAAACAATTACAATACCTTCAACTTTAAGCTAACAGAAAAGAGATGCTAATGTTTAGAAAAAAATGATGAACGAAATTCAGGAGGCCGATCGACGTCAGCGTCGGCTCAACTCGCAAACTTTCTTTTTGAAATGTAAATCAAAACCCAAAAGCCCGTTTTCCAATCCTCTTTGATGTGCTAATTGCAGGTCCGCGAACTTCAACAAAATCACAGACTTTGCATGAAATAACGCAATACCTTTATAAAAGGGGTTGGTCAAGCTTGAATTAACTTTAGTCTGCATTCTGTTAATTATGTTGTAGTTGACTGTGTTGCTTTTAAGTATTATAGATAAATCTTCTGTCTAAATACTAACATTGTATCATAGTAATGAATATATAAAAAATATAATTAATAATGAAGAACACATCTGACGAGGTTTCAACGTAAGTAATAGCCTACCAGTTTAACTTATATTGCTGCCCACAAATTTTAAACAACTTCATCATACCCAGCTATGCGGGTAGGCAGAGGGAAGCCAGTGTGAAGAAAGAAAAATTTAAATAATTTAGATATAACCATTCTCTTGAATGGGCACCTAACCGACAACCTCCTTATTGTGTCACGACAACCTCAATATTTATACATAAATCAATATTTATTAGGAGTTTTACCTATAACACAACATTTATTAATATGTATTATGAAGGACGTGAACGAGGATATTATATGTCATTCCTTTCTTCTCCACATGATAATAAGATTTGATTAGTTCAAGATTATCCTGTTTCCTTACTCCACTACACAAAGACAGTGTAATCATTCCAGAAAAATAAATGTTCTTTTACTTTGTTGTGCAAAGGAAAAATCTGCTGCCGCAATGATTCCGGAGGTTGCTCTTTTATATTATGTTATCTTTTTATTCGCGATTTTCTTATATTTCCTCAAGTCATTAGTTCCTTTTTAGCTAGTTGTTTATTTTGTATGAATCATTATAATGAATGAGATAAATATTTTTTTGTATATTCTGTTGAGCACTTCGACATTAAAATCATTTTTCAGCAACAGTCCATTGGTCTTTTATTAAAACCATGACTATGAATAGTAAGAAGCTCTAAGTATTTAAGGCATCGCGTCGTAAGTCGCGGAACTCAACACCGCGCTTTATCTTATTACCAGAATGAGCAAATGAAAATATTTTTTTCCCAGTGGGATTCACAGTCTGTCTGTCTGTCTGTCAGTCTGAATTCCATAGAATAACCATCGAATAGAAAAAAACAAAAGATTGTCTTGAATTATCTGTGCGTGTATGTTGCGAAATAAAGAAATATGTAATAATATATTTTGAAGGCTAACCGAATATTAGCAAAGGAACTACGTATACAGAACGGGCAGACGTTCTATTGTCTGTCGTTTACGCTTAGTATCGTGATATAATCTGTTTTATTTAATATATAGGTCGCAATATCAAATTGGCTATAAGAGTTTTTAATATTTTACAACTTGTATATGGGTCGAAGTATAAAGTTCACATAAAATGATCGGTTAAAGTTTGCTGGCACCCAACGTGGGGCGTGGGTTGCAATTGCAAATGCAATGTCGCATCAGTGCTTTTATGACTGTAGAAATTCACAGAAAATCCACAGTTAAGTTCTAAAACGATCTTCGTTTTATTTTATGACTCAAAGTTAGAACGCTAGCGTAATATAATATTTTTTGTTATCCCAACGTTAAATATCAAGAGAGACTTAGGAACTGTTGTTCTATTTTTTTATTTTTATTAGGGCCACTGCGGTGTTCCGGTGCAGCGCCTGATAGCGAGATGGTTGAGAGTTCTTTTCAAAAATTAAACGGAAAGAGGGCAACAAAGTGTCTCAACACTAAGTTTAGTCTGGTTAACATTGCCCTGCAAAAAAAGAATAAAATATTGTATTCACAACCTAACAATGCCAAGAATGCCATAGCCTAAGCAAACTAATGTCAGTAACATAAAGCTACCTTAATCCTGCCTGTCGAAAACAATCGTAGGTGACACGTAGCACCCACAAGTCACGAGTCCGTGACGCCGCGTGAAACCTAATGGTGCTTAAATTACACCTGAATCACCACACGTGCGCGACAAATGACGGCAATATTTTGAACAGGATTTTAATTTAAAACCAGAGTTAGTTTAAAACGGGTCACTAAACCACCTTATTAAAGATAATGGATTTTTTAAGAGTTTTCTTCAGGAGGATGAGGAAAATTATTATCTGTATTGATTTTGTTATCCGAAGAAGTTCGTTGTGCGTTGAAAATTGGCTGACATTGAAATAAAATTTTAATTAACCTAATAGAGAGAAATATAGTGGTTTCTTACTTTTTCTGACTTAACCTAATGTCGCTTTTTATAATGACCTTTTGATGATGAGTCAAGAAATCTATACTAATATTATAATACTGAAATGTTTGTTCATACATAACTCTTAGGTTTTTTGATTTGACCACGACTGCAAAATAGCAAGCAAAAACCTAGGAACCTGCTGTTAACACTTCGTTATTCATTATGACTTCCGTTTATTCATAACTATAAAAGCCTACATAACTGTGTTAGCAAAACAACTTTTTTGTTGTTCCTCACATTTTACGCATTAATGTGCACGTATAAATATTAGATAGGGGTCGGGAGAGGCCAATTGTAACCATCTTCCGCATTCACTCCACGGACGATGGTGCTATTCCAAAACTATTTGTATTATTCAAATCATATAGGAGGGTCAAACTTTTATAAGGACCCTCATATGTTTTTGTGACATTATAGAGTTCGAAGTCTTTACCTGCCTAGATTATTTTATAAGACTGTGTTTTATACTACCTGCAATATTTTTCTACATTAATGTTCTATTCATGTGAAAATTTTTGTAAGTGTTAGAAGGTGTGTTAGAAGGCATTGCAAATGTTCATTTTTTATATGTAATGTATGCCAAGGCAGGAGTGGGAATACCACAATCAAAGAACAGAACCGAAATATAAACAGCTTCACGTCTTGCTCCGCATACCAGGTCAGACAGTGCGATCGCACTGTTGATAAGAAGTGTCTACTTCATCCCCACTTTTCACCTAATTTTCGAGACACTGCTTGTTGAACGGTGTAACTTAACGCCGCTCTAGCTGCTGATTGTAAATTTCTCTTAAATAAATCGTTTTATGTGGATAATAAACATTCATTTACTAACATTATTATTACCCATAAAAGTAATTAAAATATCGAACATTCCTAAATATTATATTCCACTACCATCACCAAACTTACTCAACCCGAATCGCATTAAAGCGAGCGTAGAAAGCCCATCAAATAAAGTGACCTTAGTAGAAACTTCTGCGAAATTCCTTTGTGTCCCTTCAATCTCCTTACGGACCATGTGGCGTACAATTTCCAAACTATTATTTTATTCAAATTCCACCATTTCCGGAAGTGCTGTTATCCTAAAAGGAATGAAAGGGACAGTTGTCATCTATTTCACTTAGCTAGCTTTGCATCAGAATCGTATCAAAAGAGAGGATTAAGAGTGCGCGCACTGTCCTTGTTACAGTAGCGTGGATGTGAGGCTTTCCTTAACGTATTAAACATATGTATTATACTATATGTAAAGGTTTTAAGATTTATTTTATGTGGTTTTTCTTCTTTTGTGTTTGCTGTTTGCTTATTAGAGCAAATAGTTTTATATAGTATTTTAATACTAGATGTTGTATTACAATGTTTTTATGTAATATTTTTTAATGGCTTTTGTAGTATTGTGTCGATTTTGTAAATAAAAGATTAACAAAAATTTAAAAGCAAATACTTAATAGCATTACACATACAACTCATTGCGAATTGTGTTGTTGAATTTCTTTGATAATCTTATGAAAGAAGATGTAAGCCATTAATTTAACAATATAAACACCAATTTTAAAGAGCTTTGTTGCACGTGATACGCCTATATTAAATACATACATACACACGTAAAAATTAAATAATTTCTGTGGATTATACACGAAGCTTAACGCTGTAATAATATAACGTGAAATATAATTAAATCTATTTTTAGTCAAGTTAACTATAACATTTTCAGGGTTTTAGAGCTTTTCCCAGTCGTATGTCCGTTACAGGCTCCCACGCCTTTGTTCCTCGTTAACATATTGTACGTAATAGGCCTGAGGGCTCCGTGCTTTTAGAGTTAGTGAAAGTAAACCTTAATATCAAAAAATATTTATAAAATTTCTTCTTGAGGCCAGTGTTGCAGAGGCACATCGCGACAGGGTTCGATTCCCACTCTAGGAAATGAAATATTTAATATTTTAATTTTTTCCCTCTGGTTACGAGGCAAAGTCCGGTGTTAAATTCCACCACTCAACGGGCAAAGCCTCTGGAGGCGAATTATGGAATTCAGCTGAAACTAGAGAACAGAATTGTCTTAAACTGAACGTAGTGTCCCAAGTTTCATGCAGCGTCACAGACACTAGACTCCCAGACTCCCTGCCCTTTGCCTACCCTGCTATGTGCGGGATAGAACGTGTAATTAAAAAATAAAAAAAGAAAAGACTATCATACATTTCCTTGCTATACTTTGAATTAAAATATATGCATATTGGGTATTGTAACTTTGTTTGTAATATTAAAAAAATATTCATACCTAATAATAGTCAGTACGTACATCCCTTGAACACGCTGTCAGAAAACCGGGATGGTCATAATAATTCGTTAAAAAGGTAAAATCTTTTTGTAAACTGGGTTAAAGATGAAATATGATATGACACAAATTGTAATAATGTTTGTACATTTTTAAAGTATGCCACGAACATACGACTAGGGCTAGCCTCTAATTCGCGATTTACGTAATAATATGTTTATCTTTTTTGTAAAATCTTTTTTATAAGCAAAACCACTTCTGTGATGTATATTAAGGATTTTATATGAGTATATATGGGTTCAACATTACGGGTCAAATGGCAGAATTGAAAACCGCAGTTTGTCTTGTTACCAGAGCAAAGAAATTAAAATAATTTATACCATCGAACTGTAATCGAACCCACAATTGTATCGTTTACTGTTGTGCCGTTGTGCCACTCTCTCTCTACTTATACAATGACATTTTTTCGCTCTCATTATTAGAAGTACTGTATAGAATTGAGAGTCTGAAATGAGTCATTACCTTGAAAATAAAAATATTTCAAAATTAAAAAGTCTATATAAAATATAGTGAAATAGTACAAACATCGAAGATATTGGGGTTCCACTGACATGTACTTAGCGTGGCTAGCCCCTTTCTATTAAGAAATTACGAGCTATCAGTTATCAGGTGATGCCCCACCCGATTACACGCTGTAAACATTCCTTTTATAACGAGATTTCAACCCGCACCCTCTGACAATAAATCGATTGTGCTATTAAATTGACCAGAAATATTTTTTTATCACGCTATAGCCCGCCTATCCGCAGAGAGTTCTCTTGTGTCAAAACACTGTTCTCGATTTAGTGTCCGAATTCTAGACATTGCGTGTTACATGCCAGGACTCAACCCGCTTTGCCAGAAAGAGAAAGAGAGTGGAACCATAAACCCTCAACCGTCGCGCTACAGTCGTACGCCTGTGCTCCTGGGCCACGACGCCCTTTTAAAAGCTTTTATTTATTTCCACCAGTTTAATTATAATTGTTTTAAAATTATTAAATAAATATAATTTTAGTCAGATTTAATTTCGCCCTCATACATTTAATTACAGAACACCGTCGCTCGATGTAACAATGTTCTCACGAATATATTGTACAAAGCCTATAAATTATATTCATTATATTAAACTACTCGTAGCTTGGATGTTTGTTTTGCGTGTTTCAATATTCAACAGTGGTTTGCCAAAACATTTATATAATAGAGCTGATGAATTTCGCCTTATTGGAGAATATGTTTATTTGAGAATTGTATACGGAGATAATAGGTTCGTTCTCTGGTGTAGGTAATATGCAGTAGCATGTCACAGGTGTAGACAATTAGTTAATAGGCTAATATGAAAGAAAATGGAAAATATATTTAATTAAACTTAAATATGATTCTAATGATATATTTGCTGTTTAATATACAATATGTATACTTTTAAGTTAGGGGCTGCTATTATTTATTAAAGATTAATTAAAAACCAGAGTTGAGTTACGACACCCACAAACCAAAATAAACACTTTTTGCTTGCTTCCCTGCAAACATAAATAAGATTCATAAAGATAGTATAAAACAAAAACGTTAAAAACAAACAAAACATCACATTTTCTTAAATGTGCCAATTTGTCCTTGTCGTTCTGCCAATGACGGCCAAGTAAAAATTTAAGCGACGGCCATTAGTAAAAAGGTGTTAATCAAAAAAATCTTCTCTAGCGTCATTTAAAATCTTAAACTTGCAGATCAATTTCCACAACAAAATAAAAATAAAAAAAATACATTTATTTAAACCTTAAACTTCTTGAATTTCGCAACTTGGTTTGCTCGTTCCCATAAGAATGCTTAGAAATCCTCTCTTACTATTTACTTCAAGTGAGCATTGAACCCACAACAATAGCTTGTAGACTTCTTAATAACGTCTCAATATCCAATAAAGCAGCGTAGGCTAAGGGAACCTAATTTTAAGACATCCCTGCTTCCCACTTTCAACCTATTCAACACGCAATGTCTCAACCCTGCATTTTATTTACTGAGCTGAGAAATAAAAAGAAAAATTATATATAATCACTCTCCCGAATTAGTATCGAATCCACAACGGTCGGGTTTACAGTCAGACGGTGTGGCACTGGGCCACGATGGCCATTTTAATTAATTAAATTACTCCATCTAAAGCATTCAATCTGATCAACAATGTTGTTATCTTATTTATCGTATTAAAAAGGGACTTTTATGTTTCCCTCAGGCTTTTTTTGTTTATAATGTCTCTCTTTAAATTTAGCTTCTAAGATTCTTTGATATTTAAATGTCAATTGCCTTATAATGTTTGAAAGAAAGCTTTATAAATTAAGAGTTTTCTTATGATATCAGTTTAAAGAGAGTAATTATACATTGAAAACTAAAGTTTAAATTATAATCATAAAACTTTTTTTGTATCAATTTTGTCCAGCAAAGTACTTTATATATAGATATAACGTTTTTTATTTATAAACTGATAAAAAAAACATTAAAAAGTTAATAGAAGCTTGCCAAAATAGGAAACCCACAAAGCTCGGAGAGTGTAGGAGAGCACTTTAGTGCTCGTTCCTGTCCCCAAGCAATTTGCAAAATACCCGTATAAGAGAAAAAAAACAAGATTTTACATTTTATAGTTCATACAAACAATGCTGCACAGACTATTGGGCTACAACTATTGGATTTAAAAAAAAATAAAAAGATATAGAAAGCACATACAATCGACATTAAGTGAGCAAACAACGTTAAGGTTTTGACTTATTTTCATTAAGTGGACCATTAGCTGTAAGGAATTGGTGCCAAACGAGCGCTGGGCAAGCCGATAAGTACAGCACGGGAACCCCACAAATAGACCTATTAACGGTATAAACCATCATTACACTAAGCCCCGATGATTTATACCAAATTGCTCCTATATTTCATCTTGATTGCCAGGAAAATTCATAATTTCTGAATTTTGAATGTGGCCTTTAAATGGTTAGCAATGGGTGATTCCAGAGTTCGTGGATGCGAATTGTATTTTATATTTACTTAGGGTATTGTTGATTTTAGTCTTCCTTGATGACACTATAGGTTCGATTAGTTGACATTTTATAAGAAATATTTTATGATTATTTTGTACTCGTTTGTAAAAAAATACGATTGAATTTCTTTAGTAATTACCAACTTTGGCCTCCTTTTTTCTCTTCTTATCTTTTTGTACATATAACAGGTTAGAAAGAAAAAAAATATTCATCATCTGTTCATCAAGACACTCCCACTTTCGTTCGAAATCATAACATTCTATGTCGAATTGCGGGACTTAACATTGCGTTTCATCTTCCGGAGCAAGCAAATGAAAATACACAAAAAGCTTCCTAGCGTGGGAACACTTAGGCACTGTCCCACTACGCCAATCTAAAATGAAATATATAAATAAAATTTTATGCAACCAAAATATTCTTCATAAAATTAAAATAAAACAAATAAAATAACTTATCAATTCTTGTTTAGTTAAATTCAGATCGTGAAATGTGAGCACCGAGCCGTCATCGATCAATCTCCATCGTATCTCGTCTATTCTACGTGATATTGCTGAAGTAAATCATGCTCAACAGTCGCACTTGTAAGCTATACAATTTAATGGAAATTTCACCATTTGTGACAACTCCATTATAAGAAATACAATATCTCGGTAAAGTATTTTATGACAATTTAAATAAAAATCTGTGTTTACGGGATTGTATTATTATAAGTGTATTGAAAATTAAGTGAAATGAGAGTAACAAATGTACCAATATTTTTAAATTATATTTTCATGAAACTAAATAAACATTAATAAAAAAGCTGCTTCACTCTTCTCCAGCATAGCCAGGTAGACAGAGAGAACCTAGTGTAAAGACTTTACAGTTTGCCACTCTCTTTCTAATTTTCCAAACATTACGATTATTTATAACTATCAATAAAAGTATACATAGTATATATAGAAATATTCTTCATATATCTTTCTTCATCCTCAGATCCCATTACAACAATTCAATGTTGTTCCAGGCAAGTTCCCAAAGATCGATCCCAACTAAAGTTGATCTGACAAATTGGTTTGACCCACTGACATGATTCAGCTTGCTAAAAGAATTTAAATATCAGTGACGCGTCTATCATATTACTTACTTATACTTATTTTAGTATGATATACTTATTTTTGCTAAACAATTTAGTTGTCGATTCGTTAACAGTACTGTAGCTAACGAATTGCATTGGCTTCGAATACTTTTTTCCTTACCTTCATATTTAGGAAATAGTGAAACATTTGTTCTCTAAATAAAAAAGTACGTACATTTTTTATGAATTTAAAATTTTGTAAAAAAAAAATATTTGAGCATTAATGAACTTTAACATTTTTAATATCTCACTATAGATAAAAAGAACAGATAAATAATAATGTGTGATTTATTTTTTTAGATAATAATATTAAAATGTTATTAAAAATGCTACGAACAAAACCTACAGAAGTTAATCACAAAAAACCAATTCTTTTATCTTTCGTCTCGTCCACTGCCATAAACTCAAACTTTAAACATTTTAAAATTAATCAGTTTCAGAATATATATTTTTAATAAATAAGAATAATTAAAGTTTTAATCAAACATATTTTTCAACTTAACCATTATCCATATTCTCTTAACGACAGCACAGGAATCTCAATAACGCCGATGCGTGCTCATCTCCAAACGTGGGGCCTCGACTTATAAAATTCCTGCCCATCCTCCACGCAATTAAGTAGGGGATACGCAGGAATGGATATTACAAGAACCTTTTTGGGTAAAATTAAATTATATTTTTAAGCCTAATAGAAGGATAGGATTTAGGAATTACTTTATTTTGGTTATTTGTCAATGAAAAATCTTCTTAAATATCTATTGTTACAAAATAAATCATTATAACCAAGATACCACGGAAAAACGTTGTTAAATTCGTAATTAATATTAGGTATCAGTGATGGCGCAGGGGCACTAGCATAAGGATGTATATATGACAGGATGTGAGTTCGATTCCCACTCAAGGGAATTAAATATTTAATATTTTTATTTCTTCGCTCTGGTAACGAGGCAAATCACAATGTGGAAGTGTCTTAACGGGAACAGAGTGTCTTAATACTGGGTTGTCTTTTGCCTACCCTTCTATGAGCGAAATGCAAAGTATTAGTTACTTTTTAGACAATATATATACCTGCATAAGAAATTTTAGGTAAAAATTCATATGTTATACAAAATGGCGAATATTTACGCCATGTTTTTCGCTATGTATATACAAGCCCCTAATGCTCACCGATGTTATCAGAATATTTTCCCTAATAAAGCGGCGTACAGCGCCCATGCGTTCAAAGAAATCATTACCCCGCATACAAAATATAATATCATAAAATATATTATAGTCTGTATGTGTGTATATGAAAACATTCTCACAAACTTGGGGAATATCTTTTATTGCTTGCGGGATTTGCTAAACATTTCTTCGCGTGTAGAATTTGGAACGCCTAACTTCATTTTTATCATACATTTGATATAGAGTTATGATCGTGTCGCAATGTAGCTGAGAGCTGAATGTACTTGCGTTGGGTAAGGGGTTCGATTTCTACTCAGGAGAACATTATCAATTAGGAAAGAAAGACAAACCTCATTGTCTAAGTTGTTGAACCTAGTGTTGAGGCACTTTGTTCTCCACTTTGCGCCTGAATTTGAGTCATGTAGTTTAGGATTTGATTGCATTACCTACTTCGCTCAACAGACAGTGAGTGGATGCAATGGTTGTGCATTTGCGGGGTCTCATTGCGCTATGGTAGCCTATCAGATAGAAAATTAATGTTCTAAAAAATATTTATTAAACCAATTAAGTTTTAAGACCTAAGTATATTCCATTCATTAAATTAATAATAAATAAAGTGAAAATTATATGATTACTCAACGCATGTCATTCAAAGTCAATAATATCCATAACTTCTTACGCAAAATCTACTAAATAAAAAGGAAACATACAAGACAGCTTGATGGGATCTAACGAAGGCAGTTCTTATACAGTCTTTTGTGCCTTTTTGCCAAAAGCAAACATCTATATGGATATTTATGCGACGTTTGTATGTATCGCGAATTTATTGAGAAAACGGGAAAAAAGACTTTATTACGACCTATGAATAAGGAGAGGGTAACTACTGGGTACTTAAAGATTTACTTGATATTTTTGTTATAAATATACCCTGCTGTATGCGGGATACTTCATGTTTTGCTATTAGTTTCTTTTTCTTATTGACACTTATAAAATGTTTTAATGTTAATATGAATGAATAACTTCATTATTTTCTCTTAACTTTTCATACACATGATCTTATTAGGACCTGCTATCCTATTAGACCTATGTTATACTTGGCCATATTTGTATACATATAACACGACAAAGTTTTTATATGTTGTTTTCTTTTATTTTAGCAGTAGTGTAGTATATAAGAGGAAGTACATTAAAGATGTTTTTAAAATATTTTATTAGTCTTCGTTATATCTAAATGTAGCTTTTAAAGATTTTATGTCAATGCAAAACCATTAAGTTTATTATAATTTATTCAAAAGATATACAGAAACGCCCTAAATCTCTCTTAAAACATCAGAGGCACGAATTGCCCTGGAATGGGTGTCAGAATGAGTCAATATTTTTGTTGTAACAGTATTATGCCAAGTAATTGGACGATGGTTTCTCGTTTTTGAAAAAAAAGCACTTGATAGTTTTTTTTTTCATTTCTTGCTGTATCCCGCGTACAGGAGCCAGTAGCCTGAGAAAACCTAATTGAGGCATTCTGTTCACCACTGTCCGTCCAATTTTTGAGTCATTGCGTGTTGGGTGGCGTAGCTCACAGCCGTACGGTGCGGACCAAAGTGAGAAAACGAATGACTTCCCCCGAATGGTAATCGAACCTACAACCGTCGCGTTTATAAACACACGTTGTGCTGCATGAAGATGGCCTCAATTTTTTCATTATTTATACCTGTTATTTTTATATTTGTAATAGAACGTGATATTTCATTTCTTCTTATAAACATGTTCATTCATTTTACTACACTTTGAATGTTATTCTTTGTAGTATTTTTCAGTGTTAAGGCCAACAAAAACGTATTCCCACTAGCTCCACTGAGCAGATTTCGCGTGGTGTTTGAATCGTGTTGATTCAGCCGTGCTAGGAGGACGGTTAGAGAGCGAAAAAAACGTAAAGCGTTGATTTATGACTAAGAGATCGCATCATAAATCATAACACCCCTTATACTCGTATATCTACAGGGCCTTCCAAGTAACGGGCCGCTTATAATATTAATTTCGTTTTCATGATTATTATATATGCTCAATAAAAATAAAGCAAGAATAATTATGCATTTATGAGGAAAATCTAAAAGTGAACAATTATTAATTCTATTAAAATTATCTTATATGTTGTTTTAGTATCTAATAATTTAATTTATTGTCAAAAAAAAATATGAAGGCGATCGTGACGCAGGAGGACCCACAAGCTCTGTTTGTAAGCGTGGCGGTTATGGGTCCGATTCCTACTTTGAATTCATTCTCTCGCCCTGACAACAAGCTAATCCACGGCGTTGAGTTCCGCCACTCCATAGATTTACATAATTGGGCGAACGAACAGAGCGTTGTAACACTAGGTTCCCCTGTACACTCTGCTATATGTGGGATATAGCGTAAAGCTAGAACAATATAAATTGTTAAAGGGAATCCCACTTAAAACATCCCTGTTTTTGCGTAGAAACGTAGAAAAAAAATATAAGAAAGCAGCGAGAAGTATTTACGAGCGTCGTCAGACTTCCTTGTGTTATTAATTAATCCAGCTAATTAAATTTTGCCGCATTTTCAGTAAAAAAACTCAACGCCAACAATTTTTATTTCACTATTTTCTTGAAATTATCAAGTCATATCATCTCAATACCTATAATGTAGCTTGAACAATACTAGAATTAATATTCAAGTTTGAATTACAAATATTAAGAACAGAAAATGCTTTATACGAGTATATGACCAGTCGAGATATAGGCGTATGATTGTAAACGCTACAAGTTGTGGGTTCGATTTTCTATCCTCGCTGGTCACGAGGCTCGTTTTGTCACTCAACACGGAATGTCTCCAGATTTTGGCGTAAAGAGGAGAATGGAAATGTCTTAATGGGTACAAAGAATATTAACACTAGGTTCCTAGGCTAGGTTAAAAAAATACGTTTTTTCTATTTTTAATAAACTATCTACTATGTTATAAGGCCTGTAACTAACGGAAGTTCTGTTTAGTTACGTTCATTAATATTTAAGCACTTGTTAAAAAAAGTATTATTCTTTTTCCCGCGGTTAACGAAGAGAAAAGAAAAGATATATACATATTCCGTCATACTCGAAAATATAATTTAATATTTGACATTCCTAAGCTTCTGACGTCCCAATATAATGATAAATTGAGTGATCTCACACATAATAAACGTCTAGACTGTTTTATTAATGTTTGTACGCGTTTATACATTTTTTATAATTTAAACATATGATGAGATGGATCTTTAAACAAAAAGCTGCAATTTCACGCGTTTTCTCGCAGCAGCATAGCAGGATAGACAGAGAGAAAGTAAAGTGATAGACACATCATTACTTACATTCCGCCTATTTCTTCTTTTTTCTCCTATTTCTTTCTTCTCGCGAGTGGCAATCACTTCACTGCGCCACTACGGTTCTTTGATCATATTTTATTCATCCGTAGCTTCTCAGCTTAAACATTCATTTTCTCTCATATTTAACGTTTCCTGCTCTGTGTATGCAAGATTTTTAAGAAAAAGCAAATACTTATTAATAATGTAGGCAAAGTTTGCACGTCGTTGTTTTAAAAGTAAATTTTCCTTTATCATGTCGCTTTTTGGAGTTCGTACTTAATTTAAGAGGCATTTCGTTTTACCGTGCTAACGTATATACCTATAATTTTAAGAAAATAATTCTTAAGTAGTAAGAAGAGAAAATCTTTTCCAATACATATATGTACCTAACTAACTAATTACCTCGTTGTCTTGTCTTGTTACTTTATTATCAATTAATTTAGTTTTTTAATAACGATATCATTCAAAAGAAGAATAATGGACGAACGAATAGATCTTTAACGTTAGAATTGTATTAAACAGAGAGAGTACTTTGAACATAAAACAAGTATTCCTCGAGCACGGAATTGTCGCTCATGATGGTTAATTGCTGTAAAATTGTATAGTTAGCTTCTATTTCTCGCACTCGCTGCTTCAGATTGTACTTAGTTTTTTCATATATAAGCGTTTTGAAAAATATATCCTAAGAATGTGTAAGGGTAGGTTCCTCCTGCTCCTGCTATAGGGAGAATGGCAGGTGTTTAACTCATGTGGGTTATAGCGCGATGCTATTTATTATGAACCAATCACCATGTAAAAAAAATGGTAGTCTGTAAAGATGGTAATAACGGGAACGGCCTCACAAAATAATTCAACACCAAAATTGATTTCCTCAAGATTTCTCTCTTTTCACATAAGACTCTAAAGAGATTCTTTGAGATTTGAGATGCTTTGGCTTATAAAGGCATTCAGAACATTCAAGATTTATAATCCAGTGAATGCAGTACTTGTATTGTTACCACAAATATTCTTTTCTCGAATATGAAAACGGGGGCACGGGTAAATTGCGGAAACTGCAGTTAATGTCGCTAGCAAATGAGAAAAGAAACGGAATCACAGCTATCAGAAGTTCAACAACTTTTAGTGTGTCTTTGTTTACTAAATGATATATTTTGATATTAAAATTATTTATGCGAGTGTTTTTTCTTAAAGAATAGCATAATCTTCGTTTAGTAAGACTTGTCTGAGCCGCGGTATAATGGTTTCTTTGTAGGTTTGTGTAACCAGGTTCTTAGCATACCTACTTAACATAATATTTTATTTATNTGCTCCTGCTATAGGGAGAATGGCAGGTATTTAACTCATGTGGGTTATAGCGCGATGCTATTTATTATGAACCAATCACCATGTAAAAAAAATGGTAGTCTGTAAAGATGGTAATAACGGGAACGGCCTCACAAAATAATTCAACACCAAAATTGATTTCCTCAAGATTTCTCTCTTTTCACATAAGACTCTAAAGAGATTCTTTGAGATTTGAGATGCTTTGGCTTATAAAGGCATTCAGAACATTCAAGATTTATAATCCAGTGAATGCAGTACTTGTATTGTTACCACAAATATTCTTTTCTCGAATATGAAAACGGGGGCACGGGTAAATTGCGGAGACTGCAGTTAATGTCGCTAGCAAATGAGAAAAGAAACGGTATCACAGCTATCAGAAGTTGAACAACTTTTAGTGTGCCTTTGTTTACTAAATGATATATTTTGATATTAAAATTGTTTATGCAAGTGTTTTTCTTAAAGAATGGCATAATCTTCGTTTAGTAAGGCTTGTCTCAGCCGCGGTATAATGGTTTCTTTGTAGGTTTGTGTAACCAGGTTCTTAAAATACTTAATATAATATTCTGTTCTGTTCTGTTCTTTCTAATATGGCGTTCCGAGCGTGCCAGTTGAGCACAAAATCATATTATATATTCGATATTATAATAGGCAAGACGGGAAAGTGAACCTCAATTTCTGGCACGTTTTTCTCGCCTAACTCAGTAAAATATTTCTTTACCCAATAACAATTTCGTTAAATTAACAAGACGACTAATAAATTAACAACACATAAAGTTTCCTCCATTTTTTTTATATTTATGTAGGTCCTTAATTACTATAGGTAAGTGGAGAGCGTACAGATTTCCCACTAAGATTAAGAGACACTATATACAAGAATAAACTTTTAGATGTTTTTTAAATATAATATTTAGCCTTTTCAAATATAATATTCAACATTTCAAATAAGTTACCTAGGCGCAAGCTAACTTACTAAGTATGTACATAAATAATTAGTATCTACGTACCTTTGCACAGACACATTTAAATATTTAGAAGACCAACTTTAAAACGTCGTTGCTGATTGAGATATTTTGATATTAAAAGTTAGTTAGTTAAAAAATTAAGGCATTTGTTTCTTCTATATTTTATAAAAGATATAAATATATGGAGCTAACTATATGTATGTATTTTATAATTATTTTTTAGCTCAAGCTGTCCCGCACATAGCAGGGTAGACAGAGGGAACCTAGTGTAATCTCTGTCAAACCTAGATACTTCCGTTTTTTACTTTTCGTCGAATTTTGGAAGCATTACTTGTTAAATAGCAAGCAAATGGAAATTCTGAGCAAGGAAATAAAAATATGAAATATTTAATTCCCTTCAATAGGAATCGAACAAAATAAATATTAAAAAAGTTCAATTTCGGACATATTTTATAATATTCTATTGTAATTTGTAACGACCTAAAAATATTCAAAAGGCATATTGACTAGAACTAGAATCCCAAACACCTTTGAACAATACCCAAAAAGTAGCAAGTATTATTTAAATAGGATATTTTGAAAGTACGGATACACCCGTAGGATATAAATATTTCTCATTAAATCCCAGTATTAAATAGGTATCCCGAAGTAATCAGAAACAAGGGTTAGGACGACCTGTTGGGGATATATTGGGATTTGTTAGAATTATTTAAAAACATCTCTTAGCTAGGCACACTACGGACGATAAGCCATGGCCACTGTGAAGTTAGCTATAGAATATAGATATTAGATATCTGTGCAGATTTTAGGATTTTTCATATTTTTGATTACTTTTTTCATGTGAATACAATGCATAAAAATCCAGATAGCCTAACTTTAATGCGGCCACAACACATCGGATGTACTTTACCTAGCTAATAGCAGATTTACCTGACTTACCTTTATATAGGTTTAGGAGGAGCTTGCGTGTTAGTATGTTATTAGTTTTCGATTACATAGTCGGTTTTAGACATACTCGTAGGAAATATAGCTTCGTAGGAACTTTATAGTTTACACGTAAAGCCTTAAAGTAGCGTATCGCAGAATGTATCTAGATGGGAATGATTACATAGTGTTTAATTAAAATAAATAATCAGATAAATATCGCGCGTTTGAAAGGATTTCAAATTTTTCTTTATATACGAAAATGAATGAAAAAGATTTGGACTTTGTGAGACATTGCTTTCTGAATAGCGGAATCTTGTTTAGGCAGACCTTCTTCTCATCTTTCCTCGAATATAATTTAAAGCCGGAATCAATAGATGCGTGAAAATAATTTTGATTATATATTTTTTATGACAAATATCATTCTAATATAATATTATTACTTTTAGTTCATTTGAAATAAAAATAAAACAGCAGCTAAGATTAGAAGGAAATAAGAAATTACTAAAGAAAACTTTCATTCCAACGACTGAACAAACCAACACAAACTTTTGAAATAATAAGATAGAGTGCTGAAAGCATCGATACCTTCACCGATACTATCAGTTCGCCTTTCAATTTGTTGAGGACGAGAATATCCTTTCAACGGATAAACAAATTAATTCAAGGATTTCTTTATATAATTTTTTAATATGTAAAAAGGAGACCTTTATCTCCTTTTTACTTTAATTTTCTCCTAACAAAAGCTATGGCTCCTAAATACATTCATTTTAATTAATTGTTTTTTAACATCTAAATATTGATGAGTTTTTTTTTCTTAGTGTCTTAAGAAATCGAAACCATATCCTTAACTAACTTATTTACTTTTACAAATACATTGCATAAATACGTGTTATGTCGGCAAAAATTTTCACCAACAATTATAGAATAACTTTGATGATTTCCAAAAATTGGTTGTTAAAATTAAACTTCGTAAATTTTGTTTATAAAACATTTCAATATTAATGAGTTCTCTTATAAATACGTTTTTTGTAACAAATAATGTTCTTGTGTTTTTTCATTTTAATTAAATTTGATATCTTTAAATTATTATTTAAGATCTGTCAAAGATTATTGTATTAGTGCACAAAGTACAAACGTGCGACTGTAAACGCGATACGTTCTGGGTTCGATTCCTACTCGAGGAAATGAAATATTTAATGTTTTCTTTTCCTCGCTCCGGTAAAGACTTGCGCTATTCAACACGCATTGCCTCTAGCAATTGGAGGAAATTGCAGAAAGGAGTGTTTTAACACCAGGTTCCCTCCGCAAACTCTGCTATGTGCGGGATACAGCTATAAGTAAAAAAATATTATATGTACCTATTACATACATATATATTTAGTACTCCAATCCGTAAGTCCCGTATAAGCCTAATTAAATATTCTAAAGTAATTAGAAATGAAGATAAACGCGACCCGCATGAATTATAACAAGGATTTACCTAAATCATGTTTGAAATATTATGATATTATATAAAATAATCCTTTCAGGCAAAAAAGGTTTTACATTATTTAAATGAATATAATAAAGGCTTAGGTCACCTAGTTAAAGCTTATAAAATAATCGATATCTAATCGAGTAGGTACTTGGTCTAGAAATTACAAATTAATAGGCCGCCCTAATTCTAGAACTTACATTTTAGAGTTTATTTTTTTTAACAATTTGTAAGTTTTTACACACTGTACGAAGTTATTACCGATTTACACTCAGGAAATTGGTAATAATAAATAGAAATGTATAATCTCAATGTTTTATTGAATCTCCTTACACCTAAATTAGAAGATTAGTTACATAAAAAGGACGTTCTTATCAATAATTCATTAAATCATTATACTTGTATGTAAAATAATAACAATTTTAACCTTTTAAATTCGAATTAAAAACTATTATTACATAAATATTATAAAGGAGTTATTTGCCTTAAAATATGTATTAAGAATTTTCCTAGCGCACTCTAACGTGAAAACCTGAAATTTCCACGCTAGCCTCCCGTCCCGTCTACGAACCCTCTGTTGGCGGCACCGGGTACCAACCGTAGTTGGGGAGTACACCCCCTACCCTCCCCTACTAAAGCTATCGATCTTCTACCGTCACTATACAACTTACGCTAACCGAAAAGACACTGCCAAAAGCTTAGGAAAGCTACACCATAAGCTACCAATAAACAAACTTTAGGCCTAAGTATAGCCTACATTTTTTTCTGGGTAAGTGACCTTTTAATATATATTCATATGTATGGTGAATCCATTCATCATCGTTTTGCCATTCATGATGACGTGGACGTTTAAGTTGTTTACTGTGTGGTTTTATATTGTTATTATATTTTAAAATTACTATAATATTATTTTAGTATTATTCTTCGTTTTAGAAGTGTATGTAAAAATATAATATTTGGCGATTGCATCAAGTGCATATTTGATGCTCTGCTGAACTTTCGAGAAATAGGTCGCCCACTCAATCTATAGCTATGTAGGCACGTCGTCAAAGTCATTTAGCTTTTACGCTCTAGAAAAGTGCAATGCGATCTAAAACTGTTGAATCAAAGGTGCACTTGTGTGGCAAATTTACGTTTTACATAAAAAATTGAGCTTATTTTTGTAAGTGTATACTTATTCATTATAAGAGTTATAAATGTACGTAATATTTGTTCTAAAATATTCGTGTTTTTCTTTTTCCAGGTCGGCGCTACTGGCGTTCCGTCGACGGAAGGCGCAGTACATCAACACGACGACCCACTTGCGTCGGACAAGGATCTGTTTATTGACGACGATGGCTCCGGTGTAGAGATCGACGAGAGTTCCGGATCGGGCTGGGGGCCGGGACCAGGGCCCGACGACGAGGACAACCGCAGCGGATCAGGTGACACTATATACGGGCCGTCAGATGATGAAGACTTCCCCACTACCACAACGAGACACCCCGCTTTGGAAGTGGAGCCGGATATTCCGGAGGAGCCAGAGGACCCCGAGTACCCAGAATCGGAAATCGACTCCGTCCCGAATCCCACCCCGCCAAAAGACCAGTTCGATGTAGTCAGTCGTGAGTAGAGGCTGAAGCATGCCAGTTTTGTTGCGTATTATTAGTTTTAGATTATTTGAATGTAGAATAATTTTACGGGTTAATTAACTAAATAAAAAAGTGAGTAAAAAAGTGTATCTCAAAAAAACAATTAAGTTTTAAATATTTCAAAACTTAAACTTTCAAATTGAACTTACGTAAAAGCTATTCTGCATTCTATTATTTTTTTTAATAATATTATTTCTTATCATGTTTAATACCAGCTTATATTATTATTAATCGTTAGTTAACATATTTGAACTAATATGACTATTAATAATACAGGGCTTATAATAGATGAGTCACAAACGTTCCAGTAGTTATATAAATAATAGACAAGAATAAAGTAATTATTTAATTGAAAAATATAAAATAACCAGCCAATTTGCATCAATTATTAATGAAGCTACTAATATTATGCTTATCATAATATTTTGAACTTAGTTTTTTATTTTAGTAAGAGTATTTATTCAAATTCTATGCTATATTATTATAGTACAGCATAAACATAGCTAAGGATTTCAAGATTTTTTTCAAATGAACACTAACTAAGTAAAGTTATTAAATTGTAATCGTATAATTTGGTGTCGTTGCGTTACAAACACGCAACTAGGTTGGCCTTCATTATCAGCGAGCAGTTAGCGTTAGTTATTGTTTAACTGTTGCTTATCCCAGTATTCTTTCCTCAACATCGAATTATTCGTCTATTGTTAAATTTAATGTCAATAATTATATAAATTTTAATATTTCCAAGGACATTGGTAAGTCTTAAGAAATAAAATTACTGTGCATGACATCATCATATTACATTATATCAGTTTCTTGTTAAAATTAAATTATTGTTTAGTCTATATTGATTTAAATTTCAACTATTATCCAATTTCTTCACAATTTAAATGTGTCACTGTTTATATAAAATCTTTTTAATATTTTTTTTCATATGCTGAGATTCAAATTTTCGTTTACCTTCATAAATCTCATTTTCATCTTTAGTCAAAAGTTATTAGTGTATGATGATTATCGTATAGTTACAGTGCTTTTGTAGGTTATTTAGCAAAAATGTTTATTTTTACTGAAAAATTATTCATATTTACCGAAACATCAAGCACAATAGTTTTATTTCATATTTTTAACTCTAATTATTTTCGAATATTCCCTTCTTATATTCTCGCATGTTCAAAGTTTTTATCTGCTCTTAGGTGTCATCATTCACTTATTTTTTTTCTTTAATTATTACATTATGCTAAATCCTTCCCGATTCTGAATTAACCAAATTAACCTGCTAACTTGTCCAAAGTCTTCGTCATCTTCAAATAATTTACATTGTTACCTTAACTTCTATTGTTTTTCTATTAAAAAAAAATAATAATAATAATATTCCCAGTAATTATTCTTATTGCATTGTTCCCTACTAATACAATATTATTTAGGTACAGAAGTAATATATTCTGAAATAGGCTACGAAGAGATTTATGTTTTATAATTTTTAATTTTCCACCATGTACCTTTACAGCACGTATATTGACCAAGCCTGAAGGTGCACCGGACTCTCGGCCTGAAGAGCCATCACGTCCAGACCAGACAGATATTAGCATATCTGAAGAAGTTTTGCCCATTGTAAGTATTCCAGTGTTAATATATAAAACGTCAGAAGTCAGAACGAAGTCATTGTCCCTTTATCATTTGCTTGCAATGATAAAATATCTGCATTTTGAATTGTATTTAGCTAAATGCTAAAATCCTATAGAGCTAAATATAAAAAATATAAAAATTATATAACTTTTATAACTGTTATAACACATACATATCGTCATATCGAGACATATCGGTTTTTTTGTAGCCGTTATGAGTTCGATTCCGACTTGGGGTAATTAATTATTTTCATTTCGCCGCTCCGGTTTTTTATTCTAACTCAACGATAAATAGTTAAAATAAATTATCCTATAAATTCCAGGACCAAGATAAATCCGGTTCAAACCTAGAACCGGAGTCGCGGCCGGCCGAAAACTCCGTGATCATAATGAACAACCCCGAGGACCGCGTCACCAGCTTCTTCGCTCAGCCTGGCATACTTGCTGGTAAATATTTGTATATTGTATATAAATTCATCATAACTAGGGAAGCACAATTTATTATTTATTTCTTCTGATGCCAGTCGTGGCACAAGAGCAGGAGCGTGTGACTGTAAACGCGATCATCTAAAAAGCAAGGCCAAATTGGCCTCAAATAAACTGGGGGTCATCAGCAGAGCGAGACAGTACTTTACGCCAAAACACCGATTGGCCCTGTATTGGGCCCAGGATCGGCCTCCAATGGAGTAATGATCTCATCTCTGGGCTGGTGCACGTTCGGTTGACGTTTAACCGTAAAAGTCCTATTTCGAAACATTTCTCTTAACATTTTTTTTCATCTACCTATTTTTTACTTAATCATTTTAAAAAAATCATGCAAAAACATAATAATTTCATAAAACGTTTTAAACGAATAATTGATTATAATTATAATGTTTACTTATCAATAATTGTATCTTTTTCCAGCTGTGATAGGCGGTGCAGTCGTGGGGTTGCTATGTGCGATTCTAGTAGTGATGTTCATAGTGTACAGGATGCGCAAAAAGGACGAAGGCTCGTACGCGTTAGACGAGCCCAAGAGAAGTCCTGCCGCTGCCTCCTACGGTAAAGGCCACAACAATCGAGAATTCTACGCGTGAGATTCGGAAACACTGCCACAAGTATATTAATTTACATTAATTTTACAAATTTTAACTTAAAACTGTTTGAACATTGTAAATTTGCTATAGTTTCTCGTATAGAAATGTCTGTAAGATTTAATTTTGACAGTTTTAAAGTTGATTCGTAATGTAATTTATCGATTTAATTCGATTGTCTCGATTTTCAGCAGAACTTTATTTGTTTTCATAAAACAATAATCCTAAATGTGGCTAGTTCTGAAACGAATATATAAAAATCTATTGTACTAGTTGTACGGACGTACAGACGATGTATGGTAAAGTTGTTCGACACACATAATATGTATGTGTGAATTGAATTTTTAACAAAAATATCAATTTTTAAGACCAAAATTTTAATCGTCAAGTGTGTCTTGATGTAAGTTTTACACGGATCAAGCGATCTGTTAGAAATGAAATAGGAACTGTTACAAATTCTAAAATACGTTTGAAATTATTACCTAAAATTATATTCACTAGAAAATTTCACTAATATACTCTATGAATTAAATAATTACAACGTATTAAAGAAAAAAAATATTTCTTTCTAATCTTATAAAATAAAAAATAACATAATAAGATTACTTAGAAAGTGACAAAAATAATGATTTAAAAAACAGATCGCTTGATAACGATAATTCTAAACTGAATGTATGAGATTTATCACTCATTAAATAAAAAAAAATAAGTTGAATCTGAACGAATCTTGTATAATGTACTGTAAAAATAAAAAAAATAAATGTGCCATCCGCTTCTTTATTGTATATTTGCCAGTCATAATTTCCTCATCGCATAGATTATAATTATAATCATAATTTATAGTCTATGGACGCGTCTCTATCTTGTCTTTATATATAGTTGTATGTATGGTTTTTTATTGAAACTTTATTAAATAAAATCCAGGTGATTAAGAAATTAAGAATGAAATTTTAAATAAATAAAAGAAATACTTACTATGGTTAGGCCGCTGTGGCGTAGTGGGTTAACATCTTAGCTGTAACGATAGTTTTAGGTTAGATCACACCCGAGGAAGCAATTATATATAAATTATTTTCATTTCTCCGCTCTAATAGACAAGGCACGGCGTTGACTTCCGCCACTCAATACGCAATGTTTAGTTGGAAAGTGAAGAACGGAGTGTTTTAACGCAACATTTCCCTCTGCCTACCTTTTCCTGCGGGACAGATTGTTACAATGTTTCAATGAAAAACTATGTATATGTAGTTAAAATGACTATCAAATTTTCTTAAGATTTAATGAGCATTGAAATTGTCTATATATACTTGTATAATTACTTTTTACGAATTTTATTTGTGTTCCTTTAGATTTATTTAATTTTTCTTTTATTATAATCATGGGGTTTCTATTTTATATTTAATCGCATTTTTATTTATCGGTTATGATCATTTATATAATAATGTATAATTTCCGTCATGACGCAACGAATTTTGTTGTTTAAAAATTAAATATCTCATATTGTAGATTTTTACATCTGCTATAATTAATCCAATAAAATGATTTTTATATTTTAATAATATTTGTTCTTTATTTAATGATTTTTTTAGAACAGTAACACAATGATTTTATAAATATTAATATGAGTTAAAAGTAATATCATAAAAAATCTACATTATGATTGCTTGCTATATGTTTTTTATAATAAGACGCCTAACTTTCTCATTTAATATGACAATTCAGTCAATTAATTTATTTAAATTATGTGTAATAGTCGTAATTTAATCGTAATGGTGTAATTTTCATAATATAATCGCTTAGTGATTTAAAATTATATTTTATGTACATCTGACTTCGTGACATTTGACTATTATTGAACATTGAAACGTAAACATAGATAATGAAAGGTTTCAAGATGTATCCTATTTTAAAAATTGTCTGTATTTTTTTAGAATATATAAAAGTAATAGATTTTAAAATAATAAAGCTATTAATTCCCTTATAACATTAAAAATATACTTTTTTCCAAAACATTCTTTAAAAAATACAGATAACAATAAAATTTTATATGAAATATAAATAAATAAATAAATAAATAAATAAACATTCCTCAAAATCTCCGTAAAGCAGTAACTAAAGCGACGCTCATTTAGTTTAAGAAGTGTACATTAAATTTGTAAATTCTATTAGATACTAACTTATAAATAGTAAACCAATAACCAAATATTGTTCATATACATATATATCCAATATAAATACGAAATTAAATTATGGATAACATTATTTTACATAGGGTACTTTTAATACTGTTAAATTAGTTTTCCTTTTACTTTTATTAATAAAATTATAGAAAATGGTTATAATTCCTGAGTATGAAAATTTTGCAATTTAATTGTTTCGTAGCGACGTAAGAAACTATGAATTTTGTGGTGACATTTTTTGTGTGGTAATAGAATTTAAAGTAATATGTCAAATAATATGTCCATTAGCTGACAGCTCGTAAAATTAAAAAAAGTATAATTTTTAAACTAATTTCACAGTATTTTAATGATTTAACAACCAGAGTTTCAGAATTGTACTATTCATAATAAAAATTTGTTAATATCCCATATTCTAGTAATAATTAATATTATAATACTAAAATGACGTATCCTATTTAACATAGCACTTGTTCTAAAAGTAACACAAAATTTAATAATTTTGAAGTTTTCACGCATATCCATAATTTTGAACTTAGGTTACATTTGCTTTTAATAAAAGTATTGCATCTATATTTAAAATTTATGACTAACATTTTGTTTATTTAGAAAATATGACTTGACATATTTTTTGTTTAAATATTTATTATAATTTCATATATAAGAGTCAAAATATGTATTTTTTTTACATAAAACTATGCTGTTTTCTGACTTACAAAAAATATTTTATGACTTTAATAATTTTTAATAACATGCTCAATTTTACTTTTTGACATTTTAGTATAATAACTGAGTATGTGTTATTTTTCATTTAATTTTAATAATATGAATATTTAAAATAAATCTAAGGCAGCTCTAAATATAAATATCATTTTCAACATATTTAAAGTGTTATACCACACTAAGGATAGAAGAATAGTTGAGGAAACATATAAAAATTTAAACGCAGTTTACGTTTAATTTTTATTTATTTTCTTAAATATTACAAATATCATAGTAAACTAGCGTATATAGAATATACCAACAATGTTGAGACTAAAAATTATGGATAAGCCAAGTAACAAAATTATAAATGTTATATTGGTTATTGCTTTTAATGTCAGTTGCATGTTGATAAAAAAATTTTTCTTGCAATTTTGACGTTTTTGTTTTTAATCTGTGTGATTAATTTTTAATTTCGTATCATTTTATTTTGAAATGATAATTTATAGATTTTTAATAATAAATTAAAAGAATGAAGCAGCTAAAAATATAAATTAGCTTATTTGAACCATTGTTAACATTATAAAAGTAATATTTTTCAATACATTTTATAATAATTTTAGCTCTCATATAATAATAATTTAAATATCACTTTTGTTTATTATTTTCTACTAATGTTTGGAAAGATTAGATTTAGGGTAGGCATAAATATATCGATGTCCACCTTGTAAATAATGCTCCTTTACACTTAGGTAATTATACAGGTCATTATCAATATTCGTTTTGTTTTATTTTTATCCCTTTAAATATGCAATCTGTCAAGTGTTTCTTTCTTTTTATTCTATATAAATTATTTAAACAGTAAAAAATAAAACAAACATTTTTTTTAAATTATATGATAAAACTTTAAATGTAATTATTAAAAAATAATGAAGAACAATTCATTCTTTCATTCATACTTTTATGTATAAAATAGTCAAGCAAATGTTTATTTGCACAACTGAAAATTCATAAAATTTTATTCTGAATATTTAAAGAATATATTTATCATAAATTTCATATTGTACTTTTTAATTGTTGCAAGCAAACCAGCAAAAAGTACTATATAATTCTTACTATGACATATATATAATAAATAAGTTAGACATGTCTGATCTAGATAATGTAAAAAGATAAAAAAAAATTGTGAAATAAAATAAAGAACTAATAAAAACACGTTTTAAAAGAATGTTTTGCAATTACCGGCTACATTTACATACGTACATTTAATGTTAGATTTCTTACAGAAAAAAAAAACTTAGCGGCATTCCAAAACAAAAGTTATGAAATGAAAACAAAAAAAATAATTAACACAAAAAACACAACAACAACACTTAAAATTGTCATGTTCGAGGCCAGTTGTGTTCATGCTCTCGCTAACTTGAGGAGATGAAATATATATTATTATACGTAAAAATGTGAACGGAGTGTGTTAACACTAGTCTTGTTTTAAGCTAAAATCTTTGTTATTTTTTTTAATACAGGCTTTATCAGGTTTCAAACAGAGTTCTTTCTGTATCATATAGAAAAAGTGAGCATATCGCTTATTAACGTTCACAAAAATGATCAGTTGTGCACACTCCTAATTGAATATATGGTTTTAATACAAAACAGATTTATATTTTTTCAAATTGTTTTATCTTTGTGTAACATTGTAATATTTGGTAAAATTGTGCAATAGGCAGCGTGGCCGAGTGGTCTAAGGCGCTGGTTTTAGGCACCAGTCCGAAAGGGCGTGGGTTCGAATCCCACCGCTGTCAAATATTTTTTGGTTAATTATAAAATAAAGTTGTTTCTAACTCCAATATATTTAATTAATGATAGTGAAGTGATATACTTAAAATAGTTTGTTTATTTTTAGTATTTAATTTGTTTTTTCAGTGTCAGTTAGTTTTACTTTTCATTTCATTTTCAATCTGTGTTTAATCGAAATAAAATATAAGATACTTATTCATTTAATTATTTGTGTATGGGTTGTTTAAATATCTACAAATTACCACTTTTTTGTAAGATTCGCATGGGCATATCTAGAGGTACTCTGGCGTATGCGTGTTCTTGTAAAGGTCCTTTTTATTTTATATTTCTCAGGGTTAATAAGTTAGCAAAATTTCAGGGGTGGGCAAAGCATTATTCTATCGGGAATTTTTTTCTCGCCAAAAACGGGCACGTTAGTCTAATTATGCATCATTGCGAATTGAGCGTTTTATATTATTAAGATAGGGGAAAATGTCTCAAATATAACAAAATTTTCCTGCACGGGAATGGAACTAATGACTACTACTACTATGTTTATATTCTAGTGCGCCGCATTGATTTTATGTCCTATTTTATAATTTCATAAAACTCTCCTAACAATGGGTGCTTAAATATTTATAAACATAACAATAATAATTTTAAGATTATTCTTAATATAAATTTTATAAAACAACTTTCACAAGAGACAATATAATTAATTACAAGCGTTGTCAGGTGTCAGCCATATATCAAAATATAAGTTTTGCCAATCAAATATAATATTTTTGTAGGTGAAACGGACGGGTTTCTCTAGAACCGCGGCTTCATACATCTATCGCTGTCATTCTATGTTAGTTTTATTAGCATACTTAACTTTGGTGGACAAAAAATAGTAATATTTAATTTTGTTTCTAATATTTAAATATATACTTAATCTTTTATGTTGATGTTCAGATGAAAAATATGCGATCATTCAACGTTCGTGACGGCTCTGGGTTCTAATCTTATACAGCTACGGAAATATGAATTTTATGAAGCGCTAGTTCTTTTAAGCTTTCCTTTATCATTGGCAATGTTTTTAATTTTAATATAAGTGTATTTAGATTTGCTATATGTAGTTGGTTTGAAACGTATATTACTAATGTTTCACAATAGTTGTTCTTTTCAATTTTTGTTGACCATTTATATTATACTTTCGCATATAGAAGGGAAATAAGAGTTTAGACACAAACTTTATTAAACATCGCATACAAAATAGACTGTTTAAGAAAACCTAGATAAATTTCCATGTTGACTAGAAAAATCATTTGATTAAAAATCATTCCTTCTGATACCTCCCGAGAGGTACGCCTAAACCCTAAACATCTCTTTAAAATTAATTGAATAACAACAGTGACCTTGTTATATTAAAATTACGTTACGCCAAAATTGTCTTCTATTTACAAAGGTGTTTTAACGGCATAAACATGATAGCAATGGCCGATAGACTATCTTGTATGAAATTGTGGAACTTTCAAGTTGAAAGAACTTATTATTTCTGTCGTAAAACTTTAATCTTCGCCATTAAACATAATGACAAAAATATTAAGCGCGAAAAAAACTAAATAAACATTAATAAACTTGAAATAAAGTGCCTATTTTTAATGACTTCGATTTAATATCGATAGATTATATCTATATCTAATATCCGCTTGGCGACAACTCTTATTCCAGTTACAGTACGATCTGCAAGTTATGGTCATAGAAGAACTTATTCTGAACTTTTATACGTTGTTCTCTCGGAAAGCAATAATCAAAAATTTTAAAAAATCTACAATTATAACTGCGCAGCCATCTACAGCTAATTTCAGAGCGGCCACGACTCGTTGACCGTACTGTGGCTTTGGCCAGGACACTTTTTGCGTTCATTAGAAAGAAAAAGTTTAGTGTAGCATTAAAGTGTTGACAGAGAAAGTGATCTGATTAATGAAGAGAGTGCGTTTCATTGAAATTTGTAATCAATATTTTTATATGTGGTTATTAATAAACTTATGAGCTTTTTAGGTTATGGGTTCGAATCCTACTTGGGGGAAATCGGTAAAGGGTAAATTACTGTGAGGTCACATCACATTACGGTGAAAAATAAAAAACTGAGATATCTATGTTTTTTTTTATTTAATTCTTGCTTACACTACAGACTTATGGTCTGTACCTATGTTACCTATATACCTACCTATGTTTAATCACTAGATTTATTCCGACTACTTTGTGAAATATAAGTAATATATTTTTTGAGACACAATTAGATATTTAAAGGATAATAATTTGATTGGTGCGAGGCTTTGAGTTCTGGCACTGAACAAGCAATGCCTCCAGAATTGGGCGGAAAATGGGGAACAAAGTGTCTTAACACTAGGTTCCCTCTGACTACCCTGCTGTGTGCGGGATACAGCGTGACACTAAACAAAATCTAATCGTGCTTAGAGGAAAAGTTAGGTTAAGTTATAATTTCACAACAATTTCCTTATTTAAGATTTGAATCAAAATAATAAAATATGTGGTCAATTTACGGTTCTTTAAAAGCTCCATAAAAAGCGTGATAAAAGTTTAGATAACTAAGTAGATTTTTTCAAACATAATCAATTTGATACGCCTATCACAATTTGAGCTTATTTGCTGTATATTTCACAGTTTTTTTTTAACTTTTATTCGTGTTGTGGGGTCGATCTGAGATTCTGAGAGTAGTCATTAATATTTGTATTATGCAGACGTTGTTTTTTTGTGTAGTGTGTGTGTGTGTGTGTGTATGTGCGCAGCCCTTTATTTATACATACTATAAATAAAGGATTATTTTTTTTGTATATATCTTTCTTTAATGAAGCAATGACGTATGTATGTGTTATGAGTGAGTTTATGGGTGTAGGTTTCATACCCATAAACTTAATCTATAAGAATCCTTCCTCCGTTCTTTATTTTAAAAAATATTATTTTTTTAATAAAATATGTAAAAATTTTAAACATAACTGGATTCGAACCCTTGCTTTTTAAATAGCTTAAGATAGCATAGTGAAATATCTTTTAAATGTATTAAAATTATCTTGTAAAAATAAATACAAATTATGGTCGTACCTATAACGATGAATACTTGAAATCGATTATCAACTAAATTACTTCTATTCTATTTCGTATTCGTTTACGAAAGTCGTAAAGTTTTTATATATTTATAGGAAACGACACAATATATCAAAACTGAATTTATTAAACATAATTAGATGAAACAAATACAATTGATTATCATAAAATATTCATATTAGAATTTATATCGTTCGTTTTATATACTTACTTAGTATTTATATGTTTTTTTACCGCTTGAATGATGTTTAAAAACGAATATTTATAAAAGTTGCATTTCTGTTGCACATTTATGATGCACGGGACATCTTCTATTATTATTTTTTTCACGTTCACGTCGCGCTTACAGACTAACACTGAGTCGCAACTCTATGACGGCATTTTGTTTTTCATTCTAAATGCTTACTTATTATTTATTATAAAGATATTAAGTATATTTAAAATATAGCTATTAATACAAAATTATAACTCACCTAGGTCAACGCACTTGCATACAAGCCGGTCTTGCAACGTATCAACAAACGTCAACGCGTCATAAAAATTTAAAAATCATTTGCAAAATCTTGATTTAGATCGGCAATCAATCTACCGTAACATATCTAAATTTACGACTTGGACGACTTTTCTAGGTGAAGTTCACGTTTTGACGAAGGCTGTGGACGGGTGGTGGTACCGCAAGGTTAGTATATAAGCTGAGAGAAATGCTCTCTCCACATCCACTAAACCGTCAGCTCTCATATCTAATCATGGCAGCTAAGCTTCTCGTCACATTGGCGTGTTTCGCCCTTTGCAACTCTAGCCCTGTCCTTTTAAACGGTAAGGATTTTTTAATATTATCCAATATTTTCTTTTAAATTACCTCTTTATTTTGTAAAAACATATATCGAAATTACGAATATAATTGTATATTATATTATTAACAATATATTGCAGGTTACCTATTCCGTGATGGGCGCGGCTATTCTATCGGTCAGGGCTATTCTAACTACGGCGGACAAGCGTCAGGATCAGCTTCAGTAAATGGAGGTGTTCTTCAAGCATCGGGAAGTGCTTCTTCGNGCTATTAATACAAAATTATAACTCACCTAGGTCAACGCACTTGCATACAAGCCGGTCTTGCAACGTATCAACAAACGTCAACGCGTCATAAAAATTTAAAAATCATTTGCAAAATCTTGATTTAGATCGGCAATCAATCTACCGTAACATATCTAAATTTACGACTTGGACGACTTTTCTAGGTGAAGTTCACGTTTTGACGAAGGCTGTGGACGGGTGGTGGTACCGCAAGGTTAGTATATAAGCTGAGAGAAATGCTCTCTCCACATCCACTAAACCGTCAGCTCTCATATCTAATCATGGCAGCTAAGCTTCTCGTCGCATTGGCGTGTTTCGCCCTTTGCAACTCTAGCCCTGTCCTTTTAAACGGTAAGGATTTTTTAATATAATCCAATATTTTCTTTTAAATTACACCTTATTTTGTAAACATATATGGAAATTACGGATATAGTTGTATATTATATTATTAACAATATATTGCAGGTTATCTTTTCCGTGATGGGCGCGGCTATTCTATCGGTCAAGGCTATTCTAACTTCGGCGGACAAGCGTCAGGATCAGCTTCAGTAAATGGAGGTGTTCTACAAGCTTCGGGAAGTGCTTCTTCGAACGAAAACAACCCTTTAATTAGAAATTATGCCTACGAAGCGTTCCCTGGTCAGGCGGTGGCTAAAGCTGAAGTAAACGACAATGCGCACATGCCAGCGTACGGTTCTGCTAAAGCTGTAGCTCAAGCGCACGGCTTACCACACTATTACGTACCTGCTCCTGCTACCATTGTATCTTATGAACAAAATTTCGAATTACCATCTCAAATAAGGTATGAATTCCCCGCTGGTGGAGTAGTTGCCGAATCGTCTGCTGTAATGGATGGAAATTCCGAAAGCTCGGTAACTTCTGTAAGAAGTGATGGTTCTGGATCTGCTGAATCCTCTGCTAATACCCACGGCGTCGGCAGCTTCGGTGTTACTTCATCTAACTCTAAAAGCTTTGGTGGACAAGGATCAGCTTCCTCTAACGCAAAGAGCGCACATGGAGTATCTAACATTGCTACCAAATCAAATGGCTTCGGTTCTGCATCGTCCAAATCTCAAAACGAACGTGGCCAAGTATCCGCTCAATCTCAATCAAACGGAGGATCCGCTAGTTCCTCAGCTAACAACAATATAGGATCTGCCTCAGCAAATGCAGACTCTCAAGGTTTTGGTTCTTCCTCTTCTGACGTTGATATGAATAATGTACAAGGTGTCGTTATAAGTTCAGCTAAAAATGTTGACGCCAAGAGGATTCACTGGCGATTTGGCACCGCTTACAACAACCCATCAGGACATGTTCATGCTGACAGCAAAGCTAACGGAGGCTCTGCTAAGTCCTCTGCTCAAAGCAACGGCTTCGGTTCTATCCAATCCGCTGCTGACGCCCAAGGACAAGGGTCTGCACATGCTAATGGTAATTTGAACGGAGGCTACGTCAATTCTGCGGTTGAAAACAACGGAAACGGCTATGGTTCTGCCAAATCCTCAATCAACAATAACGGATATGGAGTCGCTAATTCCGTAGCAAACTCCAACGGTTTTGGCAATGTGAAATCTTCTGCCAACATTATGGGATCTAATTATGGTAATGTCAATGCTCATGCTGATGTTGATGATTTTGGACACGGTTCCGTATCCTCTGTTGCAAACGGATATGGATCAGCTAGCTCCACTGCAAATGCAGGACCAGCTTACGGCGCACTCCGCGCTGATGGATTTCCGCACTACTACACCCCATCTCACTTGAAAGCTAATGCCCAAACTTCTGGCCAAGGCTCTGCCAGCTCATCTGCTAAGTCCCAGGGCGTAAACACCGCCTTCAGGGTTGTCAATTCTTCGGCAAACACCTTTGGCGTTGGCTCTGCTCAAGCCAATGCAAGTGCTTAAATATCTTTAATTAAGCAAACCACATTAAGACGACTTGAAAAACGTCGTAACTTGTCTTAATGTATTTGCACTTTAGTTTTTAAGTAATTTATTTTATTTATTTAATTTATTTTCGAAAATAGTTCTTAATAAAATAGTTGGTTGGTTTAAATATTTTCTTTTATTATTATTTATACATATGTTATCCCATCCCATACAAATATATTAGGAAGGTCAGGAATTAATAGTGACTAACGTAATAATAATACGTACCCTTGTAAAAAAATATAATTAGGAAAAAACATTGGATTATACTTTATCAAAATCGAAGAACACCTAATTAATTTAGACAAAAAAGGTCTTATGATTAGTAAAATATTGTACTAAATAAATGATTTCTAATAGCTAGATCTCTCTAGTCTTCATTGTTTTTTTGTAATTATGAAAAAAAAAAACAAAATTACAACAATAACATTTCAGTTATTAAGATTTAATTTTTTTTTATTTATATTTTTTATGAATATCTATTTCAACTAGAAAGAATTACTAGAAAAATGAGATGTGATTAGGGTGAAACACAATGTTCGAATGATCCATTTTAAATGTTTGGATTTTATATAAATCAAATTTTCGCTGTATCCGGCATTTACCAGCGTAGGCAGAGGGAACCTAGTGTTAAAACACTTCCTTCTTCACTTTCCGCCGAATTTTTGAGGCACTTATCCCACACACAGCAGGGTAAGCAGAGGAAACTCAACAAAGAGTTCAACGCTCCAGGATATCAACGGTGATGTTAAATAATAACCTTACCATAAAATAATAAATAAGATTTTTAATGAGTGTGGAATAACACTTTAGAAACGTTAAAAAATATTTAATCAATAGCAGTCTCGTTTGCCATACAATAGTCCTTAGTATGAAAGGAAAAAAATATTTTTATTTATTATTTTATTAAAAAAATTACATACATTCATATACAAAAAATATAATAGCAAAAGATATATTTATATTATTATACAATTATAATTTTCCTCGCAAGAAAGGTTTAAGGTATTTATGGAATGATTCGTTTACAGGTTCTTTATTGAGCGGGCTCTTCATGGCTTCTTCCATCAAACGTTCGTAGGCGCGGCCGTCGTACGATCCAAGAGTAGAATTTAGTACCTATATGAAAGATAACATTAATTATTTTTTATAGCATTGGCAGAGGGAACTAAGTTCTAGTGTAAAGATAGCCCGTACCGAATTAACCTTTATCAAAACCGTTTAGACCGAATTCTCTAGGCATTATACAGACAGGTGGGACTCAACGGCGCGCTCGCAAGCGTTACCAGACGTAATAATTCAAAAATATATATTTCATTACCCCGAGTGGGGAATCGAACCCACAATCGTAGCGTTTATAGTCGCGTGCTAGTCCACCTGCGCCACAACACCCCCATAGTTTTAATATTTTTTATAAATAATATAAATAAATCTAGAATATATAAAACAAAGTAATAGAAACTGAAATCGAATTTCGTAAGAAAACGTCTAACCAAGTTTAATTAATAATCACTAAGTAAAATATGTCTCATGTAGCTATCGTGTCCAAAAGTCAGGAAGTCCCACGATGCCTTAAAATAAATTTAAACAAATAAATGAATAGATAGATAAATAAATTTAATGCGTGAAGCTTTTGACAGGGTTATCGATCAAAAACAAATATTATTATATAGATAAGGAGAGGTCCCGCTCGGTCCGGCATAGAGCTGGGTAGTCAGAGGAAACCTGGGAACCCAATGTTAAGACACTCCGTTAAAAGTGATATAAATAAAAAAAAAGCATATTGAAGTTTAATCAATTATTACATATGGTTACGGATAACTACGGAATATGAACTTTTAACTTAACATCTGTACCCATGAGATATCCACGTTTGCTCTTTTTACAAATGGTGTATTAATTTGCATGCATAAATATATTAACATTCCAAGGATTGGGAATTGAACCCACAACTACCGTCATAATATTCAGATATTTTTCCATGATAAATATATGTAATTTGCTTACCTCGTCCCTATAATCGAAGGCATCCACTAAACCTATAGCGTTAGGTCGAATTATCTCAAGTAAATCTTCATATTTCCTTTGCAAAGCTCGCACATCCTTCTCAGAGATTTGAGTGTACTACAAAAGAATGTTAAACAAATTAGAATTTTTATTTTAGTTTATATAAAATTGTGAGCAGATGGAATTTACCGTTAAGTCTCTGTTTCTCAGTTTCTGCCTTACTTCCGAGCGGCAGAACTCAACGCATTATGTCTACCAGAGCGAGAAATTTTATTTCTCCGATTGGGAATTGAACCCATTACCATCGTGTTCACATTCACACATTCAGGATTTGTAAATTTATATGTAGGAACTGTTTATAAATCAAGTTCAAGTTAATTTCCGGTTCATACTAAACGTTAAGATAATTAAAGTTGGGTCGATAATAATCGTTGCTCTCATTATAATTACCTTCAAGTAACAAATAAATAAATATCTATTAAAAACACCTTGTATAAAACAACTAGCTTTTGTCTGCGGTTTCGCTTGTAATTATGAAAAGGTTTAAAATTCTTATAAAGCGATTTATATTGAAAAAGAAACATGATAGAGACATGTGACTACAACATAAAGAATATACAAATAAAAAACAGATATAAACAAAATTGCATGAAGTTCAAGCAATTATTTACGACTTCCCTCTCATTAAGTAAACTAATGACGCCTAATAAACGTTGTAAAACACGAATTGCTATCCGGTTTTATTTCAATGACAAATGAAGTCAGTGGGGGCTCGTTTTTTGCGAGCAAATGCGGTCCATTGGCCTCATATCTGGGTAACTGTATCGAAGAACCTATCTTAGTTAAATTTATGTATACCACGACGAAGAAGCGCACGCGCACTTTAAAAATAAATACTTTTTAATATGTAGTTTTAGAAATTATTTTAAATTAAAAAAAACTTACCTAAAAATTGTATAATAGTTAGATTTTAAAACTTTTTTAGATTTAAACATATCTATTGAATGAAAAAATTGAAAATATTAAGCAAATGCTAGTTGAAAAACGAAACCACTACATTGTCTATCGGTACAATAATATTTATACATTTTTGTTTGAAATATTAGTAATATTTATTTCCTTAAAATTAAAAGTAATTTATTTTACGTAGCAAGGAAATTTGTTTTGGCATGCGCACGCTCTAAGAAAGGAAAGAAAGACGAATATTGTAATGATTACAGCTGACCATACTAACCCACATAGATAGTAGATAGCTAGAGATGTGGTACATTTTTTGCTTACTTTTTGTCTAGGTGCCATAAAAATTTATATCCATAGCACTTTGACCGCAATTATAGATCACGCTTCATGGTTTGAGGAAATTATAGACGCGAATATTTTTTATAGATATACTTAATTATAGTTTATAGTATGTTTACCATATCAAAGACGCTAGCTGTTATGGTTCCTTTTGGTGTGTTCCTATTAATTAAATTAACTAGGAAATCCATTAACAATAAAAACTATTTATTATTTTGTAGAGAAGTAAGTATGTATATTAATAATTGCTTGAATAATTTTAGTAATATATTAAAGCTAAACATTTTTTTCGAATAAACACGCTCACGCTCACGCATCTCAGAAACTATTTTTACGATAGTTACTTAATACTTGGGGCATTTGGAATATGTCATACAAAATTTCTAGTTATTTCTATTTGACCATGGGGCCAACAAAAGCTAAAGTTAAAACATATACGAATATATAACAACTAAAATATTATAATAATATCTAAGCTGCCGCATTCATAATATCAAATATATAAATACGAGTATATCAACTCGGATGAATTGCTAAAGCCGGTCTCCTAAATGAATCTATAAAATAATTTACAACGTGAGAAAATAAAATTATGACTTTTTAGCTGTTAATAGATTATTTGCATACATAAATCCTAATTTGGTAAAATCGCAAATAAAATAGTGTTATTTATGTGTTAATTAGTACATAACATCTATTCACTACATATAACTTCCTGCCATCATCAATTTTATTTTTCATTTAAGAAAGATAAAAAAAAAATCTTTGTGATTGTAGCTTTATGTTTCATATATACTTGCGGGTATTTATGCATATATTTAAGTGTATAAAAAGACTTTTCTATAGTTTCATATTTTTCCTCAATGCAGGGTAATCAGCTTCACGCTGTCTCCCACACATAGTAAAGGCAGGGTAGCCAGAGCAAACTTTGTGTTAAGACACTCCGTTTCTCACTTTCTGCCGAATTCTGAAGGCATTGCGTGTTGAGTGGCGGAACTCAACGCCGCTCTTTGTCTCGACACCAGAACGAAAAATTGGAAATATAAATTTAAATAAATATTTAATGTTCTTTGTATTTAGTATCGCATTACAAAATGATACATCCATTAGTAGACAAATGTCTTCGAGTTGATTGAACGTTGCATATAAATCTTTTAAATTTCTTTCTCAATATGATTTTTTTTGAGTAATAAATTGTAATTTTACCGTTCTTCATAAATTATGAAACGTTTTAGTAAATTAATATTATATAGGTATTATGTCGAAATAATTAATTTTGAAATTTGCACTATACGTCATATTAGTCATTTTTTTATTAACAATCAATTTTTATTTTGGAAATAAAAATGAAATTGTTTCTTTTTTTAGCGTCAGCTGTATCCTGTTCATAGAAGCTAGGCAGAGGGAATCTGGGAACCTGTTTACCTATGTTATGACACTCGGTTCCCATTAAAACACTTTCGCTTTTCAATTTCCGCTGATTTCTGGAGGCGTGTTAAATGGTGGAACTTAACGCCGCGCTTTTTCTCTTTATCAGAGCGAGGAAATAAAAATATTAAATATTGCGTTTGCTCGAACGGGAATCGAACCCACAACCTATTGTGTTTACAGTACGACGCTTGTACCCCTGCGCCACGATTGGCCTCATAGTACACATACTGTTTGCTTGGATGTTTTGTTATCTTTTTTCTTTGTATACATCTTTTATGAGAATAAAAATATTTTATAGTACTCACTAATAATAGATCTCCAATCTTCTCCAAAGTCCAATAGATGAAATAAAGCTCTAGAAGTTGTTCTAGAACAATCCTTAGAGGTGGAGATAACTTTGAGGCTCTCTTTTCTATTTCAATTTTATAAACGGAAAGCAAGATGGCTCTGGCGTGGGCCTAAAATAAATAATCAAAATATATCTCTATATATAAGAATAGTTATAGCTATGAATATAATGGCTTCAAATTCGTTCGGTCCAAAAAAGATTATATTTATGAACTTAGTGGATTCGCCCGCTTGTAAAACACAATCATTTATTTACTCATCTCATTTATGTTTCGTGATCTAATAACATTATCATTTTGAAGACAATATCCATACATTAATAGTTTAAGTTTTAGCTAATTTAATAAAACACTTTTTTTCATAATTTGACCGGAGGCATTGCGTGTTTGACGGGATTAACGTTATGCTTTGCCTCGTTACTAAAGTGAGGAAATGAAAATATTAAATATTTCATTTTTTCGAATGGGAATCGAACCCACAACTTATATTATGCGCAACGACTCAAATGGAATCAATATATGAAAATTAAATACAGTGATGGGAAAATAATAATTTCGAAGTACAATAGTTCAGTACCTCAGCCGCTGATGTCAATTGTATAGACGCTTTGTTCCAAGCGTCTTCCGGAGACAGTCCCGAGGCCTCATACTGTTTGAGACTCGACACAGCTGTTGATAATTTGCTGAAAGTCATTTTATAAATTATAAATGTATACAGTGCCATCTAGGAATTGTGGCTGCCCTGAAGTTAGGCTTTTTTTTCGCATTGCAAGAAGAAAATAGTGAAGTGTAATAGTCATGTGCATCTAACTTTAGTTCGACCACGAGGCGTCAAGCAAACATACTGTACCTATATTTTCTATATAAACATAACTATTGCAACTAAACGAAAATGAATTTCATATTTCTTATATTTTGCCAATTTTAAAAGAAATTTCAAATTTGATAGCATTTAAAAGCTATCAAACAGTTTAACATTATATCATTATGCATTAGAATTTTAGTAGATACATTTATATACATACAGTACAGAAATATATTTCTATATACTTTAGTTTTACAATTTATACAACAATTCATCCATGTACTATTTATTTTCATTTCTTGCAACTATTTAACTATATTATTGAAAACTAAAATAACCCTTTGCACACTTAAGCACAGCGACCTGTATTATCGTAAACAATGTTATTATAACATCGATTCATTACTATTTACTCCTTTTATATAGATAAGATAAATTTAATAGCAAAAACTGATAATACAAAAAAACAACGTTATCATATATCAAACGATAATTATGTTAATCTAAATAATGTTATCTTACCCCCTAGATACTCTTTGGAAACCTTTTACAATACCGTTGAGTGAATTGTCCCAAGGAAATGAAGCTTTTTCTGCGAGATATTCTACTGACGGGCTTAACTTTTGACCTTTAGTTGCTTGATGCCAGGCTTTTACTAAAGACCTGTAAGATATTAAATTGTTAATAAAAGCATAAAAAAATAGATAAATTGTATCTATACAATGGTTATCAGTATCAGTTGTTTGTACTTTAGCCATTCTTAATCGTGATATCTAAAAATATTTCTTTATGTTTACAAATAAATGTATACCTTAAAATTATTCCAATGGAACTCTACATTTTTGCAATATCATAATTCTTTAAAGATATTTCTAAAAAACTTTATTTAAAAGACAAAGCATAGTAAAACCACGTTTACCTAGCAGCCTGTAAAAGCAGCACGGTGTTTTCACCCTCGTAAGTGCAAGTAGCCGTACAACCCCCATACAAAGAGGGCAGGTTAGAGGACAGCATGTACCCATGGCCGCCGCACGCCAGCCTGCACTTTTCTATGAGTTCAGTACAATCGAATGAACTGATTACTTTGAAACAGCACGTTAAGGCGTGTAACTGGAAAATGGTATGTTAATTAAATAAAATTGATTTGTAAGTTACATTTATTAATTGAACGTGGTTTTGGATTTGAATTCTAGTAAATTAAATGATATAATTTATTTAATTTACTTTTTTATTGATATCTAATAATCAATTAGATTTTTTTTTTTTTTTAATGGCCTGATTTTGCGACGACAGGCGCAAAATATTCTGCCAGTTTCACGTATAGTAGAAAACACACGAATGATATGGTTCAGTAATTTGAGATTTGAGAGGAAATATGAACTGATATATATATATATATATATATATATATATATATATATGGTAATGGATGAACTGGAATAATAACCTACAACAAACAAACATTACATTAGATTTTTAAGCTTTTTTCTAATTGATTGACATTGACACAAGTGCTAAGCTCAGATTAAACGCGAACTGTATATTCTGCTTCAAAGCGACAATGTCAAAAAGAGAGAAAAGGGTTTTTACTAAGTTATCTTTCTCTCTTCATGAAGAAAATATTTACCTCCGGTAAATTACTCAATTGCCCTTGATTAACATCTCTATTGACTTCAATATATAAATCCCAGAGCCACCGCACTGTGAAATGATAAGCGTGAACCGTCGCTATGCCTATAAGTAATTTGTGTTGTTGCGTCACATAGTCCAGGATTTGGGGCTCTGGTTCACTGAAAATGAAGAAAAACGAAAAATTTTACTACAAAACCTATACTATTTATACTTATTTTATAACGCTGAAGCTAAGAAAGCGAACAAAGTCGTCGCTAAAAGCAGGTATAGCTAATATAATTTAAAAAAATGCATTTATTTACAAAAAATAAATGCTATCGTATGCAATAATTTGATCTTTTTACTATAAGCTAACAGAAAAATAAAACATATATTAATATACCTACTTAGGTTTAGGTTGCGACTGTCTTCTAATAGCTGAGTATCTTAATGCAATAGTGACCGCCCTTGCGAGGTATTGAGACGAAGTGTTAACGATAGTAACTCGCACGTAGACCATCGTGCCGTACGCTAATTTGCTGTTTGGTGATGCTTTGAAGGTACCATCCTGAAATGGATTTGGTGGAAATGGGTAATCAATGATTACTAATCATTATACAAAAATGTACTCTGATTAAAAATATCGTGTAAACTATTTATTAAAGAGAATACCTTTAAAACCTGTGCATTCTTCATCAACATCATGTTTCTGGGTATTCTCACATTGTCAAAACCAAGAAATCCGTTGTTCACTGTATTAAAACCAAGTTTTGGTCCTATTTCTCCCACTTTAACGCCAGGTAAGGGCATGTGAGTTTCTTCATCTCTGATCTGTACCATGAAGGGCTGGATTCCAAAATTCTTGCCTTTTATGTACAGCTGTGCCATTACTATACAGTAATTTGCTGTGTGTCCCACTATATATGAAAAATAATTAATATATAGAAAAAAAATATTATATATTCTTTTACAAACATATTGTTCTACATATTGTATCAAAATATATTTTTGCCACTATCACCTTAGAAATCGAGTTTACTACAGTTATTTTAAGATTAAATTACAAAAAAAAGTTAAACACTTACAGCCACCTGGCCACCATTTATACGAAGTTAGAGTTGGACTGTGTAAAATAAATTCTTCAGAAATTGGATCATAAGTGGCCTGTGTCTCCAATCCACGAATGAATGTTCCATGTCCTAGTTCGGTCTTAAACATACAAAAAAAAAATCAAACCTGCTCCACGCTGTATCCCGCATACAGTAGGGATTGTAGAGGGAACCTAGTGTTAAGACACTCCGTTCTCTACTTTTCACCCAATTTTTCAAGACATTGCGTGCTGAGTGGCGGATCTCAACGCCAGGTCATTTGCCTTAGTGCCAGAGCGAAGAATCAAAATATTACTAAATAATAATTCATTTTCTCCAGTGGGAATCGAACCCACTACCGTAACATTACAGTCACACTTTTGTGCTCCAGCGCCTCAACGACCCCAAACAATCAACCGATTTTAAAGAAACATTTGTATGTTCTTTATATACTCGTATGTATGGATGTAGTGGATATCGAAACGAAAACCATCCAACCGCTACGACGAACCCAAAATTTAAGTTATGATTTTTTTAATATTTCGATAAAATGATATAAAGATATACACCTGAGCATAAGTTCCAATTATTTCGTAGTTAAGTGCTCTTTTCGCCCAATACTCTTTCTGCTCATCAGTCCCTTGACCCAAAATAGCCATCAAGAACATCGCCGAATGTAGCAAGAACGGCGAATTGTCTTTCAAAACTGCTGCGTGCACAGACTGTCGAAAGAGAAACCTGAATCAAAAATTAACGTTTGTATGTTAATATACCGTCACCGATTAGTCGTTTTTAAATGCTGTTGGGTATTTTTTTTTATTTTAAACCTTAACTTCTAACTGCATCTAAAAACCGCCAACTCTATGGTGGCGTCAAGTTAATCCATATTTTTTTAATTATGAAAAAAAATATATATGAATAAAAAACTTAAGTTTGTTATAAATTATTTTATTATTATTATATCTTTTCATAGAAAACCCTACTTACTTAATCCTTTCTTCGAAGGGCATGCTGTCATCAAAATGAGTCCTTGTAGCCTGAGAATAGAGGACGGCTTTTCTTACTGCGTTCTCATATTTTTCTTTATGACTCATATAATCTTCCGATACATCATCTATGATTCCCTTAACACCAAGTACTTTATTCTCTGTAATAAAAATTATACTTATTAAGGCTGCACAAATTATTTCGCATATCCAGGTACTTTTCTTCCAATTTTCAGGTTAACCAGAGCGAGGATATTAGAATATAATACAATCGCCAACAAAAGAAATACCGCAATATCTTGTGGAAGTGTAATTTTTATGTAGATATGTTTTTTTAGCTTCTCGCTGTATTTCGCACATGCGAAGGTAGGCTGAGGGAACCTGGGAAATTAGTGTTAAGACATTCCGTTCCTATTAGGACACTGCCATTCTTCACTTTTCATCAAATTCTGGAGGTACTGCGTGTTGAATAGGGGAACTCAACGCCGCGCTTTGTCTCTTTATCAGAGCGAGGAAATGAAAATAATAATATTTAATTTCATCGAGGGTCGCGTTTACAGTCTCATTTTTGTGCCACTGCGCCACTACTGGCGTCGTGATATTTTTCTATTAAGAACTATTTGCTAATATTTTTTAAAAGGCAACACTTAAAACAATGATCTGTCAAAAACAATAATGACAAAATAATATAATGTTTTCTTCTTTACAGGAAATTAAGTGTAAATTTCATTTTCCGTTACAGTGTTGCTAAAAATGAGAATAAACGATTAACAAACAAACCTTTAGACATAACCTAGAAATCACTTTCTAAATAAATATTTGATTGTAAAAAACAATAGATAGAACAAAATTCTCACCCAAATCTCTCCTGCGTTCAGTACAGAGAGCTCCATCGTCCAACAAATTGGTCAATTCTTCTATTTTAAAGGTACAAGTATTTCTCTCTTTTTGTAAATCAGAATTCACTTTGAACGACATAGCGTTTCCACTAAAATATGTTAACTCAGTGACTGATGTATATCAACTGGTTTTATTTGATAATACTGTAGTGTATGAGATAAATGATTATTGTTTAATACTTGTATATTGTTCTTCTCAATGACGATTTTACTTTTACTATCTCTAGAGGTATTTATTTGTAATTGATTATGGCCTTTTTATTTGTATTTTATGTTTTTTAAATATGTACCTACATATTTTAATTACGTATTCGTACATTTTTAGATTATAATGTAAAGTGAAATACATACATTAATAAATTAATTTAAAATATTTATTTCTATTATCACTTTGTACTATATTTATTTTAAAAACTGGTAAATTAATTTGGTCCGTGCCAAGGTCAACCCGCGCCTTAAGTGCTTTAAATGACAATGATGACACAATGATGAATTTACACATTAACAAGTATTTTTTTTATTTACATACATATATCTAAGGCAAATAAGGAAATAAAATATACTTACTTCACATATTAATAAAATATATTTAATTTTTAAGCAATTCTATTTATTCTCTATAATAAATAATTTAAACTACATATTTCTAATGAAATACCTCTACTAATTGTGTAACACGAAAAAAATAATTGCTGCTAGTGCGTAAAAGAAATCGAATATCTATACTTAGATATTAATTGTTACCTAACTATCCTATGCAATCATTCTCCGTATATAGTATATTTATTAAATACTTATAATTAAAATAACATTAATTAAACAACAGTAACATAGGCGTGCGACTATAAACGGGACCATTGTGGGTTCGATTCCCATTCGATGAAATTACATATTAATTGATTGCGTTGCATGTTGAGTGGCGGAACTTAACGCCGCGCTCCACCAACACCAGAGCGATTAAATGAAAATACAAAATATTACATATCCTCAAGAGATGGATTGATCGAACCCACAACCAGTCGCGTTTAAATTCACACACCTGTCCCCCAGCGCCACGACTGGCCTCATTGCTTAATAAGGTTAAGTAATCAATCTTTAACCTCTGTACTGTTAATATTTATGTACAAATTAACATATTTCATTCAAAATTAACAAACGAATATGAGGACGACATGCTACTATTACTTTCTTACGAAATGGCTTATTGAATGACAAAAATACATAAATTTATTGCGTGTTATATACATTTATTGCGTGTTATATGAAACTAGCGACCCTCCTGCGGCTTCGCCCGCTTTAACTACTGGATTATTCATGTAATGTATTTTTGCAAAGCACTTAAGATAATGTGAAAATTAATTAAACCCTAATGCAACCCGCATTTTTGTAGTTTCAATAAGGATTTTCCAATTGTTTTACACAGCAAGGATTTTTTAGTAGGTACCGTAATTTTAAATCTGTGCTACTAATCTTTTCAAGTACTTATTAA
>JAKRZM010001294.1:53697-147224 GCA_036379175.1 Heliconius cydno galanthus | reverse complement strand
ATTCATATAAAAAACGTATGGGTGCAATTTTCTCCAAAAACGAGTTACGAAAAAATGTAATTAAAGGTGATTGCGGCAGGATTCTTCCAGGCAACCCAGGTGTAATCTGTTCTACTAATCATGTATTATTCATTAATATAGGTTTAATTATGAAAACTGGTATATGCAGGATTCAACGGTGGGATCTCGGTCTATATATACTTTTATTGGACACTATTATCGACTTGACTTTCAGATACGTGATTTAATAAAAAGATAGATTTTAATAAAATTTAAAAATAGCAATTGAAACGGCGAAGTATTACAGTACATTAAGTTGACAGGGTATCAGACATGGAGGAAAAAAGTGATGTATGGGTTATCTTAACACTAGGTTCCCTCTGCCTGGGGCAACTGAAAGAAACACGCTATATATTAATAAAAAGTATTTTAATTAATAGTTATCAATTAATTACAATTAATTATTTATACATTACCAAATAATTCCAAAACACTATACAAATAAATAACAAACACAACAGAAAAGTAATAATATAGCCCGTCATTTTATTTATTCATATTTAATTATAATTTTCCCTTCATCATGGGCTTCATATATTTATGATAACTTTGATTTACAGATTCCTTGTTCAATGGATTCTTTTCAACCTCCTCCATTATCCTCTCATACACTCTACCATCGTAAGAGCCTAACGTTGAGTGTAAAATCTGTAAAAGATTAATATTTATACTTATTTAGAGAACGTTAAATTTTTTTTACTACGAAATTCTTGAGATAAGCGACTTGAACCAAATGAACTAGACTTAAAATTTTCATTTGGCATTAATTGATTTGATTTATTTACCGCTACAGGTGTAAATAAGTAAAATACTCGTATATTTCCCTTACCTCGTCTCTGATATCAAATGCATCTACCAGTCCGACGGCGTTAGGACGAATAATTTCTAATAGTTCTTCATATTGCCGCTGTATCAGATCTATGTCTTGTTCCGATATTGATGAATACTATAAAACATATTCTATAGAAATAACATTATAATAACAATCTTCTTTAAAAAAATGTTTTCTGTAAATGTACACATTGATAGCGGTTATTTCCAAACCATGTTTAGAAAAACTTTATTTTTAATTTCACATTTCTATAGGAACATATTATTATATAACGTTCTACTTAACGTTCTTTTATAGTATATTTAAAATACTGGTTATAAGTCTTCTTGGATACATATAATTCACCTCTAAACACTAAACATATAAAAAAATCTTAGTTACATAAAACGTTTATTACACATTTTAATATGTTTATTTTATATTTATAGTTAGAATAATAACTACATATATATTACCCGTAAAAAGTCCCCAGTCCGCTCCAACACCCAATAAAGTAAATATAACTTAGCTAGTTGAGTCATCACAATCTTTACATTGTCACTGCAGTTTTTTGTTAATCTTTGTGCTTCGTTCCAATATGTGTTTATTAGAACTGCTCTGCAATGTGCCTGTGAAAAGTTTAATGGCAAATCTCAGGAAAATGTTGTCAAAAAAAAATTTGAGAAAAAATAAATATGAAACTTCCTAGACTATTTACGGTATATACGTTATTTAAAAGAGATACTTAAATAAAAAATGTAAAAGTCGAATGTTTCTGGCTGAAAACTATTATTCACCTTTCCAAATAAAAATACAATTCCAATGAGGCCATCGTTACGCAGTAACACAGGAAAAACACTCGGGATAACGAATTATTTTTAATTTAACGCTGTAATGAAATAAAGTGCGACGTTGAGCTCAGCCATGCAATGTCTCGATTTCGAGGGGAAAATGGAGAACGTAATATATGTGCATAGCTGTATAACGTTTTATCATGTATGTTGATTCATGATAAAACGTTATACAGCTATACATTAGTTCTATAAAGTTCAAGTCTTACCTCAGCTGCACTAACAAGTTGGACTGTCGTCAAGAGCCATGCTTCCTCATAGTCCTTGCCTGCCTTCATTCTATCTCTAATACTTTTGACGCACAATGCTATCTTCCTACAATTATATTATTTATATTATATTTAACTGTAATTTTATAAACATTATCTTTCCTTTTGCATTTATTTTTGTTATGTGTAATTATATCTGTTTATATAATTTATTTTTGTTTTGTTTCTCTATTATTTGCAATATTTTTCAGTATGTATATTACTCACCCTCCTGCTACAGCTTGGAAAGATCTTATTATGCTTTCGGGAGTATTGTCCCATTGCACTTTTGCATTAGTATTGAAACAGCGATTCAAGTAAGCCACTGTTGGAGTCATTATGTTCCCAGCTTCCGCTTGTTCCCACTCTTTCACTAGAAATCTATTCATTTAAAATTATTAGGAAAAGCCAATAAAGAATTTAATTTTATATAATGATTATTAATAATAAAATATTACTAAAGTTTTAAAAAAATTTCTCAACATTTATTTTTACGTATAATTTCAGATTTTTGAATGATGATTCATACGTTTTCTTTTATTATCATAATTGGTAAAGATTAAGTCTAATATAATTTTAAAATTATTGATTAATTTTAATATATTAATTAATTTTACAATTATATTAGATACAAGCGTGCGACTGTAAACGCGACTGATTATGAGTATCTTTTCCCGGTTGAGGAAATGAAATATTTTAATATTTTCATTGTTTCGCTCTGGTGTTGAGGCAATATGCGGCGTTAAATTTCGCCACTCGCCACGCAATGCCTCCAAAATTCAACTGAAAGTGAGCGCAGTGTCGTAACACTAGGCTCCCTCTGCCTACCTTGTCACTTGCGTGATACAGCGTGAAGCTGAAAAAAATATAATAAATCATACCTAGCCGTCTGTAGTAGCAGCACAGTATAATCTCCCTCATACGTCCTAGTAGCGGCGACAAATGTATACAAATATGGCAAATTCGAGGACAACATGTACCCGTGACCACCGCACGCGTATCTGCACTGCGCTATGTAGACCGCTGCGTCAGATGTGCTGAGCGCTTTGAGGCAACTGGATAGGGCGTGGAGCTGGAAGATAATTATTTGACCAGGTGAGGCCCGTGAGGCCGGCTATTCAACTGCTGTATATAGCAACTGATTTTGTTTTATCTTTTTCTTTTTTTAATTTTTTTTAGCTCCACACTGTATCTCGAACTTAGTAGGGTAGGCAGAGGGAACCTGGGACCCTAATGTTAAGACACTCCTTTTCCATTAACACACTTCCGTTCCACACTTTTCCCGAATTCCGGAGGTACTGCGTGTTTAGGAGCGGAACTAAATGAAAATGTTAAATATTTCATTTTCTCGACGGGGGAATCGAACCACGACCAGCGTCACAATTCATAAATATATAAACAAAAATTGTAACCTCAGGTAATGTGTCCACACTCCCCTTCTTCATATCAGCTTGTACAGCGGTGAAAGTGTTCCAAAGCCACGACGCAGTCAGTTCTAGGGCGTGAGCCGTCGCTATGCATATGAAGAGCTTATGTTGCTGTGTCGGATAGTCCAGGATTTGTGGTTCTGGATCTCTGGTCATGAAATATAAAAATTGTCATTTTAATATGAGTGTGCGACTGTAACGCGACAAGTTATGGGATCGGTCATGATCAATGTTCCACAAGATAAGATTTTTTTTCTTTTTATTTTTTCTCTGGTAACGAGACAACGCGCGTCGTTGATTTCCGTAATTCAACACGCAATGCCGCCAGAATTCAGAGGAATTTTGTTTTACTTTTCTTGAAATATAGTTATAGGACTTATAGTTATAGTCTACTCATTTAACTTTATGTCGAATCATGAGCTATAAACTTCAACATTTGAAGGTTATTATAACTTTCATTTTAATAAGTATCCAAAACCATTAAACCACCATAAAACTGTTCTTCACTGTTATAACTATTTAATTAAGATTAACCCTAAATAATATATAATGAATTAACTAAAAGAAAAATATCTATAAACTAACCCTGGCCTCAATTCCGATTGTCTTCTGACAGCAGAGTACCGCACTGCAATGGTGATAGCTTTAGCGAGGTTGAAGGAGGCTTCACCAACTAAATTGACTCGTATTAACACCATAGTGCCATACGTCAGCTTGCCATGTCTTGCCGATTTCACGTAAGTGCCATCCTAGATTCCAAAAAAGCAGAGAAAAAAAAGTATAGGTTAAGATTGCTTTATGCATACCATAACATGTACATAACATGTGAAAAAACAGCTTGGTAGTAAAAACTATAATCAGTTATTGAAGTTTCATAGTTTTCGTAAAATTTCTTTAAAAAGGAAGCTATAGGTAATTTAATGATCCATGCTTACCTTTTCAACTTGAGCATTTTTCATGAGCATATTATTTCTGGGTATTCTATATTGATTGAAAGCTAAGAACCCATTGTCAGCTGTATTGAAACCCATTCGTGGACCCAATTCCCCAACTTTTATGCCCGGGAGTGGTTCGTGAGTATCCATATTCCGTATTTGTACCACAAATAAATGGGTTCCGTAGCATTTTCCTTGGGTATAAAGTTGGGCTACGACGATGCAATGGTTGGCTGTGCGTCCAACTGTAAATTACAATTTAGGGCTTTGTAACATTTTATAATATTTTTTAAGTATCACGCTTGGTGCTGTTTGTCAAGTTACGCAGTAGGCAAAAGAATCTAGTGGCCAAGATATTTCGAATTTAAATGTACAATCGATGAATACAGTAAATGATATAAAACTTACGTCCGCCCGCCCACCACTTGTAAGAAGTCAGCGTTGGGCTGTGTAGAACAAACTCTTCAGTCTTCGGGTCGTAAGTTGCAGTGGTTTCCAGTCCTCTAATAAAAGTTCCATGGCCAAGTTCAGTCTGAAAATATAAAAGTTTTTTACTGTTACATAAAAAAGTATATTAATTTTAGCTTCACGCTGAGATGCTGTGGTCTCTGCATACCTCTTTTACCTCGACCACTACGATCAGCCCTCACATGACCTCCATAAATATTCCTGATAATAATTAATAATTTATTATTATTAGAGATCCGTATTTGTATAGGTATCAATAGGGTCCCGTATCAACTTAAGGATTGTAGGTCAAAGGGTACTTCCCTCCAAGTTCCAAGTCATAAAAGTTGACAAACTTAAGTTTATGTATGCACTAATTTTGTTTAAATTGAACTACAAATATAAGTTTATAATTATTTTTTGTATGAAATACCTATGAATTTTCACTATTCGTTTTTTTTTGTTTGCGTTGTAAGTTCTCACTTCGTCCCAAATTTCATAACTATCCTACCGGAAAACCGGTTACAGGAAGTCCATCCGATATCGAGATAAATGGTCTTAACTATGGACAGATGTACAACAAAGCGGCCCTGTAAAGGTTTTATTTATTCTTTTTTAGATACGGAACCCTAAAAAATAACAAGTAATCAGTGGTAACCAATGGATTACTTTTATTGTCTCTGCATTTATTGATATTTAATTGTATTACAAATATCACTTCCTTACATTGTAAGCAGATATGGAATATAATAAATAAGATAATTTAATCAAAATATACGAGTACAATCAATCAATAGGTTTGAAGATGCGTGGGGAGCGGATTATCTTAACATTAGGTTCCCTCTGCCTACCCAACTAGGCGTCGGAAATCGTGAAGTTACTTATACTAATATATATATACCTGGACATATGCACCAACAATTTGCATACTGAGTGCTTTTGGCAGCCACATGGCCTGCTGTTCAGGTGTACACTGGCCAAATAAAGTTGGTACAAACATGCCAATGTGCAGAAGAAATGGTGACATGTCCTTGAAAAATGCATCCGATGTACGTCGGAGTACTGGAGACCTATAGATGTAATGTGATGTTAAAGATAAATTATTAAAATTTTATAATATAACAAGCTCGCAACTGTTAATGCCACTGTTTGCTGGTGTTCGATTTCCACTTGAGGACATAATTTTTTTAAAAATTTTAATTTCCTCGATCTGATAACGATGAGTTCTGGTATTCGACACGCAATGTGTTCAGAATTCGGTAGATAGTGTGAAAAGAAAGTGTCTTAGTGAGAATGGAGTGACTTGACACTACGTCCCCAGATTCCCTATGCCTGGCTGGCCGAGAGAATCTGATTCTGAAATATTTCTACATAAATCCATTTGGCCTCCACATTTCTTAGAATAGGTTCACGAAAAATAAAAATATATTGAGAAATAAGTACCAAGTAACATGTAAAAAGAAAATTATAAATAGGTACTTAGGCACGTATCGGTATGTTAATTTTTTTCATTGTAAAAGAACTTATTTGATACATAGTAATAATTCTATTTAAATATTTGCAAATCAATTGTTATCACCCACTGACATGAAATTCAAATTCGAAATTATCTATATTTAAATAAACCATAATAAATACTTTCGTTCAATTTACATAAAAAACCCGAGAAGCGTGAGTCGGGCTCGCCCACCAAGGGTTCCGTACAATTAGTGCGTCATAAAAAATGAATAAAACGTATTGGAATATGCACAGCAAGCCTTTTCCTCTGATACCTCACTTGAACCAGCGGCCTTAATAATAAATTTTGCCTTCTTTTAAGGCTATTATTTTTTAGAATTTAACCACAAATGTATAGTTTTAATTGTAGGTCAATCGAAAGTACCCTATTCATTTTGCTTCCCTTTATAGTGTCGAAATATGCTTCTTTTGCGATACAAACGGCCATATCTATTTTTTTATTAAGTATAGAAATACGATTTATTCAGGAAATCAAGGATATATCTGATTATATGGTTTGAATTTTAACTCGTTTGACCTTTTTTCTTTAAAAGGTATGGAATCCTAAAAAAGGAAAGGTAATATTTTCTTTTTTAAACGTACCCAAAACTTTCAAGGCCCGTGATGTCAAATAGTTCATTCTTAACAATTTGGGCGTACAAAACCGATTTTCTAACAGCATTTTCGTATCGTTGTTTCGCGTCCAAGCATTCTTCAGGTATTTCATCGATCGTCGCTCCCCCATTCAGTGCAATGTCCTCTGTAATCAAATGTAACTAGCATTATTGAATTGAATTGAATGAAAATTACTGGAAATTACTGGGTCGCACTGTATAGTAATCGGCCAAGTCACTTCGTGTCACAAGCCAGTGTTAAAAGACCTTAGACTCTTTACAACGATATTTTTTTATGAAAAGTTTCATGTATTTCTTACATTTTAATGAGTTATTATACACTAAGGAAAGAAAAATACTTTTTTATAGAAAATGTATCAAAATTTCACGTTTCAGAATTTGAACCTACCTACCTTTTGGTAAACGTCCCAGCACTCTGAGCACAAACCTTGAACGCTATGCTAGCTACGTATATCTTATGAATTTGCAAGTTAAATTTAANGTGTCTTAGTGAGAATTGAGTGTCTTGACACTACGTCCCCAAATTCCCTATGCCTGGCTGGCCGAGAGAATCTGATTATGAAATATTTCTACACAAATCCCTTTGGCCTCCACATTTCTTAGAATAGGTTCACGAAAAATAACAATATATTGAGAAATAAGTACCAAGTAACATGTAAAAAGACAATGTTAAATAGGTACGTATGCACGTATCGGTATGTTTTTTTTTTCATTGTAAAAGAACTTATTTGATACATAGTAATAATCCAATTTAAATATTTGCAAATCAATTGTTATCACCCACTGACATGAAATTCAAATTCGAAATTATCTATATTTAAATAAACCATAATAAATACTTTCGTTCAATTTACATAAAAAACCCGACAAGCGCGAGTCGGGCTCGCCCACCAAGGGTTCCGTACAATTAGTGCGTCATAAAAAATGAATAAAACATGTATTGGAATATGCACAGCAAGCCTCACTTGAACCAGCGGCCTTAATAATAAATTTTGCCTTCTTTTAAGGCTATTATTTTTTAGGATTTAACAATCGAAAGTACCCTATTAATTTTGCTTCCCTTTACAGTGTCGAAATATGAGTTTTTTTCGATACAAACGGCCATATCTTTTTTTTTATTAAGTGTAGAAATACGATTTATTCAGGAAATCAAGGAAGTATAGGTCTGAGTATATAGTTTGAATTTCAACTCGATATCTCTACGCGTTCCTGAGACAAAGGCTTTTGACAGACGAAGGGACAACAAAGTGATCTTATAAGGGTTCCTTTTTTCCTTAAAAGGTACGGAATCCTAAAAAAGGAAAGGTAACATTTTTTTTTTAAACGTACCCAAAACTTTCAAGGCCCGTGATGTCAAATAGTTCATTCTTAACAATTTGGGCGTACAAACACGATTTTCTAACAGCATTTTCGTATCGTTGTTTCGCGTCCAAGCATTCTTCAGGTATTTCATCGATCGTCGCTCCCCCATTCAGTGCAATGTCCTCTGTAATCAAATGTAACTAGCATTATTGAATTGAATTGAATGAAAATTACTGGAAATTACTGGGTCGCACTGTATAGTAATCGGCCAAGTCACTTCGTGTCACAAGCCAGAGTTAAAAGACCTTAGACTTTTTAAAACAATATTTTTTTATGAAAAGTTTAATGTATTTCTTACATTTTAATGAGTTATTATACACTAAGGAAAGAAAAATATTTTCTTATAGAAAATGTATCAAAATTTCAACGTATCGGGATTTTAACCTACCTACCTTTTGGTAAACGTCCCAGCACTCTGAGCACAAAGCTTGAACGCTACGCTTGCTACGTATATCTTATGAATTTGCAAGTTAAATTTATTTTAACAAGTTATAAAAAAATGCAAGAATCTTATCCATTATTCTTTTATATAGCTGCGCATGTAAATAGTATAATAATACATGACGATTCAAAACATGAGTAGGTATTTTTCGTTTTTATTTTTTTATTTCTACTAGCTACAGAGACAAATCGTCGTATTTCACATAAAAATATAATAAAACTAAATTGCATGGACGTCACTTATAGGACGTAGGTACTTATGGAGACAGAAATTAATAATAACGTAGTTCACGCAGGCGAAGCCGCGAGCGGGCCGCTAGTACTACATAAAGCTATTCTTGCAATTTTTTAATATAAATTTTGCATGTTCCATACAAACAATATTATTCTAGTGAATTTTCCTAAAAACAATATTTTTACACGTTTTTTACTATAGTCAATTATATTATTTAAATGTGATTTTTACATTTAATATTAAAAATAAAAAATATATAGGTATTTTTATTGAGGCCGTCGTGGTGTTACAAGCGTACGACAGTAACGTGTCTGTTATGGGTTTGACTCCCACCCGGGAGAGTAAAATATTTAATATTCTTATTTTCTTGCTCTGGTAACGAGGCAAAGCGCGGCGATAAGTTCCGCCAATCAACTGGCAATGCCAGGATAATTAGGTGGAAAATGAGGAACGGAAGTGTCTTAATGGGAATGAAGTGTCTTAACATTTGGTTTCCAGATTATATCTGCCTGTCCAGTTATATGTGGGATACAGCATAAAGCCTAAAGATATATTTATAATCTAAAAATGTCATCTAAAAAACAGTATTTTTTTTTAACAAGTATATAAAACTTACCAATTTTTTTCCTTTGTAAAGTTTTATCTTTCCCACCATCTAGTATATTAGTCACTTCCTCAATATTAAAAGTACAACTACGTCTCTCCTTATCCAAATCTTCATTAACCGGCTTACTTGAGGCCATTTTCGGCAAATTTTAATATTTTTCGCTACACTATATTTTCGGCACACTTAAATACTGCACTGTACGACAAAAATCGTATAACTGATTGTCTATTATAGACAATCGAATATACGAGTTTCATTACATACGGTACTACGTGAGAATACAAGCCGGTAGTGTTTTAAAACACTTACTGATCATAAACCAACTGTATACATATCAGTAGTAGGTACACAAAATGTAAAAAAAGTTGTTCTGAAAAACGCGAGTCGCCATCTCGTTTTGGATGTTCTGTACGTTACTGGCAACACAAGGACACTTCACTAAAAATAACTAGTTATCTAAACATTTGCATTAGAAAAATCTAGCCAGCCGTGGCCTACCTGCCACAGGTTGTGAGTTTGATCTTATTCGAGGAAATTTATTATTTTCATTTTCTTGTTTTGGTAACGAGGCAAAGCGCGGTGTTGAATTCCGCCATTTAAATTTTTTAAATTATTTTTTTGTTTGAATTCCGTCATTTTCAGCATAAAGCGCAATGCCTGCAGAATACAGCAGAAAGTGAGCAACGGAAATGTCTTTATGAGAACGGAGTATCTTAGGTCCCCTCTGCCGGCCGTGATATGTGCGGGCTACGGCGTGAAGCTTATAAAAGAAAAAGTTATACATGTTTCCAATGGTGTCCCAATTATACGAAATTTGTATTATTCGGACTACCAATATGTTAAATTTATATGTAAAAGCGTGAAAGACGAACATACAGATATAAATATACATATCATAAAAATACTTATGTCTGTATGTGTTTATATATGTTGTTTCATGACTTAAGCTCAATATTTTTTAAAATACTATTCGTATATTCATTTATCCGAATGTTTGAGAATTAAACGCGATGTTTAATCCTGTTAATCGAGTTTCTATTGTATAGATTTTTTAATTTTAACAAAATTGTGTGCACTTTATGTATATTAATGACTGTTCCGCTTAAAGCGCGGCCTTGGATTCTGCTACTCGACATTCAAATTTTTAAAACATAAATATAGAAAAAGCAATGGCCTCGTGACTAGTTCTCTAGACTCTAGACTCTTTTATTCGGAAAATATGTTTAAAATTGTAAGATCACTTTGACTTTTATTAAACTTTTATACCTATAATTTATTATAAAAAAAATATAAATCTATAAAAAATGTGTGGACTAATTAAAATGTTGTTTTATTAAAAAAATTGTAAATATTTTCTTTAAAAAAGAAACGATACTAAAGTAAATATGACAGTATTCGTATTTTAAAACCATAAAGTATGGGCTGGTCACATTTGCCGATGACCTTTGGGGTATGCGCGTTCTAGAGTGGAAACCACGCCTCGGCAAGCGTAATGTAGGACGTCCTCCAGCTAGATGGGGTGACGATATCCGCAAAGTGGCGGACAACGGCTGGATGCGAAGAGCTGAGGATCGAGCTCAGTGGCGTGCCATGGGAGAGGCCTATGTCCAGCAGTGGACGAGGACAGGCTGATGATGATGATGATGATGAAAGTATACATATCTAACTTACGATATACGGAACGCTAAAAGTGTAGTGCAACATTGTAACAAACATTGTAAATATTATGACAAAATATTGATATCACAGAGGTGGATATCGACGATAAGAGAACTATCTGATGTATAAATGCTCTAGATTAGGCGTTTTTTTTTAAATTGAGCCTAATGTCTTAGCATAAAAGCCTACAAATGCTATCAGTGGAAGTAATTTTAATTTCTAAGAAACAAAGATTGCCTAATTTTCTGGATAAAGTCTAGTTAGATATTGAATTTCTAAGAAAAGATATTCAATATTGGATATTGGACAATCATATATATTTTTAATAGGTGTCACTCGTAATTTATAATTTAAAAAGATCTTTCCCAAAAACGATCGTGCAGGATACAACCAGAAGCTAAAAAGAAAAATAAATCTAAGCAATTTATGAACCGATTATAAAAATTATATTTTTATTTAAATATACACCACCGGGTAGTACTTCCCCGGAGATTCACTGGGAAATTAAAGAAAACAAAAAATGTTATAGACACACACTATGTCTTTCATATTTTTTTTTATAATAATCATTTTATAATATTTGCTCCTTGTTTTTACCATCTGATAACAAAGGTCCGGTAACGGTAAAGCCGTTTTTTCTTTATTTTATTATATAATGTATTATGATTTACAATAATTAATTAATTTATTTATTATAACTTATTCTTCATCATTAATGGTTTTATGTATTTGTGAAAACTTTCGTTGACAGTCTCAGCGTTAAGGGGACTTTTGGCCGCGTACTCCATCAGCCTCTCGTATGCACGACCGTCGTAGGCGCCCAGAGTAGAGCGAAGAATCTATTATCATTTAAAAAAATGTAATTTTATTAACAGTTATAAATAAATCATAACTTTAAGAAATTTAAATTAAAGATGTCATGTAAGAAAAATTTCGTTTAGGCATCACTTAGCCTAAGTTTTAGGTAATTATTTAAATTTTGTACGATAACAATATAATATGAAATATGGGGCCCTCGACAAATCGTAACAGAACGGGGAACGGAAGTGTCATAATGGGAACGGAATGTCTTTATACAAGGTCTCCTCCTAGGTTCCCTCTGCCTACCCGTTTTAAGACACAATAGTGCTCCACTTTACGCCAAATTCTAAAGGCAGTGCGTGTTGAGTGAGAGAGAACTCAACGCCGTGCTTTACTCAGTTACCAGAATGAGGTAAATGAAAATATGAAATATTTCATTATTCTGAATGGAACTCAAATCCACATAAGTCGTGTTTACAGTCGCATGCTGGCGCCCTGTGCTACAACGGCCTGTACTGTACTAATAAATAAAAAAATAATAAAATACCTCGTCACGTATATCAAACGCATCGACAAGGCCCACTGCATTTGGTCTGATCAACTCAAGTAACTCTTCATATCGATGGTAGAGAGTCTCTACATCTGCTTTTGATATTGTTGAATACTAAAATTTATGAAACATTGATTATTTTCTCTATCATCAGAACTGAGATCATATATAAAAATTTCGGACTAGCACGGCAGGTCAAATAAAAGTTTGTAATAATAATGCCGTGGTTTAAGGTAATATATTGGAAATATATTTTTTTATTTTTTATTTTATTTGTTAAATAAAATTTTAAAAAAATATATGCAAAACTAAAATTAATTTAAACATTTTCCATAGTTAGTTTCCATTATTCAGCGACCTGATTCATATCTTACCAATAAGAGGTCCCCGCATCTCTCCAAGGCCCAATATACGAGGTACAACTCAGCAAGTTGATTTAAAACTATTGCTAGTTCTTTAGATACTGTAGCAGTCTTTTTTTGTGTTTCGTTCCAGAATACGGTACATAATAGTGAACGAGCGTAAGCCTTTTAACAAAATAATATTAATTAATTAAATATAAATTATGCTTAATCATATAAGTACTGTGAGTACGCTTCACGCTGTATCCCGCATATAGAACAAAGGGAGAACTAATGATAAGACACACTTCCCAACGCACCCAAATTTTAAGATAATGCGTGTTCAGTGGCGGAATTCAACGCCGCAATTTGTCTTGCCACCAGAGCGAGGAATTGAATTTAATTCATTCCCCGAGTGGTTACACCTTAATTAGTAATTCCAATTCACAAAGCTTATATGATATTTCAGTAGGCCAATCATTAAAGTGAGAGTCAAAAAATCTCAGTTAACGTATAACAGTTTGTACGTAGCGGCATTAAGAGCCGTCCGTATGGTTCCAAACTACGAAAAATACGGGTTCAAATCCCGCAACGTAAAATTTACTACGTAAAACTATTATTAATTCCACAATAATAAGTGAGTATATTATTAATATAATATTTTAAATCTTACTTCGGAGGCATTGCATAGCAAAACTGAAGATGCGTTCCACGCGTCCTCCATCTCTTTACCGCTCGCCATATGTTTTCGTAAAGACTCCGCTGCTACCTTAATTTTTCTAAGTAATGTTGAAAACATTTATTAAAATTATTATAATATCAGAGAAAAATACATTTTAAATTGAATAAAAAAACATGAAATAGGGTATAACTGACCGCGATGACTTAGTCGTGAGAAATTTATTCGCTCAATGGTCGAGCCATCGTGAAAAGTAACGGGGTTCGAGGCCGCGGTTTGTTTTATCTCTTAATGAATTTAAAGTCATAAAGACAATATGAAGCTTACCCCGCAACCACACTATCCATTCCATCAAGAATTCCCTCCGGAGTGTTTCTCCATTGCTTATATTGTTTATTGCAATAGTCCTTCAAAAATCCTATAGTTGCAGGGACGGGCTTGCCTTTCATCGCATCGTTATAGGTTTTTAAAAGATATCTGAAACATTATGTTATATTTGTATAGTTTTCTACTTTAAATAAATAGAATAAAACAGAAACATAAGTGGAAGATGTAAAAAATGATTTTTTTTATCAGCATGAATTTAGAGAATTATTAAAAAAAAACAATACTATAAATTTGATTTTATAAATAAAAATTTAAGAAATATTCTAGAATTGATAATAAAAAAGTTTTTCGTATGTTCATAAGAATATATGACTTATACAAATCACAAAAATGTCATAATTTCTTTTATTGAAGCTAATAAAAAAAAAACAGAAATTATTATCACTGGGCAGAAGAAACCTAGTGTTAAGAGACTCTGTTCGTGATTTTCCGCTCAACTCGCATATCTTTCAAATTCAAATACGACCATTTCAATTACATATTTATACATATATAACATCAAATTATAAAATATAAAAAAATATATACTAATAAAAAAAATAATTTGTTTTTCTTACTAACCTACCAGTCTGCAACAACAGTACCGTATATTCTCCTTCATAGGTGACTGTAGCTGCAGCCGTTGTATTCAAGCAAGGTAAATTAGAAGACATAAGGAACCCGTGACCACCGCAGGCGAAGCGACATTGATCTATAATGCTAGTCGATTCGAGGGATACTACCGATTTTAGGCAGCAAGACAATGCGTGTAACTAAAAGTAAAATATCTATATATAAATGAATTGATTTAAGTTGTTTTATAGCCTTATGCTATATCCCGCATATAGCGGGGTAGGTAGAGAAAGAGAGACAATGATTAAATTATTCAACTTCTGAACTTTTAGTGACATATTGCGTATTGAGTGGCGGAACTCAACGCCGCACTTTGTCTTGTTACTAATAACTCTTTCCTATTAGTGAGATTCGAACCCACAACCGTCGCGTTTACTGCCAGATTATGTGCATCCACGCAACGACGGCCACATTTAAATATGTACTCAATAATAAAAATTAATTTATTTGTACTAAATAATATTTTTTTAAGTGATTTTTTATATTTTTCTATGTCTATTAGATGAGATCATATTATAATATTTATTTTCTCTATGTTTTAAATAAAATAATAACTTATCATTATTTTATGCCAGGCTATCATAATAATAGGTGGTAATCGTATTTATGACTCTTTAGATTGAAATTATTTAATAAAATTTATAGTAAATAAAACACAATTTTTTTAGCTTCACGCTGTATGCCGCACATAGCAGGGTAGACAGAGAGAACGTGGGAACCTAGTGCTAACTCAATCAACTAAACGCCGCGTTTTACCTCGTTACCAGACCGAGAAAATAAAAATATCATACATTTGATTTCTTTAGATGGAAATCTCACCACGTGTGGCCACATAACTCTACGACTATATAATATATTTTAGCATAAAAATAAATTAAAAATCAAAAGAAAAATATATATAATTTATACATTTTCTATAAGTTGGTATACCTCGCCAAGTCTTTCCACGTTGTTTTCAGCGATTTCCTTCATAACATCAGAGTATAGCTCCCACATCCACAACCCTATCACCCTGAAGGCGTGGCTTGAAGCGATCGCTATGAACAACTTGTGCTGCTGTGTTGTATAGTCCAGGATTTGGGGCTCGGGTTCACTGTTAATTAATGTTTTTAATCATTTAGTGTCATGTATCCCTCACCGAACGGATAAGGACACTTGCGTTCCCCACTTTCCACCAAATTCTTGAGGCATTGCATGTTGAGTGGTGGAACGTTACCATAACGAAATATGGATTTTTTAATTCCACTGAATAGAAATCGAATTCACAACCGTCGCGTCTACAGGCACACTGTTGTGTCACTGCGCCATGACGGCTCTATTATCAATATTGTACTAAATATTATTTTGTTTTGAGCTTCACGCTGTATCCCGCACCCAGCAGGGTAGGCCGCAGGGGAACCTAGTGTTAAAACACTCTGGTAAATTTTTCAAGGCATTGTCTGTCGAGAGCCTCACCTAGACGCCGCACTTCACCTTCTTAGCAGAGCAAAGAAATGAAAATATTAATTAATCTCGCCGAGTGAGAATCGAACCCACCACCGTCGCCACGCCGGCCTCTTGTATTTATATTCCAAGCATAAAGGTATTTGAGGTGTCCGGGAGCTATTTTTAGTTGATTTTTAATTTCTTACACTTAACGGTGTAGAAAAATGTACTTTCTAAGATGGAAACTGTACTTATATATGTTTATAGTAGGTACAACAAACGCAATCTTCAACACAATTATAATAAATAACTAATTTTACTTACTCTTGTTTTAGCTTAGACTGGTGTCTGACTGCGGAGTACCGCACGGAGATCGTGGCGGCGGCCGACACCAGGAACGACATGTCAGTCAACAATTGAACTCTAACTACTACCATTGTGCCATATGTCAATTTGTCGTGCTTCGTCCGTTTGTATGAACCATCCTGAAATGATATTCCATATACTTAAGGTTAAGGCCATCGGGATAGCGTTGAGGAATGATTAAATAAATATTGATATAACGCTACGTCATTTGTTTACGATATATTTTAATAATAAATATCGAAACAAGTCATTGCGCTAGTTTAGGTTGCAAAAAAATAAAATTTATCAGCTTACCCTCGACACTTGAGCGCTTCCCATCAACATATTCTTTCTTGGTATTCTAATATTGTTTAGTCCTAGAAAACCGTTATTGGCTGTGGCAAAACCAATTTTAGGCCCAATTTCCCCCACTTTAATGCCAGGAAGAGGTTCGTGGGTGTCATAGTCTCTTATTTGCAAAACAAATAAGTGAATACCGTGACATTCGCCCCGTATTATTAGTTGGGCCATTACGATGCAAGTGTTAGCCGTTTGACCCACTGGAATTTTTTATAAGCAATAGTTTTAATTGCGCTGCATTTCTTTTTATAATATTAGCTAAACGAGAGAAAAGTAGTGTAGGATATAATCTTTCGGTGTCAGTCACTCATTTTTGATTACAGAGAAAAGAAATTGAAAGAAAAGAAGAAATATCAAGTTAAACTCACAACCACCAGGCCAAAATTTGTATGATGTAATTGTAGGACTGTTCAATATAAATTCATCGGTATCAGGATCAAATGTTGCAGTGGTTTCTAAGCCTCTTAAAAATGAGCCATGTCCAAGCTCAGTCTGAAATATAATTTTTCTATTAACAATTAGTTTTACCATTATTTTAACCGCGTTAACAAATAAAATTGGTTGGTTCAAATCATTCAAAATTTTTCATATACTTTTTTTATTATTTTATTCTATATATTACAAAATTTCAACATACTATAAACTAAAATAATATTGGTACAAACCAGGGCATATGTTCCAATAATTCGATAATCCTTTCCAACCCATTGTGCCTTTTGTTCGTCACTGCCTTGACTCAAAATAGTCGGCGTGAACAAAGCGTAGTGATTTAAGAATGGGTCCACATTCTGTATTACGCCTTGAGCTACTCTATACTTGTTTGATGGCCTAAAAAATGTTTACCTTTTATTTTTCGAGAAAACTTTGTATCATGACACTCCGTTCTCCGCTTATATTTCGAATTAGAGAAATAAAATTAGATGCAGCATTACTTGTTGGATCGTGGAATGTCACATTCTATTTTATCATTCTATTCTTAACTATGAGTCCCATTTCTTAACTATGAGTTTATTACTTTGGAGAAAATTAAAAGAGTTTGATGTCTTAAATAAAACTTTTAGATGAAATATCCATAATAACTCTTATCCTCTTATAATTTAGAAAAAAATTGAAGTTTTACACGCGTGCTCCGCAGCGATATCTCAACACACTCTTTAGATGAAGTAATAATTTATTGATATTATTTTACATGTTTTTTAGCCTCCCAATTTATCTATAGCGGGGGCAACGAAACGTCTTCTACTGTCATCTACCTCCTTATACCTGCACCTGGCAAGCTGCAACTTGATCTTCGAAAGAAGACTAACCATCTAAAGAAAAAAATACTCACGAACGATCAACTTCATGGAGACGACCATCTAAAAACTTAAGAAGAAAATCGTACAATATACATCCTTTTCTAATGACATTCTCATATTTTTCTTTGTGACTCATGAAATCTTCAGGTATTTCGTCCTGAAGTTCCTCTATGTTTAGCACTAATTCCTCTGTAAAAACATTAATTTAAATTAACTCTTACATTGACTGATAAAGATATTTCAAAATACGCTAAAAAGAATCAGAAATTAATTATATATATCTTTCATTTTAAGGAGATTTGAAAAAAAATGTGTGTGTAGTAGTTGCACTACAAAAATGCAGCAGCATACAGCGTAAAGCTAATAAAAATAGAATTTACCGATACGTTTTCTCTGTTTAGTATTTTCTTCGCCGCGATCGATAAAATATATAAGTTCTTCGATATTAAAGCTGCATTTCCTCCTTTCTTTTACTAAATCTTCATTAATGTAAGTCATTTTGATCTTTTCTTATTGTTCAATCCTTAGAAAAGCAATAAATAAGGTTTAATTATCATAATATTTATATCAATAACTGTCGCTAGTTGTGGATTCGATTCTCAGTCTAGAAACTTATAAAATTTTAATAGCTTAGTGCTTCCACCTGGTAATTGATATCTTCGGATGAATGAGTGTGAGAATGAAAGAGTTCAACGCCACGATGGCCTCAACGTTTATGTTGATTCATGATAGTATTATAAAATTTTATTGTTAATTCACCTTTGTAATGAAGAATTAATAATTAACTACTGCAATACATATATGTATTGCGGTAATTAATTAATTATAATATATTAAAATATAACTAATTAATTTTATTTTAAAAAACGACTAAATTTTATTTATTTAAAATGTTTTTTTTTACTTTCTAGTGTTATAACATACCGCATTTCTATGACTATGGCTATTTTAAAACTATATAAATTTCAGGCCATTTTGTTTCAGTCTGACAAACAGTGACTGTGACAGTGACCCCACTATGGAGAATGTCTTATTTTCATTTCCTTCTTCTGTAGACAACGCGTGGCGTTGATTGCCGCAATAATATAATATACAATGTTGTTCACTGGCTAGTGTCTATGTCTGTGCATGCGCATTTGTGCATATCTACTATAAATATTTTATTCCCGCACATTGCATGATTACCCTATACAGAGGAAACTTGAGGGCTAACGGTGGAATCACTTCGTCCCCATTCGACCGTCGAGTTCTCGAGGCATTGCGTGTTGAGTGGTGAAACTTAACGCCGCGCTTTGCTTCTACACTAGAGCGAAGAATGTTCCATATTGTATTTCTTGAAGTGGTAATCGAACCCACAATCTGTCAACTAGTCTCAAATTTTATTTGCCTTTAAATTAAACGTAATGACATGAGTAAGCTGACCGTAACCCCGAAGTCAAATTGAATAAAATAAATATAAAACAAGTAATTTAAATATAATACCTACATATATGTATATAGCACTTCACAAATAAACTGTCTTGTGTTCCCGACGAAGACAAATGCACTAGTGATATTTTTAATTACAAGCCTTTGGTACCTTGCAATCAACAAATATGTGTTTGTATAATGTATATCAATATGGCAAAAAAAAACTGTGTGTATGTACGCACGTAACAAGTTATATTTCTTTAGGGTAATAAGATATTTCTTTTATAGGCCTTACCCGCAAATAGCAGGGTAGGCAGAGGGAACCCAGGCTTAAGATCTTTCATTCACCAATTTCCGTCGATTTTTGGAAGCATTGCATGTAATGTCGCGCTTAGTTTGTTACCAGAGGCCATCGTGACGGAGTGGCACAAGCGTATAACTATAATCGCGACTGTTATGGGTTCGATTCCTACTCGATGAAATTAATGATTATGTTAATTGATTTTTTCGCTCTCGTTATAAGATAAAGTCTTTCTAATAAAATTATTCTTCGCATTATCCTATGGGATTATAGAGAAAACGATAATAATAAAAAAAAACGAAATAATTATTTATTATTTCGTTTTTTTTTAAAAAACTCTAATTTTATATTTTTTTAATAAAAGAAATGAACTACTAATATAGTAATAGTGAAGTTGCATAGATGTGTGTGTCTGTTCATTGAAAATATATGAGAAAAAATATTATAGGAACTGTTTTCGAAAGTAATTGGGAAAGGTGAGAAAAAAATGATTTCGTAGTACAAGCGGGCGAAGCAGCGATCGGTAGCTAGTATTTAATAAAAAAATAAAACAATTCAATTAACACTTTAAACATAATTTATTTATATTAATTTAATTATGAATAAAGTTCAATAAATAATTATTAAAACTGTACAAAAATACAACAAGTATATAAAACAAAGTTATATCTACATATATTTAAATAATAAACACCTGTATTTCGATATTTGATATATATTTTTAATCCGTCACAATAATAGTATAATTTGTACTAAAAATATACAATTTTTAAGTTGAAAATTATTTACAATTTATGTAACAGCCACCATTTAATTACATAACTAAGTATAAACCCTGTTTTCCTTACAAATAACAATTCAAAATGCTATTAAGATTAAAAATATATATATCACAGCTTTCCTCTCATGAAAGGCTTGAGGTATTCATGGAAAGTAGAATTGACTGTTTCTTGATTTAGAGGGTTTTTCCGCGCTTCCTCCATTAGTCTTTCGTAGACCTGGCCGTCGTACGCGCCTAGAGTTGAAAGAAGCATCTGTAAAACACAAATGACTGAATGAAATAAACGTAATAAAATGTCATAAATTTTTTTAGAGGCTAGATGGACTGGTGTGGATTCGATCCCCACTCGAGGAAATGAAACATTTATTTATAATTTATATTTTCATTCTCTGTGAAAATTTATATTTTTATGCCCTGGTGTCGAGACAAAGCGCGGCGTTAAGTTCCGCCGATACATTTAATTACAGAAAATATCATGTAATAAATACTAGGGGTGCGAACCGGATCTCAATTTTGATTGGCTGCGCTCGCAAAATCTCGGTAGTGTTCACATGTTGAGCGAAGCGATAAATGAATTTTTGAATTTTTAGAAAAAAATCTCTAAAACCATCTACGTGGTCATATCTATATGTTCGCAAATTTTCATCTCAATCGGTCAAACCGTTTGGCAGCCTATTTCTGACAAAGAGTGTAAAAATTATCCAGTAGAGCTCTCCGCTCGCTTAAAATTAAAAATCTCAAATAAAAATTGCATATAAAAATTACAGATATGCCTTATTTAGATAAAACTTTTTTTACCTCATCCCTAACATCAAAAGCGTCAACTAAACCAACAGCATTGGGTCGTAGCTTCAGCAGTATATCCTCGTACCAGATTTGAAGAGATTCTGCGTCCTTATACGATATTGAAGCATGCTGAAAGAAAAAGTTATAAACTATTAAGATTAAGCCCTGGGACGCCGCGTTTCCTCTACCAGACTAGGAAAATAAAAAGTGTATTATTTAATTTATTCAAACATAATTATTCCCTCGGGGAATAGGAAGGAAGGAAGAGGAAGTGGGCAACGGAAATGTCTTAATGGGAACGGAATATCTTAACACCAAGTTCCCAGATTATCTCTGCCTACCCTGTTATATGCAGGATAGCACGTGAAGCTAAAAAAATGTGGTTTACTCACTTGTAATAAATCACTAAGTCTTTGCAATGCCCAATACGCACAGTACAGTTCAAGTAACTGTTTAAGAACTATATGAAGTTCTGGAGACAATGTGTGAGCAGCCTTCTTGACTTCTTCGCAAAATGTTGATAAAATAATTGCTCTACAGTGTGCCTGAAATATAAAAATAAATTAAATAAATTAATATTTATATATAACTTTTTATTTTCTACTCTAATATTTTATTTTATCTAATGTTTAACCAGACAAGACGCGGCGTTATGTTCCGCCACTCGATACGCAAAGCCTCGAAAATTCTGTGGAAAGTGAGAAACGGAGTGTCATAACACTAGATTTCTACTGCCTATTCTGCTAATACACCAGACCTGCATCTGTAAAAAAAAAAAATAAAAAACAATAATTTCAAGTTATATTGATTCTTTCAAGTTACCTCTGCCGCATCAACCAGTTGAACAGAAGTAATGTTCCATGCATCTTCAAATGACATTCCTGACGCTACTCTCTGTTCCATGTTGCTGACACACATCGATATCTTTCTGTAATTAATTGTTTTTTTTATGTTTTTGACACTGGAATTTTCCACTAATAAAAAGATAAGTGAGGCCTTTACATGAATGTAAACACGACAGATTGTGGGTTGTGGGAATAAAACATTTATTATTTCTATATCGTTCCTTCGTTCTGGTAACAAAGCAAAGCGTGAAGAGGGAAACGGGAAGCTATCAATTTGAATGTAAGAGGTATGATAAAATTATCCAGAACAAATTTAAAAGGAAATATGGTAACTATAACTTTGTCCTCTACAAAAATGATGTCAGTATCTTACCTCATAGAAACGATTTGGAAACCACGAACAATATATTCGACGGAGTTTTGCCAGGTTTTGTAGACGTCTTGTCTGACATCAGCCAAATATTGGACTGTAGGATATAAGTTACCGTTATCCACCTGTTGCCAACTTTTCGCTAAAAATCTATAAAAGAATAAACAAATATATATTAAAAAACCGGTCAAATACGAGTGGAAGTCGCATACCGCGGGTTCCGTACCAATTTCTGAATTATATGCCAACGAGTAGTACAATTTATAAAAATTGACAAACAAAAAATTTGCGGACGTATTTATTCATTCTGTATGAATTGAACCACAATTATAAATTTATAATGTTATTTTTAAGATTTTCTTTGATTGAACGCGAGTGTCAGGAATTATTAGTTCAAATCGAACAATTATTTTTATATTGGATAGTCCATTTTAACCAGGACAACTGTATTAAATTACATTATTCATTTTGATGTAACCCACTGTGTCTGTGGTCAAAATATACTGGGAATACACATCTCTTAGATATTTCTAGTGAAAGCTAGTACTATATATACATAGCATACCTAGCAGTCTGCAATAATAACACGGTGTTTTCCCCTTCATAAGTACACGCGGCAGTGGCCTGAGCGTACAAGCTGGGTAAATTGGAAGACATCATGAACCCATGACCACCGCAGGCGAGGCGACAGCGCTCTANAAAAAAAACAAACTTTCTCAATTTTCTCCGGATTCCATAATCGAAACCTAACCAAACTTTCACCAAATTATCCTTGAAGTGTATCCTTTCAAATAAAAAAAGAATCATCAAAATCGGTTGGCGCGACATTGAGTTATTCGGCTATTAGTCGCGCACATGCCTAATGCAAATTTAAGACTTATGTGATTTTCTCATAGATACCATTGTCAGACATGGACCAAAAAAAAATGGGACCATTCGGGAAGCTATAGCTTTCAAATAAAAAAAAAATTATCAAAATCGGTTCACCCAGGTAAAAGTTATGAGGTAACAAACATAAAAAAAAAATAAAAAAAAAAAAAAAATACAGTCGAATTGATAACCTCCTTTTCTTACAGAAGTCGGTTAAATATGACATTTAATTATGTTCATAAAAATATAGAACCGAGATAGCCGTCGTCGTGCGCAAGGCAATAGTGAAGGGTGCTACTGATTGTCACAGAAAAGAAATATGTCCTTTAAATACTACCTGTTTTGGTGAAAGAAACTAAGGTATTAAATGTCACAGAAAAGAATGGTCCCTTCAAATAGTACCGCGAATCTTAAGCTGATCTTTGCATTTTCGTGAGTAATTATAAAAATAGAAAAAGCTTTTTTTTAATAGTGTGAAAATAGTAAATGGTTGATAATTGTTTGATTCAAATTTATTAATCATATTTTTTAAAAATATTAATTAATATATTTAAAGTGAGTTGCATGTAAAAATACCAATACCTAACTTGTGATAAGTGTGGTAAATACAATAATTATATAGTCAATAATAATAATAATTATTAATTATAGTCTATAATTATTATAGTCTACTACGACTCACTAAAAAAATTGCATTGCTATTCTTAATATGCTAAGTATTCTACGTAACAAATAAATCTTTTTTTCTCGTTAATTTATGCTAGAAAAGAAAACGATACTAATAATAGAAAAAAAGGTATTTAATAGATACATTGAAAGATTTAATAGGTTTTTATATTTTTTATCATAACACACTATCTAGATAAATATCCTTTATTCAATTATTTAAAAAAAAAGATTTGTACATACTTAATTAAAACTAAAATGTTGACTAGCTAATTTCATGGAATCGGTTATTCGTGACGGTGCGCGCACGCATCGTAAAAATTTACTCATAATTTTTACTTATCACCTCCAAAAAAATATAACGTGGGTAACAGAGTGTCTTAACACTAGTTCCCTCTGCCTACATATACAGGATACAGCTTGAAGCTGATTTTTTAATTTGATTTATTCAAAAATAAATTTGAAATACCTCAGGTAACCTATCAAAATTACCGCCAAGTAACTGTTCATTAATGACAGTGAAGGTGTCCCACAGCTTGGTCGCCGTAAGTCGCATGGCGTGACACGCGGCTATAGCCACGAATAGTTTATGTTGTTGAGTCAAGTAGTCGAGGACTTGGCTTTCTGGCTCACTGAAATATAAGAAATAGAAATAAATACCTATATTATACCTGATTTTTATATTTTTCAAGTATGACGCAAAGAAATTTTAGAGCATTTTGAATGCCATCAGTGCCGGGGTCAATGCGACACTACTTAATTATCGTACATATCATAACAAATTTAGCAAATACAAACAGTCTCTATAAACACATACAGAGTATTAGAGGTATTTATACCCTGAGTGTATAGTGTGTTGTATTGTCGTAGCCTATTCGTACTATTAGATATGATAGATACTAATGAACTGTATTTTCCAACCAAATTTAAGAGATATCTATGTTTATTTTTCTATTCTATAATTTAATTACTATTATGTAAAGGTGGTGGAGTAGGTAGTTTTGTTGTTCACAAAGAGCATTTAGCAAGATCAAGGTCATCTTGCTTAATGCTAATTTTAAAAGAACAAAAATATATATTATGCTTATAAACGTTTTAGTAGTTATATTTTGCTAACTGAAATTGTGTTAAAAATTATAAAATTATTAAGTTTATTCATATAATGTCAGTTTGCAGTATGCATTGAACAACAGCAAAAAATATATAATGTAATATTTCATATAATATACTTATAAATATTTTACTTAAAACAAAACACCAAGGAAAAATTAATTAAAATCTCAAAGATTTGGCAGATTATGAGTAATTAAGTGTTAATGAAATACTTATTTTATTTCCTTAGCTCACACTGTATCCCGCACACAGCAGGTTACGCAGAGCGAACTTAAATTCTGAAAGCAAGGCGCTGTGGTGTCGAGACAAAAAACGGCGTTGAATTCCGTCACTCAACACGCAATTAGGGATTTAAATACATAATTTATATATTTCATACTCAGGTTTTCTCTGCGACTGTCTTCTTACAGCGGAATAGCGTATAGCAATAGTAACAGCTTTACGTAAGTGACTGACTACATCGAACACTATGACCACTCTCACGAACACCATGGCACCGTAGTTCAGCTTGCTGTTTGAAGATTGGACATAAGTGCCGTCCTGAAACAAAAAAAGTGTTTGGAAAATCAGAGCCATTATAGCATCACTTTGTTTTCGTCTATCTATCTGTCGAGACCATCTTGAGATCACGTGGAGGTACCAAGTTTTGGTTTTCATTTGGACTAAAATTAATATCAAATATTCAGGTCCACAGAGCACAAAAAAATCTAGCTTTCTAAGTCAAAGCGACATGCATAATTTTCTTACATTTTGCAATCAACACCTACCTAAGGGTGCACCTATGAAATTTGAATACCAATAAAGGAAAATATACGAATTTTTAATAAGTTCAGAGATATACGAGTACTTAGACTCTGCAGTTGGGACAACTTAAGTTCAGAGTAAACCAAACAGGTATTGTTATAAGCATAGTGATGTTTTTTATTAACAATTTATTTTATACTGTTATCAATTACAAACGAAAATTAATAATAAAAAGTACATACAGTTATTTGTACTTCTGTAACACTTTTGGTGGCAAATTTCTACCTGGCAACACTGATTTACATATATTTTTTATTCAAATAACTTACTTCTAAAACTTTTGCGTGTTTCATTAACATATTCCTCCTAGGTATTCTGACGTTGTCAAAACCCAAAAACCCATTATTAACAGGATTCAAGCCCATTTTTGCCCCAATATCCCCCACTTCAATGCCGGGCAAGGGTATGTGAGTTTCTTCGTCTCTTAATTGTACTATGAACATATGTACACCATGACATTTTCCTTTGGTATATAATTGTGCTATTACTATAGAATAATTTGCTGATTGACCCACTGAAAAAAAGTTATTAAGATAAAAAAAACTGGACGCTAAAACATCGTCCTAAGTTGTATATCCATCCGTTTGGCCATCGCCCGTCATGGTGTAGTGGGACAGTTTGATTGTAAACGCGACGACAGTGGGTTCGATTCCGGGAAATGACTTATTTAATATTTTCTTTTCCTCACTCTGATAACAAGACAAAGTTTACAGAATTTTCTATTAACTTAACTAAATAATAATCATGAATTTCTTCATAATTAAAATTGAAAATTTATGAAATTCGAACATGTTATACTTACATCCTCCAGGCCACCATTTATAAGATGTTACAGTCGGGCTGTTCAGGACAAACTCTTGTGTATTAGGATCATACGTTGCGGTGGTCTCCAAGCCTCTGATAAACGTCCCGTGACCTAGTTCTGTCTAACATGTCAACACATAGAAATAAATTTGCCTACAATAAACAAGTATTGCGCAAGGGCACAAGTTCAATTTCCACCCGAGGAAATTAAATATTTAATATTTCCATTGCTTCGCTCTGGTACCTATCTCGATACCAGATCTCGGAACTTAACGCACGTTGGGTTCCGCCACTTAACATGCAATGTCTCCACAATTTGGCAGAATGTGAGGGGCAGAGTGCCTTGACACTAGGCTCCTTCTGCCTACTCTGCTACATGCGAGATACAGTATGAAGTCGATAAAAACAATAAACAAATGCTTGTGTGTGGCAGTAGTAAACCGATGAATCGTATGGAAAGTTACCAACATTTTAAATAATGGATACTTTAAAAACCATTTAAATAAGACAAACATTTTCTAAAAAACTATTTCAGTCTATCAGTCGAAACAAAATTTAAATATAATTACATTTTGATATTACAATAAACTTGTTCACGTTATCAAAATTGTACCTATAACTATATTTTATTCTATGTAAGTTCAAAGTCTCAGTTCACGTCAAGTACGCAGTTCACCAGTAGCATTAGCCTACTACTAGGTATCTATATTCTATACTCACTTGTGCGTAACTCCCAATTATCCTAGAGTTCCAGGATTTAGGCAACCACTGCTCTACTTGCTTCTCATCGCCCTGGTTGAGGATAGCCGGCATAAACATAACATAATGTAGCGCGAGAGGAGACCCATCTCTTAACGTTGAAAGCCGTAGTAAGTGAGGTACCACATCTCTAGTACAAAAGAAAAAATAATCAAATTAATTCGCCATGTTTATCTGTATGCATGTAGACTAATTAGATTACGAGTTATGAGAGGCTCAAAAGTAGTTTGAAATGGTGGCTGTAAAATAAACATTGCTCGTTTCTAGCTCTTTAGTTTGGTTGGACATGTACTTGCCAGTGTTCTAGGTAATCCTATGGCAAAACCATCAGACCAGCTAAGCTGAGAGGATTTTCTTTATCTATAAATTTTTTTCAGCTTCACTTAGCATCCCGCACATAGTAGAGTAGGCAAAGAGAACCTCCGTTCCACTTTACCTCGTTGTCAGAGGGAAAATAAGAAAATTTTAAATATTTCATTCACCCGAGTGAGAATTGAATCCACAATCGTCGCGTTTACAATTTCCCAATTTCGTGTTGAAGTGAAGAACAGTCTCTTGACACTTGATTCTCTCGGCCTTACCTGATATAATATGCGTAATACAGAATGAAATACTCTGAATTATTGTATAGGTATTCAGATTTATCTCGATATCTGCAATGAATGTTATTAGAGTTTTAAAAAAATATAGTTACTTACCTATAATTCTTTAAATCGGTTTTCCCATCATCTTGCAACTGTCGAATCACAGAGAACAGAACAGCAGATTTTTTAACACTATCTTCATATTTCTCCTTGTGACTCATGTAATATTCTGGTACATCATTAAACTTCGCAAAACGCTTAATAATGACGTTTTCTATGAAAAAAATATTTATTATAAGCAAAAAGACTGACAGACAGATGAAACCTAAATAAATAATTTCACTTATTATTAGTGTAAAATTAATAGTCCTAGTCAATGGGCACAATTAATAAACGTCTTTTTGTATAATTCAATATGTCTACGCTATCAAAGTTGCCATAATCAAAATGCTGAGGTAGATGTGTAGCGTAACTAACTTCGATAAAATCAGTTACAAGTTCATGTGAGAATTTGAAAAGCTTTGGTTTCTTTATTAGCTTTACGCTGTATCCCGCAAATAGTAGGGTAGGCAGAGGGATCAGGCCAAGGTGATGATGATGTTTCGAGCATGCCAGTTGAACGTAAGTTATTTCGCAAATGACAATTTGTGTAGAGAACATGCGAAGGAAATTATTCGAAAAACAAAGATAAGAAAGCTAGACATATCAGCCTGTGCGTGGCTGATTTATTTTACTTGTAAAATTAGTACATATTATATTTATTTTAGTAACATTTCTGACGATAGCATGTCTCGTTATTTTATTTTATATACTTTTGTATGAAAACGACATCTTTATTTAGGAATCCAACAATATCAGTTGAATTAATATTATAAGAGGAATTTTAAAAAACAATACTTAATAAAACATCCAAGTAAACGCTATAGGTTGTGGGTTTGATTCCCATCTATATTATATATATCTATAGCTACTAATGGTACTCAGAACAAATGTGATTAAGGAGTTTTATGGGCCTTAGAATATACTTATATTATTAACCAGAGGCCACTGCGCGGCTTCGCCCGCTACTTTTTAAAAAGTAGCCTATGTGGTGGTCCATAGCACCCTCTATCGGCCAGTGAAAGTCGCATAAAAATAAGTTTATCTGTTCTGAAGATTAGCCCGGAGAAATAAATAGAAAGACAGATAGAGAGACAAACTATAAAATTATTTGTTTGTTTTTTAGTACCGTACATAAAGAAATAAAGATTTATTTATGAAACTATTTTTCACAATATAAAATTATTTATTATTAATTTGAATACATAAGATAAGTAGTCAGTATAGGGCCAAGATCGCTGCACCTTCGAGATAATCTATAAAGGTGGCATTTTATTTTTTTCTTATAGCTTTAGGTGCTATAGTTATTTACCAGATGTCTCAGATCTTCAATTTTTTATCTCTTTGGAAAATGCTCATAACACTTAAATTAAAATTCATAAATTCATTCGTTATTTTAAGCCAACTTACGTCATTTTTTCGCAAATATATTCAACGTACAGACACACGTTACTGTTTTATTATAGTACAGATAAATAAAGCAAAAAGTAATAATATTATTCTCTTTTTAAAACGTAAATGTTTTATATTTATTTATACATACACAAGCAATTATTACTACAAAAATATAGAGACTATATAAAAGAAAAATATAAAAAAACCATTATTTATAGAGCAATGTTTAACAAAAGGATACACAAAAAAAGTGCAAAACATTTTAAATAAGTTTCTTAATTCAATGACCCTTGATAACGATAGTTAAAAATAAAAACGTACCACTTTCCCTTCTTTCCTTAGTGTTTTGATGACCACCATCCATAAATATTGTTAGCTCTTCAATATTAAAAGTACATTTGGCCCTTTCTCGTTGTAAATCAATATTTATTTTGGACATTCTGCCAAAATTTTAGAGGAACACGCGGAATACGAACGGTAGCTACTAGAGTTTGACAAATACTGAAGTTAATGTGTGTATGTGTAGTGTGTTATACTAACGTAGCGGAAGCGGTACGCCGTATGAACCATATAGAGTTGCAGACGAAAACGAGTTTATATATGTATATTAATAATACTATAGTACTTAATGATAAGGCAATATTACTTGAGACGTCGCGTATTGGGAGGAGGTTCCTGGTTCCTGGTACTCTAGCCTGGAGCCGTAGAATCTTGTCCCACCGTAGAAGAGTTTTTTTTACATTTTTAAATATATTTTCCAAAATATAAAATTTACCTCTTTTGTATTAAAACTATATATTGTGGGTATGTTAATTTCTATATATGCAATTAAGGTTGTTTTTCATTTCTATTTTTCTGTTTAACCACTATTTGTGAGGTAGGTACTCTATGTTCTCTACATTCCGAATATGGTATACGGTACCAATTTCGGTATTATATCTCCAAAAATTGTAATACATTAGACGACTGAAACTACTACTTCAATATTCCAAATTCAGTTTTAAACTGTATAGTTCAACATTAACATACACTGAAATAGAATAAATACCGTCTTCCTAGTTGTATGTAACATTTAATTAATAGTATTTTTTTTAATAATTTTGAAATTTTATCAATGTCATGTCACATCTGTCTTAATTAATTTTAAATTGTATCATTTTACTTATTATTTTCATTTTAAATATTTTTTTCTTAATTGTCCTAGAATTGTGTAAATAAGAAAAAAATATTGAATCTAGAGTAAATGAAAACTGTTATAACTAGCTTTTCGGCTATAAGCATATTATTTTTTTGTATTTAATATTAACTTTTCATATATATTTAGAATAACTTATTTTTAAACTATATTTAACATAATCTTTAATAAACAAATAACTAGTTTAAGAAAATGATATACATGGGAAGCAAACAATATATAAAATATCGGAACAACTAGAACACGACCGAATATTAGAACTTTCAAAAATCGAATTCGAAATTTCAAATAAAAAATCCAGAAAAAAAATAGAGGTTAAAACGAAAACAACAACCAAGTTTTATATATTTTTATTTATATTTATGTATAAATCACTTCTTGGCTGTGACGGCGGCCTCGTCCTCGCGCGCGAATGTCTGCAGCAGTTCCTCCTTCTTGGCTGCGATACGCTCTTCACGGCGTTTGCGGGCTTCCTTCACTCTGTTGCGGCGGGCCTCAGCTTGATCGCTGAAATTAAGATTTGATTAATATAATAAATACAATAAAAAAATTGTAACTTTCAATTTTGAAATGTTGTGGCGTATTGGCATGCGATTGTAAACATAACGGTTATGTATTGGATATTCATTACCCCAAGTTCCCACTTGGGGTAATGAAATATTAAATATTTCCATTCCCACGCTCCGGTAACGAGGCAAAGTGCGGCGTTATGTTCCGCCACTCAACACGCTCAGAAATCGGTGATAATTAGGCAACAGAGGTGTCATAATGAGAATGGAATATCCTAAAACTATTTTCCCAAGTTCCCCTCTACCTACCCTCCTATGAGCGAAATATATAGCAGGATATTAAATAAAATGTAGATTAAATATAGATGTGAAAATCTAATAACAAATATAGGGAAATGTAAAAAAATACTATACACATCTTAACAAAGAGCTAATTATGTACATACTTTTTTTATATTCAATTTTAAAACTACCAAAACAAAACTGACTCCTAAGAACACTTTTTATACATTTCAATAAATTTTCAATTACTTAGAGGTAATTAAAGAAAATATGATTATATTATAGTATATAATTGAAAAAAAAATCTACTTATATTAAAAATGTAAGTCTGTTCTACTTTCACGCACTGAGCCGATTTAGATGTCACTACACCATATATACTTCAGAATAACACAGCCTACACAACACAATATAAAAAAAAAATTTGTATAATTCCTCTATAATAAAAGAACACTAGGGTCAGTAATACAAAATAAAAACAAATCATAATATAACAACAATACCTCAACATCTTAGTCCTAGCCTTTTCAGCCTTCTTCCTGTGGATGTACTCCATGAGGACACGTTTGTTCTTGAACACATTACCCTTCGCCTTCATGTACAGGGCGTGATATAGATGTCTGTCGATCTTCTTGGCTGTTCTGTACTTGAGAAGTAATTTACGGAGCACCCTTTGTCTTTGTACCCACAGTTCCTATTATAAAAATATCATCCATGTGAGTATTACTTAGTTCTAATTATAAGTTTTTGAACTGCTTTTACAATGTAAAAAAAAAGAAACTAAAAGAAAAAAAATTAAACTTTTTTTAGCTACACACTATTCCTAGTTCAGAGAGAAAGGAGAACCATAATCTCTGCATACTCTTTTGCCTCATCAAATGTCATTAACTATTAAATATTTTATTTCTTTGAGTGGGAATCAAACCCACAACAGTTGAATCTATTGTAACACACTTGTGTTATACTCTGCCACAACAGATAGATTTCAAGCTTTAGGTAGATGGAAGTGCAGCATGGAGTTCTGTCACCAAGCCAACATAGTGAATCTAATTTGGTCAAAAAATTAAGACCAGAGTATTTTCAGTATGTCCTCTTTTCCTTCTGCTCTATCTTTTATACTATTAAAAGATGAAAATCTATTTAAAGAAAAATATATTTTTAGTACAAATAATAAGTATTTTTTTATTTTCTTGCTTCATAGAAGGAACCTAGTATTAAAACACTGTGGTCATTAATTAAGACAGTTCTGTTCCCCATTTTATCCCAAATTCTGGTGGCAGGCCGTGCAGAACTCAATGCCCCACTAATGCTTTGTTGCCAAAGTGATGTTTTTTTTTAAATATTTCATTTCTTCAAGTGAAATTAAACCTACAACCTGTCACATCAACAGTTGCATACTTGTGCCCTCACATCACAACCAACCTCAAGTCATTTATATTTAACTAATTACTTTAATAAAACATATTACCATAATATTTGGTTATTTGATTTGTCATTTTATTATAATGGATGATATAAAACGACTGGCTAAAAATAAAAATAGCCCACGGGTTGGGGCAGCAGCCCTATGCAAGCTTTTTAAAAGATCATATTCTTTTAAGACCAAAAAAGAAAATAAAAAATATCAATATCAAAACTCACCTTTTGTGGCATACGGGCATTTGCAGTACCTCTTCTTTTACCAAAACCGCAATGTCTTCCCTTTCTACGGGCCTCGGTATTCTTGCGAACGCGGGCGCGCGAGTGCACCGCAACTGGTTTCTTGATGACGAGACCATCCTTTATCATCTTACGGATGTTCTGTCCTGTGAATTATTAGCATTTTGGTTTTATAATTAATTATATCAATAATTGTACGTATAATATTGCAAGTTAATTCATGAATATAACAAAAAACATCGTAATGTTTATTAATATTTCATCTAATTTGCTTCATTCCTTTTAAAAATAACTTGGTTATATAGTCAAAAATTAAAATCAACACACATGGTTACGAACATAAAGAAACTTACGGGAATTAGTGTTGGCGATTTCATTGATTTCATTTGGATCTAACCACACCTTCTTTTTACCACATCGCATAACAGAGGCTGCTAGCCTCTTCTGCAGTTTTAAGGAACTGAAATTTAAACATTATCTTTGTAGACCACATGGTTTTCACAAGACGATTGTTGACAACGACTGTGTGTGAAATACGCATTATTATTTTCAAAAAATATATTGTACATATGTGTACCTATAAAAACAAGTCTTTTTTATAAATATTTTATTAATATACATGAAAATTATTTAATTATTTTAAAAACTAACCTCATCGTGACACGGTGAGATCCAACGCATACAAGAAAGAAATATGGCGGGCTTTGTACAGATAAGCTATGCGAAACAGACGCACCATAAAAATTTATCACAGACCTTCAATGTCAGTAAATTAAACTTCCACCTGTATATTAGAATGATTTATCAGTATCAATTAGAATAAAAAAATATTTAAAACGAAACGAAACTTTTAATATTATTGTTTTTATGTAAACATTATAAAAACATTCCTGTTGAAAAATTTTGTTTTTTAATGTCAATTGAAGAAAATACGAGTTAGTTTAAAATCGCATATTTTATATTCAAATACAAAATATACGATTTTAAACTAACTCGTATTTTATTTACACCGTAATCTGAGGCCAGTCGTGGAGCAGGGGCACAAGTATGTCATACGTACGGTAGGTTTGATCCCCACTTGAGATAATTAAATAATTATTTAAATTTATATTTTCATTTCTTCGCTCTGGTGTCGAGGTAAAAGCGCGGTGATAAGTTTCACCATTCAACATGCAATATCTCCAGAATTCGGCGGAAAGTGAGAAACAGAGACTCAGAGAACATTCCCTCTTATCTAACTCTATCTAAGTAATCTATACCGTAATCTAATGCTAAGCTTACACGCTTGCCCAGGCATGCATACTAAACTAATAGTTCGAATCATTCACGAAAGCTTGCATGCCGTTTAAACTAGTTTATTAGTATGTTTTTCACAGGCAAACTTGACGGAAAATGTCAATTTAACAATAGTAAAAAAAGCATGAAAGTAGCAACAAATAGATTAGCATTTTGAAATAATATAATTTTTTCTAATTTAAAATGACTGAGTCTTTATTTATTCTGGATTAATAAGGAAATAATACATTTACAATAACATTTAAATATTACTTATTAATTTTGGGTCTATAATAAATAATAATAATAATGCAATACTTTGTTATTTATTTGCTCATAAATTATTATAATATTGCAAAGCAAAACACATCCACTCGGCATGAAATCATGAGTAAAATCGAATACGTATGCGATGTAAATATCATGATTTCTACATCCACATTTGTCTTTTCTATCAGCATGTAAATGGCATTCAACCGTTTCTGAAGGATTGTTCTTTGCATATTTGCTTTTTCTCTCTTTGCAGATTGGCGTTCTGAGCGTGCCAATTGCAGCATTTGAGAAACTTCAGCAAGCATAAGGACGTACCATTAAATAACGTCCCCTGTCATTTTACACTTTGACTTTGACAGAACATACAGTATTTATTTTTGATTATTTATTTGGCAATTTTATTTAATGTCACTTTCAAAGTTTCAATTCAACTTACAAAAACCCAGGCCAGTTTTATAAACTTGTCGTACCCATACCCAGTGGCGGATTGGCGGTCTCAGTAAATTTTTAACTTTTATCGTCGACCACCGTCAATTTTAGTGAGTGTGTGTACACAGTGAAGGATAGTAGTATTATTTGTTTTTATTATAAATAGTAGGTGCGCCTTTATATATATAAAAAAAATGTCTACAAAAATAAATCCTGATTTACAAAATGAGAGAAATCAATGTAGTTTTAATATTAAAGAGTTAACTCATCTAATCGATGGAGGTATTGAAAAGACGGAAGAGAGAAAAAAAAGAGGTAATTAATATTTCACGGAAACTAATTCGATTTCAATTTACTGTTTTATTATCATAACAAAGGAATCTAGATGGTCTTTGTATTTATGGTTAAATCATATTTAATAGAAAAAGATAACAATATAATGTTACATTTTTACTGTTACAATTAATCTTAAAACTATAACTGTAAAATACTTTCTGGGTATAATATCTACAGTAAACACTTAAATAATTTTATACTGTTATATATATTTTTGTAGTTAACTTTTATTTTGTTCCAAATGCCCTCATTCCATAGTAACTAAAATACAATGTTAGTATCTATAATTATATTAATCATTACATTTAAGAATGCAAGCCATCATTGTGCAAAGCAACAGCATCTTATTGTAAACACAATATTTCTTAATTTAAATCCAACATAGAGGTATGAATTTTTTTTGCTTGCCTGCTCCAGTAGACAATGCGCAGTCTTGAGTTCCGGAACTCAAAATACAATGCTTTAAATTGAGGTAGAAATTAGAGGTAAGAGTGACTCGACATTCCTTTTATCTATCCTGCTGTACGGGGGATAAAGTGAAGAGCTTGAAAATAATACATTTAACACAATAAAATAGCTTGGAACCTTATTATATCTTTAAAGATGATATTGTTATGTTAATGGTTCAATGTTCAATACTTATCATATTTATAATAAATTAGTCTGTTATCTACTTTTATCAAAAAAATCTACTTTTAATTAATAAACAATAACAGATTAAAAAAATAACTGTACATTAATATCTTCATAGTATTAAAATATTTAAGACATGAAATTTTGTATTCATAAAAATTTTCAATTGGGTTGATACATTTTAATATTTCATTGCACAGTGAGGATATAAAACTGTGTTAAATTCCGTCACTTAAGTGCAAAACCTTCTAAATTTTATGGTTTCAACTGGCACACTAATACCATTATCAAAGAACCATACCATACCAATTTTGTGGTTAATGGACTACAGAATTGTCATAATGGGAGTAGAGTAAACATGAGGATGTCAGTTAACTAATAACTTGTTTTGCCAATCCCTACTATTGCTTTATATCAAACTAGTTTTTACCTGCAATTTTGCCGCAGTGCAGTTAAATAGAAATAACTAAGAGGTGTAACACATGAGAAACATGACAAATTATAAGTGTCCAAATGTCCGTTACTTAGTAGCCAAAGAGTTTTATGTATAGATATTTATTTTCGCCCACAGAGGAGATGGTGATGAAAGAAAATATTCACAATGACGATGTACCAGCAGTCTATTTAAGTCACAAAGAGAAATATGAGTTGGCTGTGAAAAAAGCTTGCCTGTTATTTAAAATGATAAGACGATTACAGGAAGAGGAGAATGCTGGCATGGAAAATTATATGTAAGTTTACCCTTATTTATATCTAATTAAAATTAGATTAGCTCACTCATTGTTACTTATAGATAGACATTATCGCTATAGTGGCACATTGGAACAGGTGACTGTACCCACAGCAGTTATTGGTTTATTTAATCCTCCTGCTCTAGCAATATGCTAAAATTTTTTTGTAAAAAGCTTATTTTAAAGTTTCTAGCATCCCATTCTTCACTAATCGCAAATGTTGAGCTTAGATTACATAAATCATAATTTAAGAAGTTTAAGCCCGAAGCTTACTTAGTCTTATGAGCATTAGCTCATAAGACTTTTAAAAAAGAAATATAACCAAATTTAACCATTTTTGCTAATATGTAAAAGACAAATTTTATTATGTCAATAGGCATAGTGTTCGTTTTAATCAAATATATTTAGCATATAATTTTAATACATAATATGTATTGTCATTAACTCCAAACAAAGAACAAAATGTATATGTAATTTACATTTTTTTACTTCAAATTATGTTGAATTTCTATGAATAAATTTTTTTATAGTCGCTTTAGTAGAGGTTATATTATAATGCGATTGTCCTGAAATTGTCAAGCAGCAGCCTTTCACATAACTACCATACAGTACGGTTGAAGAGCCGTGGCCGTTATGAAGTCAGGTTTTCCGAACTTTTGCGCATTGTAGATTCGGGCGAAAAATAATCAAAAGTAAGAAAAAATCGTAGAGGCCAATCGTGGCACAGGGGCACAAAGTGTGCCGCAAAATTGACTGGTTGTGGGTTCGATTTCGGCGGAAAGTGGGGATGGAGTGTCTTAACATGAGGTTCCCTCTGTCTACCCTGCTGTATGCGGGATACAGTGTGAAGCTGATTTTTTTCAAAGAAAAAATCTTAAAATTCTACAGCTAACTTGACAGCGACCACGACTCCGACGTCCGTACTGTAGGAAAATATTAAGAGAAACTGATACATGACAATACATTATTCACATAACAACCAGACAAAATAGCTACTTTGCAAACAATGCGAATAATCAACACAAAGCGCGAGCGCGTTAACTTTTGATTTAATGCCATTTAAATATTTTTGTAGAAACGTATATAAATTTTGAGCATAGCGGGATTTAACCCGCGCCTCTTGGAAACCGCCCAACCGCTCTAACCACTAAGCTAATAGTACTTAACTTAGTTTTATTTAAACATTTAAAGCATTATAAACATCGTCGATGTCCATTATTTTAANAGAGTCCCTTTTTCCTGAAAGTCTCATGGCGGGAAGTGTAGATAAGCCAAGTTGAGTCTCGCTATGCTAAAAATAATTTTAATGAGATTGTCACATTTTTTACTTATCTATGTTCATCATTCGAAAAGCTCAAGCGCCATATCATAAATAAAAAGTTTGATAAGTATGTAATCTATTGTATACATTGAGATAATACATACAACATAGATTATAATTTATATGATTTAACTCAAAATTAGCAATTTGCGAATGACCTTAGAATAAGCTTTTTATACCTGCTCAGTTATTGCCAATGAAATGTTCACATAGGTTACAAGTTTTAAGTACAAATTTTTGGCGAGGCGTAGGAGCGTGTGACTGTGACAAGTGGTTGGTTCGATTCCCACTCGAAGAAATGAAATATTTAATATTTTAATCTCTACGCTGATGCCTCCAGAATTTGGTGGAAAATGAGTAACAGATTTTCCTCAGCCTGCTTTGCCGAAGGATGCAATGCATGTGAAGATAAAAAATATATAATTTATTGATATTTGTTATAGGGCCGTCTTAGGTGGCACGTTAGGTTCCGCGATCCTAGGAGATGGATCGCCTCTCACATTGCACTATGTGATGTTTATACCCACATTAATGGGCCAAGGTACGGTGGAACAGCAGGCCTACTGGATTGGAAGAGCCTTCAATTTGGATATCATAGGGACTTATGCGCAGGTTTGTATAGTTTTTGTCATATAAATATTTTTTTAATTTGACGGTGTGTCCTGTATAGAGGAGTGTAGACTGAGGAAGGTGACCTAGCGTTAAGACACTTCGTTTTCCACTATCCGCCCAATTTTCGCCCAATTGATTATTAAATGGTGGATCTCGATGTGCTTTGTATATTATATTTCACCTAAATCTATTCAGTAATTTTAGAATGTAGAATAAACACCCATCCTCACAAACTTTAACATTTATGATATTTAGAAGAATTAAGTAATATAAATTCTTGCCTATAGTAGGACTTTGCACAGTCATCTGACTTTAACAACTATTCATTGTTTTACTATTTATTTAGACACTCCTACTGTAATTTAAATTTGTGTATTGAAACAATTAGAGTAAGTATTATCGTTACATTTGCCTATTTATGTATGATTATTCATGGTAATATATAAATATATTCATAGAACATTCGATGTTTTTACAAGTATACATATAATTATCGAATGAATTTCTTTTTTCTCACCACAAGAACTTAACAGTAAAGTACTATTATGAAAAATGTTTTAATATCAAAGATATTTCACTATGGAGATAATTTAGTCAATTTATATTGTACGTAATATATTGCATTATAAAGAAACGGAAAGTGGAGACGCAGATAGGCTATGCCTATTTACGATTCAAGCTGTATGAGATAAATTATGATAATATATATATTTTTTTAAATTATTCTATTATTTTCTATTAAAAATCGTTTTTTCTTACATTGGCAGACTGAACTAGGCCACGGTACGTTTATTCGTGGTTTGGAAACAACCGCTACATACGACGCTAGTACTAAGGAGTTTGTGTTACACAGCCCCACACTCACTTCTTACAAATGGTGGCCTGGAGGATGTAAGTGTTATATACTTAATAATATTTCTGAAATTACACATCTACCTTTACATAATGTTTGTGGGTTCAATTCTTTTTAAAGTAATACTTTTTATTGATTATTTTCTCACAATTGCACTTGATATTTATGTTTCTTAATAATTTATGTCTATGAAGTCACTATGATATTTAATGATGATGATTTAACATAAAATGAACCGGTACTAAAGTTTATATACATACTTACATGCGTAACAAGTCGACTTTAAGGTAATTACCTACTTTATCTTTTTTTTCTACAACCGGTTTAGTTCTGCCGCTTGAGAGTACGAACTACAAAGTATTCCATTAGTTTTAATGTGTGACAGTTTGTTTATTTGTTAATCAATGAAATAATAACTTTAATAGTTAAATTGGATGAGATTTAAATAAGAGAATTTTTAAACTGGATAAAATCTAAAAAACCGTAATATTTACAGTTATTATAAAGGGCGGGAGGATTGAGGTCAGTTGTGGCACACTGTAAAAGTAACAAATTGTGGGTTCGATTTCCACTTGAGGAAATGAAATATTTAATATTTTCATTTTTTTCGTTTATTTCTGCTACTCAACGTGCTCAATGTGTGTAAAATTCGGCGGAAAGTGGGGAACGGATGTGTCTTAATTGGAACGGAGTGTCCTAACACTCGGTTCCCAGGTTCGCTTTACTTACCCGGCTGTGTGTGGAATACAGCATAAAGCTAAAAATAAATAAAATAAAACAAGGGCAAAAAAAGTATAAAATATAACCAGTTTATATTTTTATGCAATATTTTAAATGAGTTTCTTTCGTGTTAAGATGGAACAATCTTTTGCTCTGATGCGATTTTCTTAATAATTTCTTTTCATTTTGTTGTGTATTTAAGTAATTTTTGTACAAAATTATATAAGTTTATGTATCACGTTAAATTTCTAGAACACATTTTATATAATGTTTAAATATTATCTATTAAGTATTATCACTCGATTAGGATAAAAAGTAGATAAAACTATTATAGAGCAAAACAAATCAATACTATTTTTCTATTATTATTTGATTTTTTTGTGATTATACTATAATCACTCCGTTATATCATCAAGAACAGCTTTATATCCAGCATTTTTATTTTTCTGATTGACTTATATTCATATACATATATTTTTTCGAAATTGTATAGTGATCGTGGCAATTTTATCTTATTTTTTTTTAAGTTAAGTTTTTCGTAGTTAAGTATAAGCCATTTGTCCAAAAGCTGTATAAATCGGTTTAAATTAGGCAAAAGATACGCCGCACTTAACGGGCGACGTTACACTCACACTAATGTAGAGGTCAGTTTAAGCTTTACAGACTAATTATATGGAAAATAATAAAATATAATATGAATATGACTCGCATATATGAACAATAGAGAATATTTACATTGTTTCTAACTACTTACAACAAAGTCGACTGTCATGGCCGTTCAAAGGTTAACGGAATTCTCGTAAGATACGTGAGATGCTTGAAAATATAGACTTACAATGTTTTTAGTTCAAGTTTTTTGCTAAAAATTTTAAGTTTAAAATTAAAGTAATTTTTAATAAAAATTTAAATTACACTTTAATTCGAAAATTTACAACCGAAACGAAATTTGTATAAATGTGAAGTTGTTCCTAGATATTATACTTAATAATCTTATATTTCGCGACTTTTATCTAGTTTATTTTGTATATTCGAGGGAGATGGTTGTATTTTAAATATTTTTTCTCGTCTGATTTGGTAATGGATATTTGTATGGCACTCCACTGTAAGAAATTCTTTCTCCGCCTATCTGCGGTAGTGTTTCCAGGTCGATATAACATGGGTTCCACCTATTTAGTTTATATCAAGGAATAGTTTAAAAAATCATGAATGGTCGTAATTACGCTGTGTTTAGCACTTAAATAAAACGTTGCATTAGTGTAATTGCTATCGTGCGGTGTATTATTAAAGGGTTGAATTATTATGAATCATTATGGCGATCTTTTCTTAATTGGCATTACACAGTATTTACAATGGATTGAGGTTCTAAAGCCGATTTAATCAATGATTATATAAAAATATCAATCAATTCTGTTTGACAAAACTGAAAATTGTCTCGTTGGGATTCCACATATATATTTTTTTGGTTTCGCACAGTATCATAGTGTTAAGAATCTCCGTTTCCCCATTTTCGCCAATTTTTTTAGGCATTGCATGTTTAGTGGCAGAACTCAACGCCGCGCTATGCCTAGTTACTAGAGCGAGGAAATGTAAATATTAAATTATTCGTTTCTCCGAGTGGAAATCGAACCCACAGCCATGGCGGTTGCTTGTGCTTGTGCCACTAAGCCAAGACTGCCTGAGATAATATGCGAAAGACGGAATATGTGATGACGTGAAAGTTAACTAACGTAAACTTTCACATTCACTAAGCATTTAGTTCCGTATTTATACATAACTCTCATCTGTGAGAACGATCTTGAGATGCTGTTTTAATCGTAATAATTTTGTTCAGCAATTTATAAGCACGGACCTTATTTATGGTTTTTACGGTTTTTAGCATATTCATAGCGTACTCAAATATCGCACATAAGGAAATGGTATCACAACGCATTTACATTCACTATTTAGATAAGAATACTATTAAAAAGAAAATATCGAATAATTAAAGTACCTACAGTACAAAATTAATTAATAATTACAATTATCACTATTAAACGGAATGCCTTAACAATTAAATAGAATTGTATAACCTGTTCTAGCTCATCTCTTTTATCTTAAATATTAAATAAATAACTCATATTTTCATTTCATTTTAAATAATTAACATGTAATATTTAATTTTTCTCACTCTGCTAATGAGGCAAATTTCTCAACTCGCGATGGGCAGAAGATGGATAGGCAGAATGTGGGAAAAAGATGTGTCGTAATGGTAATGGTATGTCTTAACACTAAGTTTCCCGGTTCACTCTACCTACACTCGTTAACCTAGAGTTAAGACTCTCCGTTTCCCACTTTCCGCCGAATTCTGGAGGCATTACGTGTTGAATGGCGTAGTTCAACGCCGCGCTTTGCCTAACAACAGAGCGAAGATATTAAAATATAAATTTAAATAAATATTTCATTTCCTCGAATGGGGATTGAACCTACAACCAGTCGCGTCTACAGTCACACTTTGTGCTTCTGCACTACATTATCAAAGTAACCTAATTGTTAGCAATTATTTCATTTGATTGTGAACGTGGTATGATACATAAATAAAAGGGAATGACTTCAAAGGGGGCTTGCGGGTCATCACTGAGATAGCAAGTGACGTATGAATGTTTATGTTCCATATAATTTGCAACATATGTACTTGATGCAGGCTTTTTGCCACACTTTATATTTTGATAATTTAACAAAAACTTTAATTTTTAAGTTTTTTGTTTTAATTTTCGCAAAGTATGTATTCTTATTAGGTTTTCTTAATAATAAATCATATATTTGAGAGACGTTGTTAAGTGGCGGAAGTTAACGCCGCTTGTCTTCGATTGAGATTCGAAAAAACTACTATCGCGTTTATAGTATGACGATTACACAGTCAATGGCGTCACAATGGCTACAGTAATAATAGTTTTTAAAATAATAATAATAATAATGTTTATCTTTTAAGTATTTTGTCTTGTTTTATATCGCATACTTCGCCTGTAGTTAGATATATAACTGAACTTTGATCAAAACGTATAATATAGCTATAGGTACATATTTAGCAATTAAAAATAACATTTATACATAATAATAATAATAATAATAATAAATAAAATTTATTTCTCATCACATTGTATACAAACAGAAATATAAGGAGGCAATCATGTGAGACTGACGCTGACGTNAAATTTAGACTCTTAAAAATATTTCATTGAACACATGTTTCGTGGTTTGTTAGAATTCACCCCTAAATAGGCAAGCGAAGCTGCGCGCGTCCGCTAGTACTACTACTCCACTGTAAGAAATTCTTTCTCCGCCTATCTGCGGTAGTGTTTCCAGGTCGATATAATATGGGTTCCACCTATTTAGTTTATATCAAGGAATAGTTTAAAAAATCATGAATGGTCGTAATTACGTTGTGTTTAGCACTTAAATAAAACGTAGCATTAGTGTAATTGCTATCGTGCGGTGTATTATTAAAGGGTTGAATTATTATGAATCATTATAGCGATCTTTTCTTAATTGGCATTACACAGTGTTTACAATGGATTGAAGTTCTAAAGCCGATTTAATCAATGATTATATAAAAATATCAATCAATTCTGTTTGACAAAACTGAAAATTGTCTCGTTCGGACTCCACATATATATTTTTTGGTTTCGCATTGTATCATAGCAGCGTAGGCAAAGAAAACTTAGTGTTAAGAATCTCCGTTTCCCCATTTTCGCCAAATTTTGTAGGCATTGTATGTTTAGTGGCAGAACTCAACGCCGCATTGTAAATATTTCGTTTCTTCGAGTGTAAATCGAACCTACAGCCATCGTGGTTACAATTACAAGCTTGTGCCACTGAGCTAAGACTGTCCGAGATAATATGCGAAAGACGGAATATGTGATGACGTGAAAGTTAACTAACGTAAACTTTCACATTCACTAAGCATTTATTTCCGTATTTATACACCACTCTCATCTGTGAGAACGATCTTGAGATGCTGTTTTAATCGTAATTATTTTGTTCAGCAATTTATAAGCTATGGTGTTTAGCATATTCATAGCGTACTCCAATATCGCGCATAAGGAAATGGTGTCACAACGCATTAACATTCGCTATTTAGATAAGAATACTATTAAAAAGAAAATATCAAATAATTAAAGTACCTACAATACAAAATAATTACAATTATCACTATTAAACGGAATGCCTTGACAATTAAATAGAATTAGTATATATATAATAGTATAGTATAGTATAGCCTGTTCTAGCTAATCTCTTTTTTCTTAAATACTAAATAAATAACTCATATTTTCATTTCATTTTAAATAATCAATATATAATATTTTATTTTTATCGCTTTGGTGACGAGGCAAATTGCTCAACTCGCGATGCCTCGAGAATTAGGCAGAATGTGGAAAAGAGAGGTGTCATAATAGCAATGGAATGTCTTAACACTAACTTTTCCGGTTTACTTTGCCTACACTCGTTAACCTAGTGTTAAGAGTCTCCTTCCCCCACTTTTCGTCGAATTCTGGAGGCATTACGTGTTGAGTGGCGTAGCTCAACGCCGCGCTGCCTTGACCAGAGCGAAGAAATGAAAATATAAATTAAAATAAATATTTAATTTCTTCGGTGGAGAAGTGGGGATTGAACCTACAACCAGTCGCGTTTACAGTCACACTTTGTGCCCCACATTATCAAAGTAACCTAATTGAAAGCAATTATTTCATTTGATTGTGAACGTGGTATGATACATAAATAAAAGGGAATGACTTCGAAGGGGGCTTGCGGGTCATCACTGAGATAGCAAGTTACGTATAAATGTTTATGTTCCATATAATTTGCAACATACTTGATGCAGACTTTTTGCTACACTATATATTTTGATAATTTAACAAAAACTTTAATTTTTAAGTTTCTTTGTTTTAATTTTCGCAAAATAGTATATTCTTATTATTTTTTCTTTATAATAAATCATATAGTTGAAACGAAATATTTAATTTCCACTCAAATTTGGGAAACGTTTTTAAGTGGCGGAAGTTAACGCCGCCTATCTTCGATTGAGAATCGAAAAAACTACTGTCGCGTTTATATTACGACGATTACACAATCGCTACGATAATACCTAATAGTTTTTACAATAATAATAATAGTGTTTATCTTTTAAGTATTTTGTCTTGTTTTAAATCGCATACTTCGCCTGTAGTTAGATATATAACTGAACTTTGATCAAAACGTATAATATGGCTATAGGTACATATTTAGCAATTAAAAATAACATTTATACATCATTTTGTATTATTCTTAACTCAAAATTTTAATGTCTAATATAAGAAAAACAACATTTTATGTATCAAGTTAATGCTAATTGTTCGTTTACCTTTGTTGTCTGCAACAAGGATTAATTGGTTTTACTAGATTGGCTTAGTATCGTTTCTTTTCTTTTTCTAGATTTAAAAAATATTCTCAAAATATTTTTTTTTTAAAAATAACATTGAGAACTAATTCCAATTTTTTGCCAATAAAACGACTGATTATTCATAGGATAACTTTAGGTAATAATACATATAGTCATTTGCATTAAGATATTGCATAAAATATTTTTTCTCAATAGTGGCCCATACTGCAAATTACTGTATCATTATGGCACAACTATATACAAAAGGGAAATGCCATGGCATTCACCCCTTCATCGTACAACTTCGTGACGAAGAAACTCATATGCCACTCCCTGGCATCAAAGTTGGTGAAATAGGGGCCAAGCTTGGCATGAACGGCACAAATAATGGTTTCCTGGGCTTCGATAAAGTTAGGATACCAAGAGATTATATGTTGATGAAGAATTCCAAAGTGTTGGAGGTCAGTTTTATTAATTTATTATTTATGCCATATGTTTACCTGACTAATTATTGTAGGACCTCAGCTCAGGATAAAGGTTGAGACTATTACTGTTAAAGTGGTCCTATTCCTACGTATATTAACACTACTCTACATGCAGTGCCCTACATGATATAGTTGACTAGAAGTAGTTTTGGCAATACTACTGTGCCTCATTACTAATTTAATATTATTCCTCCAATAGGACGGCACATACGTAAACGCACCAAGTTCAAAACTGGCGTACGGCACAATGATGTTCGTACGCGTGATGTTGGTCAACGACATGTGCAATTATATGGCAAAAGCTGTTACGATAGCGACTAGATATTCGGCCATAAGGAGACAGTCGCAGCCTAAGCCTAAGTAAGTTTTTTTTAATTTTATTTTATTTTATCTGTGTTTAACAGATCGCACCTCCACAGCCCATTTCCCTCGCTGTCGTATAACAGTACGTGTATTGTGTACCTACTGCGTGCAGCTATGTTGACACTTCATAAATGCAGATAAGGATCTGTTAATTATGTTCAGCAGCAATACGCCTTTCTCTAATAATTAATTTATATTATTATATATCCATATAGTGAACCAGAACCTCAAATCCTGGACTATCTCACTCAGCAGGACAAACTGCTGATCGGCATAGCGTCGGTACACGCGTTCCGCATGAGTGCTAACTGGCTCTGGTTGATGTATAACAATGTTACTGCTGAATTAGAAGCCGGCGATATGGAGAGATTGCCTGAGGTAATTGATGTTGTATATGTTTTATGTATTTCTTAGTTTCTCGCTCTTTCGTCTCTCGTTATTTTCATTTCCTTGCTGTGATAACACGAACAGGCGCGGAGTTGAGTTAGATACTCAATAAAATTTTCAACGAAATTAAAATCTTCATTATATAATTGCATAACTATAAAACAAATACTGAATTATTTCTCACGGGTAAAGAGATGATAAACTTCTTAATTAAAGAAAAATTCTCATTGATATGCATGTACTCTTTTCACAAAAACTGGCTATACCTGCTGGCCATACATACTCGTGGTGTCGTTTTCTGTTTTGCCGCCAAAGCCACTTACGTTACTTTAAATTTACCCATGTGAAAACCAGCATCGGTCTTTGGGGTTGGGTCGCTAACTTATGAAACATGTGCCGTAGCTCCACGCGCTATCGTGCTGCCTGAAGGCGGTTAGCACGTCGGACGCGGCGCAGTGCGTGGAGCGCGCGCGGCTGGCGTGCGGCGGGCACGGGTACATGCTGTCCTCCAACCTGCCGCTCACGTACGGGCTGGTCACCGCCGCCTGCACCTACGAGGGGGAGAACACCGTCATGCTGCTGCAGACTGCCAGGTCTGTATGCCGTCTGTACTAGGGTAGCCAGGGAAAGCTTATCGTTTTTATCAGAGTAAGAATAAACATAATGTTAAGAAAAAAATAAAGAAAAGAGACATATGTCACTACGTACGCCAAAGCATACAAAATACGTCAATATATAAAAATATAATAATAATATATTTTGAACAGGTATCTAGTGAAGGCGTGGCAACAAGCCGCCGCAGGTAACCCGCTGACACCCACCGTGCAGTACCTGGGCGAGGTGGGCGCTGGGCGGCGCTCCCCGCCGTGGGACAACACTATCGAGGGCATAGTCATGGGCTTCCAGAGAGTTGCTGCTGGGTGATTACTGATTTTTTATTTATTGTCACATGTAACTATTACTAGTGCTGTACTTAGGTAAGGTGGCCGACAACACTAGTGAAGGTATAGTAATGAGCCACCAGGGAGTTGCTATGGTGTGAACGCCTTGATTTTAATTTTTTTTTTATTGTTCTTGTTACATTTTATATAAATTGTAAAAGAAAGCAGTAAAAATTTTGCTAAATTTTAAACGGGATTTTATTATACTTATTATATTGAAACAAATTAGGATCGAAATAACTCATTCTTTTAAATATCTGCAATATGTTAATTAATAACATTGTTTATTGTCGAAGCTAAGATTTCACACAGATATCGTATAAGCCGCTGCAATGTTAATTTATTAAACAATAGAAGGTATTTTTTTTAACGTTAAAGTTTATTTTTATTTAACAATTTTGTATCTATATACGTTTTGCGTTTCATAAAAATAGTATAATCGATAATAATCGATTTTTTTTTATATTTCTACCGTAAATATGATAATGAAATAGTTATATTAACAAATGATAATTATTATATAGTTAAAGGAAAAACTTACAACCTACACGTAGTGCACTAGCACTGTAATCACCCTTTAATTATGTAATATATTAAAAAAAAAACAAATTATAATTTCAAGTAAACCTTTCAAACGTCACCAAGAGATGGCGTTATACGTTTCTGAATCGCGCTATCGTTCCGCTCATACAATTTCATATTAACAAAAACCGCCGTTAAACAAATCGTGCCTCAATCTATTGAGTAAGGAAATTATTGGGCCCACTTAATACTGGGCAATGTCCTAAATTAGGGCGAACGTATTTTTGAGGGGTACAGGTCGTCCCCTTGAGTCGTGGGCCTACTTTGCACGCGATTCGGGTGAAGCGATCTGCCCTATTAATATTGATTATCTTTATACTATACATATTAATAAAAGCAGCTTCACGCTCGATCCTCCACACAGCAGGGTATGCAGAGGGAACCTAGTGTTAAGACCCTCCGTTCCCCACTTTCCGCCGAATTCCAGAGGCATGGCGTGTTGAGAGGCGGAACTCAACGCCGCGCTATGTCTCGACAAGTCGACACCAAAACGAAGAAATGAAAATATAAATATAAAAAATATAGAATCTAAATGGATAAGTATCTTACTTATCTTAGTGATATTATAAATATAAAAGTTTGTAAAATGGATGTTTATTTCAGTAAAATTGATTATAGATAAAAATAACTCATGGCCAACCATTTATTTTTATATTATTTTTGTGTCAAGTAAATTAAGCGGGCGAAGCTGACTTTTGTGTATAAGGCCCAGGATAACGAAAATATTTTAAATTTGAACATTTCTTTGAGTGTAATTTGAATCTACGATTGCATTCTCTCTTGTCGTTGTCTCTTGACGTCAGACTTAATAGAGTTGATTCTAATTTTACAATACGTGAACCTTGACATTACGCAGATCTGTAGATCTAGTAGATCTGTAGATAATTATATTTTTTTCCCTAACAATTAGATGTAATTATCACTGTTATTTATACCATTGAATACTTGAACTTGTAATTTACATCAATATATGCAGAGAGAGAGGCCAGAGGCCGTCGCGTCGTGACGCAGTGGCATAAGGGTGTGACTGCAACGCGACGGTCGTGAGTTCGATCCCCACTCGAGAAAAAAAAAGAAAAATCCATTCAGCCTATATGCTACTATAAAAAGCTTTTATTTGACTTGTATTGTTTGTATGTGTGATAGTATATATTATGAAATCCTCCAAACTCAGTTTGATCCAATTCCCAGGGTCCGATTGAGCTGAAATTAGGATCACAACTTCAGCTCTGATGACAATGAGAAATAAAATATAATCAATGTTGTTGCTAATCCAAAATGAACTCCGCTGTTTAAGGGCTTCATTTTAAAAATACAACACACTATGCAAAACAATTAGAAAGTTTGTTTTGAAAAGGCCTTTTTATTAATATTTGATTTTATGTTTTGTAGGAAAATCGGCCTGTGCGTCGCTCAAATAGAGAAACGTCAAAACAACGGCTTGTCGTATGAGGACGCGTGGAACATGACTTCAGTGCAACTGGCATCCGCGTCTGAGGTAATTTCATTTTTATACGAGTACCTATACGTTTATCCTGCATAGCATGATGGATAGAGAAAATCTGGTGTCCAAGACCTTCCGTTCTCCTCTTTACGCACAACTTCGAAACATTGTGTGGTGAGTGGCGGAACTTAACGCTGCACTTTACATTCGCGTCGCGGTTACAGTCTGTAGCTATCCCGCTGCTACACTGTGGTTTCTGTAATCTAATTTATAATTAGTATTTATTTATTGTAATTAAATACAATTCATTTACACATTTAAAATGTAATGATACGATATATTCAATTAATTTGTTTAATTTGCATGTTTATTCATTTGACAATGTAATCGGACTAATTAAAGTAAGGTATTTATTATTACACATAATATTTTTATTTAAAATCTTTTTTAATTATTTTATTTGTTTTCTTCATTTAGAAAAAAATCACTTAATTTAACCAGATATTTTATTTTATAAACGGCCATCAATAAGCAGCTCTTTTTGGGTGGAAAGTGTAGGACTGAAAGAACTCTTAATAAATTATTCTGTTTTCTTCTTTTAATTTCTCCACTTGTTTAATATGTCTCCGAGATTAACGGTGAAAATTAAATATTTAATAAATAGTAATTCTTTCTTGCCAAACAATAATAATAAGCAAACATGTTTGGGCAGCAGAAACTTATAAAGAAATCCCAACAGATGCTAACAACATAACTAAATAAATCCGCTTCATGTTGCATCCCTCACACAGCTGGGTAGGTAGAGGGAACCTAGTGTTAAGACACTCCATTCAATCTGGATCCAACGTTCCTCCGTTCAACGTGCAATTCTTGATTAAAACATTAAATATAATTTAAATTATATTTTCTTTTCCAGGCCCACTGTCGTGCTATTCTACTTTCGTCGTACTACAAAGAAACTGAGAACCAGATCAAAAATATTTCGCCAGAACTACGCACTGTTTTATTACAATTAGTTGATTTATACATTGTATACTGGGCTTTACAATATATTGGGGATTTGCTGAGAGTAAGTATTATTTATATATAGTTGTCACGAGTTCAAAAACCTCTAAACTGGCCTTTTGTACCTATATAATATATACAGTGGCGTAGCTAGGGTATTTGATGCCCGGTGCGATGCCGCTCGCACCCACCTAGCTACGGTACGCACTGAATATATATTCAGATATATTAGAAACGAAGTTCTTGTCACATGCAGATGTCATATACTTACACTTATTAATATTTTTACTACAAAATATTTCAAATTATTTTACGTAACTGTATTTTTTTTGTACCAGTTCACATCAATATCTGAAAAAAATATCGAACAATTGCAAGGATGGTATGAAGATTTGATGATAAAGCTAAGACCAAATGCAGTCGGTTTAGTCGACGCTTTTGATATTAGAGATGAGGTAAATAATTTTTTATTATTATATTAAATAAACAAAATTGACGCCGTCGTGGCGCAGAGGAACAAGCATGTGACTGTAAACGCGACGATTATGGGTCGACTGCCACTCGCGGGAATAAAATATTTAATATATATTTTCATTTCCTGGCTCTGCTAACGAAGCAAATCGCGGCATTGAGCCCCGTCACTCAACACGCAATACTTTAACAATTCAGCGGAAAATGGAGAACGGAATGTCTTAACTCTAGGTACCGAGGTTCACTCTTCCTACCTGCTATGTAGCGTGAAGCTCAAAAAAAAGAATTGCATTTTTTTCGTATTTGTTCAATAAATTAATTTTGTTACAGATTTTAAATTCAACATTAGGTGCTTATGATGGTAACGCATATGAGCGTCTAATGGAAGAAGCAATGAAAAGTCCTCTTAATGCCGAACCGGTTAATAAAAGTTTCCACAGCTATTTAAAACCTTTGATGCGTGGAAAATTGTAAAAAACATATTTTTATCTATATTTTTATAATATAATCCGTATTCTATGGTGCCTTAGCCCGTAGGTCTTTGACGTTGACAGTGACAAGAGTAATGAATGTTAAGGATAATTATTTTTGTTTTTATAATATGAAATAAGGAATATTATATATTTAAAGTGTTCTTCTTTTTAAACTATTGACGCATTTGAGATTTTATAAAATAAATAATTTATTTAAAAAAGAACAATTCCTTTTTAAGTTGTTAAATTACATTTTAATAAATGTATGAATGAATAATTACTTTGAAATATTAAAAAAATACACTTGCTTACAATATTGATCAAGAACAATGCTTTTTTTTATTAAATCATTTTTATATATATGTTGTATACCTACTTAATACGTGCAATACTTTGTTTGACAGTCACTTTGTAATATATTAACATTTTGAACCGAGATTAAGATTTAAAAATCATATTTTTTATTTTTATAAACAATTGACATTTTAAATATATATTTTTATATTTTATGGGTGGTGGTGATGATACATTCCAAGTCTAACTAAAGAATGAGCAGTATTTTAAATGTTCTCTTAAATATTTTAATAAAAATGAGATTGGTTTATTACAATATTATAATATATTTACATTGAAATAAAATTTCGATATTGTTAAAAGTTGTTTCATTATGTGTGTTACGTTAAATATATATCTATGTGTCTACCTTAAAATGTATGTTAAATAAGTTCTATTCTAAATTGATTAACATTTTTTATAATGGTTTTTAATAAAGACTACTTCTCAAGATTTAAAATATTAAGATTTAAATCCTCCATAAATTACATTTTAATTTTTTTACTATATTTGTTTAATCTGAATTTACAGAAAAAGTATGTATTTAACATAAGGCTGTAGAGATACTTTCGAAAAATGTGGCATTTGTGTGACTGAAGAAGAACGTGCTCAGTTGGTTCGGGCACGTCGAAGGAATTAGGGATGAAAAAAAATAGTGAGGAAGCATATGTGCAATTTTGTATAATTTGGGGTGAATAGGTATGCGACAGAGGGAAATAGGCAAAAAAATACTCTGACGAAGCCAACCAACTAAAATCCTAAACTCCGACCAAAATAGTCACCCAATGTGGCGTAATGAAATTATTTATATTTTGTATTTAATAATACTATTATTATAAATTATTTTTTACCATTGTGTCCAGAGGCCAGTCGTGGCGCGGGGGCACAAAGTGTGACTGTAAAGACGACTGGTTGTAAGTTCGATCCATCCATATATTTCCATTTATTATTGCTCTGGTTTCGAAACAAACAACGGCTCTGAGTTCCGCCACTCAACACGCAATGCCTCCAGGATTCGGTGGAAAGTGGGCAACGGAGTGTCTTTACACTAGATTCCTTCTGCCTACCCTGCATTGTACTCCCGTACTTGTAAAAGTATACTTATATATAATCTGTTATATTATAAAGTATACTTATACTTTTATATACATTTAAAGCCGGTAAATAAAATTTAAAGTATACAAATGATTCTATCGGAAGGATATTTTACAGTTACTAGATCCAACTACGGTGATACTAGTGGTAGAAATTTATTTTTGACAAATGGTTGCAACATTGCTCATTTGCACTTCAATATTCTTTATTTTTGCTTATTAGTCTGTGGCACTCTGTGGTTTCCGCTTTGTCAAAACAAAAATAATGCGATCGTATTTTATGTAAACAAGAATCTAAAGTAATAATAAATAATTACTCCCCTCGTTGTTTGTCATAAAATCTTCAATAGAAATACATAATATGACAGAATTTAATAATTTATGTCGAGCCTGTCTAAGTACAATTGATTCGCTCAAATATATTTTATTTGAAAACGTTTCGCCGGACGTGTATTGGTTTTGCACTTCTATAGAGGTAGCGGCCTTTTCAATTATGTATATGAAATGATTTACTAAAGATATTTTTGATATGTAAAAATATTAATGAAATGTATTAATATTTCAGATAGTAAAAGACGAGTTATTACCACTAGCACTATGCAATAGTTGCTATGATTTACTTTTTAAACTATCGGATTTTAAAAGAACATGTCTTCAATCACATAAAACACTAATGAACCACAATATTAAATCGGAAAATGAAAAGATAGTAACGCAAGATATTTCATCTAATAATCACAACTTGAAAGACTGGTCATTTAGCAGTGCACAACATGATTTTTCTTATGACTCCAAAGATATTCATCATGTAGATGTAAAAGAAGAAGAATATGAAGATAATTATAACAATGGTAAATATTATGTTTGTGTAAGGCTTAAATAATTTTAATAGATAATTAAGTATTCATTCAAATCAATCAACTAAAGACAAGCCACATGATACAGCTCTCAGTCTCTTCTTTTGCCTTGTATCATCAACTTCTTCATACAGCCACTATGGGGATCTGTGATATTTAAAGTATATCTAGACATTGTGTTTTTATAGTCGATCAGGGTTTCTTGTCTGAATATGGAAAAAAGTTTTTTTAAAGTTTTGCTGCTGTTTTGCTGCTGCTGCATGCATGCTGTATCCTGCATAGAGCAGGTTAAGCTGAGGGAAGCTAGTATTAAGACATTCTGTTTTGCAGGGACCACCATATTTTCAAGATGTGTGTTATGTGCCAAAACTCAATTCCATGTTTTTTTTGTCAGGAGATGAAAATAATTCATTTTGCCAAGTCAGAATTGAACCTACAAGTATTATTTTCTTTGTTCTGTTGAATGATCCTATCAACCTATAGTTATACCACTGATTGAAGAGCCGTATAAATAAATAATTTAACAATAAATTATATTTCAGGCTTGGACAGTCCAACATTTGTAGATGAACTGCCAGCAATAGTTAAGACAAAGAAAATTAGCAAAAGGTATTTTTTGCCTAGTTATGAACTTCTGTAGTATATTTTAATTTCTAACATACATATATTATTCAGATATTTTTTTCTTTAACAATTGTGTCCCAATGTGACATTGAATAATAGTAAACAATTTTACTGTATACAGAGTAAGCACTGTAATCTTTAGATCCATCACTTAAAATCTCGTACTATATTATATACTAAGGAATAAAGTAAAAAAATATATATATCTTTACCTTTCAGATTAAAAGAAAAAAGTATTAAAAGGAAGAAAAAAATCACATGTGAATTGTGCAATAAAGGATTTGTCTCGAAGGAAAGATTTGAAGTTCATAAGTTAATACACCAAAGTAAAGGAGTATGTCTAATTTATTAATATATAACTTTAATAATATATTCTATAATGACATCATACATTATATTTTTTACTTTTAAAATAAATTCTTTAACCAGATCAATTGCTTATATTTTAATATTGTACATTTTTGGAAACCTGTCATTTCTAACACTGCAAAAATTTTATAGTCTCAAAAACTGAAAATTTGTTGTAGGTGATTTAATTAATTAACTTAAACTTACTTATTTCTAATTACGATAAAAGTAAAACATAAAAAAAAGAAATATTACAGTTTTTCACATAGTTTAAGTCTTTTTCTAAAGTGTTCTAAAACATCTTTCTGTCTATTCTTATAGTTGATATTATAATAGCACTTAATATATTATTATGGCACTTCCATTATAAAATCATTTATATTTTAGACATCACTCAAATGCACACCATGTAACAAAACATTTGTTACACTAAGTGGTTTCCGGAGACATCATGCAAGTTGGCACACTCGAGTCAGGCTCAGCGTGGTTAAATGCCGCACTTGTGGGAAAATAGTTAAAAGTAGAGAAACATTGAAAGTTCATGAGAAATTGCATGTCGAGAGACATCAGTTTATATGTAATGTATGTGGGAAGGGATGTTCTACCAGCTGTATATTGAAAGTAAGTTGTTTATAAATGCTTTTTTTGAAATGAAAGTAATTTTAAAGTTATTCATAAATTATTTTAATTCCAGGCCCATCTAGAAACACACAAAGAAAACCGAGAACGAACGTACACATGCGAACACTGCGGCAAAAAGTTCTACACAAAAAAAATACTAATGTCACACGTGACACGATGTCACACTGATAGAAGATTCATTTGTCAAATATGCAGCTACCCGTTTACAGATAAATATAATTTGGCCAAACATTTGTTGAATCATGAGGGGAAAAAGTTTTTTAAGTGTGACATTTGTGATAAATCATTTTCGACTCGATCTTCGTTTGTTGAACATCAAAGGATTCATTCGGGTGAAAGGCCTTATATGTGTAATTTTTGTTCTAAAAGTTTTATATCTAAAAGGCGTTTAAATGACCATCTTAGGATCCACACGGGAGAGAAACCACATAAATGTTCAATTTGTGAACATAGTTTTGCTCAACGCGGGACTTTGACTAGACATATGAAGGTCCATGACAGGGCGCCGGCATTACTCAGTTGAGATTATTCGCTTAATATTTATTGTTTTGAGGCCAGTTGTGGCGCAGTATTGTGGCGAAAGCGTGTGACTGTAAACGCGATGGGTTGTGGGTTCAGTTTCCACTCCAGGAAATGAAATATTTAATATTGACTCTGGTACCGAGGTACAAGGGGTTGAGAGGCAGTGCTCTAACACTAGGTTAAGAGTTCCTTTTGCCAATCCTTTTATTGGTTAGTTTTAATACCTACATGAATAAATTTAAAAACAGTAAAAAAATATAGTCTAATAAGCCTTTTGATAGGACTGTGTAAAAGTTTTAATTACGAGAAGTTAAATTGGTAAATAAAAAAAATATGCAAATTTAAATGTGTTTTTATTTATAAGCTTATTGTTTGAATCATTAGCATTACTATGAACTATTTATGATTAACTGCGTTAATTTTATATTAACTATTATATTAAATAGACTTATATAAATTCTTCGATGGTAAACGCGACGGTGGTGGGTTTGATTCCCATTTGCGGGATTGAAATATTTAATATTTGCATTTCCTCGCTCTGGTAAAGTGACGAAGCGCGGCGTTAAGTTCTGCCACTCAACACGCAATGCCTAGACTTCAGCAGAAAGTTGGGAACGATAGTGATCTAATAGGAATGAGGTGTTTTCACACTAGGTTCCCAGGTTCTCTGGCAATGTTGCTATGTGCGTGAAACTAAATAAAATATACATAATATTAATAGTAGGCTTTATTTTACATTTTTAACCAATAAGAATTGTACTGATAGAGACAGACGGACATTTTAATTAGTTAACATGTATATAAATAAAGCTATACTTCTTTAGTGTTTGTTTTATTTATTTAGGATTTCGCTAGTTATATATACTATTACGATTCATTTAAATATTATGAGTCATGACCATCCTGAGAACCTAACTGTAGATGTAATTTTAGGTTTTCTTCTTTCCTTTCAAAATTTTCTTCTCGAATTAACAATGCGCAAAATTCAGAAGGTCTAATTTAAGGGGGACCACAAAATCCACCATACTGTAAAAGAAACTAAAAGTTAAAGAAATATAGCTTTTTACATACAAAGAGATAATCAATTTATATATTATTTAACGTTTGTACAATATGTTTAATAACTTTACTAACAATATGTACTACATGAGTGAAAATGGATGATTTATTTCTTTTATAGAACTATACACATATATTATTCGAAATAAAGTAAATAAAATTTATATATATTTTTTAAACTTCAATGACTACAACATATGATTTTATGATTCTTAATTTTTTTTATTGTAAAAAAATGTATATTAAACAGGAAAGAAAACTGATTATTTCATCTACAAAAAAGCTGCCGTTCATTATTTTTATAAATTACGTAAAAATATAAAGTGACTTTGTAAAAAATAAATATAGTGATCTGTTTCCCTGATATTGTATATTTCTTTATTAATATGAATAATTTGGATTGATTTTTTTTTATTTTTCTGTACTATTTACTTTACAGTAATACTTAAACAGTATCTAATATTACATACAATATTTTTATTCATAAAAAAATTTACAAAGCAATAGAAAAGTCAATTTTACTACATATGATTTCAAGTCTCGCAAATGTAAAAACTTTAACATATTCAATACCAATAACGATATATGATATTAAAATAATGAACAATAATATTAATACTACGCCATGGTTCAATTGTACAAAGTCTGACATCATTGAATGGTTGTGTATTCATCAACCACTCGGAGGAATAATAATATATTTTGACTTTTCCAATATGATATTGCAGTGGTAAAACAAATTACGGCTTTGAGACGGCCATATCCACTCCAGATTTTTTTATCTTAATGCTGTATCCCGCACTTAGCAGGGTAGGCAGATGGAACCTACTGTTAAGACACTTCCGTCCCCCACTTTCCACCTTATTCTGTAGGTATTGCGTGTTGAGGGGCGGAACTAAACGTCGTGCTTTGTCTGATTACCAGAGCGTGGAAATGAAATCATTAAGTAATTAATTCTCTCAAGTGGGAATCGAACCCAAAATCGTCATGTTTACAGCCACACACTTGTGTCGGCCTCAATTATTAATTTATTCAATTAATAAATTTAAGGTCCTTTCAATTATGCCACTGTGCATACGCAACGGGTAATGGCGGAGTATTATTTAAAGGTAAGGGAGCTCTTATAAGATTTTGATCTTCATTAGTTTTCCCGTGTCCTTTCATATGTCTGTTCAAAGCACACTTTTGTATAAACGCTTGGTTACAAAGTTGACATTTATGCGGTTTCTCTCCAGTGTGAATCATTCTGTGGTTCCTCAAGTCTTTTCTTGCCATGAATTTCTTAGGGCACAGATCACAGGCGTACGGTCGTTCGCCTGAAATATGAGAATAAATATGATATGAACATGATAGATGTATGCAATATATTAATATTAAATATACCTATCATATAAAAATTTAAACATAATTTGTCCGTTAATTTTAAAAACCTTTTTTTGCTAGCCATATCTAAGACGATAGTACCTTAACGAACCGATCTTTTTCGATTTATTTTACTTTGTATCAGACTGCTTTTAATAATACAAATAAACACATCTGTGTAATTATAGGGTTAGACCATTACATATATCAAAATATTTAAAAAAAAATTTATACAATTACAGAAATATACTTGAGGCAACCGTGGCGCATCGGCACAGCGTATGACTGCAAACACGACAGTTGTAGGTTCGATTCCGACTCAGGGTGCCCACCCCAAGTGCGAATTATTTTCATATATCCCAGTCTGGTAACAACACGAAACGCGGCGTTGAATTCCGCCACTCAACATGCAGAGGGGAACAGGGTGTCTTAACATTAGGTAGCGTTTGCCTACCCTGCTATATGCGAGATATACAGTATGAACCTAAAAAAATACTGACCAGTGTGCGTTCGCATGTGTATTGCCTGGAAACTTCTACTTTTAAATGTTTTATCACAGAGTTGACACGAGAAGGGCTTTTCAGCGGAATGTGACCTCATGTGCTTCACTAGATCAGCCTACAATTAAATATAAATAAATTAACATAAAATCTCCCTGCTATGGTAACGCGACAAAACACGGCATTTAGTTCCGCCACTCAACACACAATGTCTGAAAAATTGGGCGGACAGCAGGGAACGAATTGCTGCAATTAATACCCTTCTTCATGCAAAATACAGTGTGAAATTTAAAAAAAATGTAGCTGTAGGACCATCTTGTTCATATTCATGTTCATTCATTTTCCGCTCACTCGACGCCATCAGACAACGACAGGGAAACCATTATGTTTTAATAATTTTGTCTCTCATGCTTAGTAAGAAACATCAAGAGACAGGAGTGATTTTAACGACGCATGAAGAACGGAAAAGCGGTGGGACCTGACGACATCCCGATCGAAGCGTGGAAATCGTTGGGCTCTCTTGGTGTGCTCATGCTTACTGACCTTTTTAACCATATCTTGAACACTGGTAAGATGCCGCATCAGTGGCGGCTTAGCTTTATTACCCCTATTTACAAGGGAAGGGGCAGTGTTCAAGATTGTGGTAGTTATAGGGGCATTAAGCTTATGAGTCATACCATGAAGCTCTTCGAGCGCATGATCGACCTCAGGCTCCGCCGAGAGTGTACTGTCTCTGAGTCTCAATATGGATTTCAGCCAGGATCGGGCACCATGGACGCCATTTTCGCCCTCAGAACTTTGATGGAGGCATACAGGGAAAAAAGGAGAGCTCTGCACGTGGCCTTTTTAGATCTGCAGAAGGCCTTTGACTGTGTGCCTCGTCAGTGTATCTGGTGGGCATTGCGATCCAAAGGGATCCCTGAGGCCTATATTGAGATTATCAGAGGCATGTACCACGATTCCGCTTCTATGGTTAGGACTGCTGTTGGCGACACTAGACCCTTCCCGATTACAGTGGGGGTTCACCAGGGCTCGGCTCTTAGTCCGTTCTTGTTCAATGTAGTGCTTGATACTGTCTCGGCTCACATCCAGGACCAGCCTCCATGGCTGATGATGTATGCCGACGACATAGCACTCATTGCCGAGAACCGACTGACGCTGGAGCGTAAAGTGAACCTCTGGAAGGGTACGCTTGAGAACGGCGGTCTTAAACTAAATGTGTCGAAGACAGAGTACATGGCCTGCGGGAGCCGGGACTCGAGCACCATCCTTATAGGTCCTGAGCCAGCCGTTAAGTCGGAGAAGTTCAGGTACATTGGATCCGTTATGCACGAGTCTGGAGGCATCGACCACGATGTCCATGGCCGGATAAGCGCTCCTGGGCCAAATGGCGGGAGGTCACTGGTGTGGTCTGCGACCGCAGAATACCGCCCAAGCTCAAGGGGTTGATATACAAGAGCATCGTCCGACCGGTTCTTTTATACGGCAGCGAATGTTGGCCAGCACTATCTCGGCACACTCTGGAGCTTCACGTCACGGAAATGAAGATGCTGAGGTGGATGTGCGGCGTAACGCGGTCTGACCGCATACGCAACACATTCATTCGAGGTAGTCTTGGGGTCCGTGACGTAGCGGATAAGCTCCAAGAGCGTCGCTTGAGATGGTTTGGCCACGTTACGCGCCGGCCTAAGAACTATGTCGGACGCAAGTGCCTTGCTATACTAGTTCCTGGGGCGCGACCTCCCGGACGCCCAAGGAAGCGCTGGTTGGATGTCGTGATGCAGGACATGAGAGCCAATGGTCTAACCACCGAGGACGCAAAAGATCGTGCAAAGTGGAGTAGGGTAAGTAGGAAGGCAGACCCTGGTAATAGCCGGGGTTAATGCCAGGAAGAAGAAGAAGAAGACAGGAGTGATTTTAAATGTAGGTTCTCTTTATCTTCTGCTATTTATTTATTTATACGGGTCTCCAACAGTCGTACATATTGGTTTACATTACATACATTCTTAGGATATACTTATACTATTTGTACAACCGATTATAGGAGAACACATCATTTATCATCAATAATAACAATGATTAATTTACACTATAGAAAAAAAACAATAATTAAATAACAAAAATATAAAATTACTTAATATTACATAATAGTTATATATATATATATTATCAAAGTCAAAAGTTTTGATAATTAGGTAACGGGCGGCGTTGAGTTCCCCCACTCAACATGCAATGCCTCGAAAATTAGGTGGAGAGTGAGAAACGATGGGTTTGAACACAAAGTTCTCACTGTCTGTCCCTGGATACGGCGTGAAGCTAAAAAAAAACAATATACCTTTATATAAAACCTCATATCACACATAGTGCACGCGTAGTTCTTGATCCCGGTGTGTCGTATCAGATGTATCTTGAGGTTGCCGGGTTGCGCGAACTTCTTCCCGCATTGGGAACAGCTGTAGTTCTTCTGGTTGTTGTGAGTTTCTAGATGCATCTGTATAAGAGTTGCAAATTACAGGCAGGTGGTTGCGGGTTCGATTTTGGAAATCCTACTATTTTTGCATATATTTAAGGTTCTTGTTTTGATCGTTTAGTTACTTGGTTTTGCAAAGCAGAAATAAGATCTTGGTAATATAAATTATAATATTAATAAAATTAGATATGTTACTGTTTTATTTTTTTATATTTTCAAATGATACCATTAATAATAATAAGATCAACGAAAAAAAAAAGAATATTAATTAGGATATTCTACTTTAAATTACGTAAAAAAATATTCATTTCGATTCACCACCAACACAGTAAAAAAATATAAAAGTCACTTACCTTTAAAATCTTTATGAAACTTATTGAACCAGCATAAGGAATAATAAAAACAATACCTGAACTGAAGATCACCCCAAACCTCGCCTTTAGACAACATCTTCTATTGACTTATTAATAATACTATTGAGATACAGGGCTATTTTTGTATGTTATACTTTAAAATTAAATTTACAATTTAATTTTTCAATCAACGATTGATATAAAGAATAATCAATAGTCATATATCCTATACTATGGAGTGTAGAAGTATATACTTCCAGCATTTCAAAATTTTAAAATTTATTAGGTACATAAAATGACAATTGAAGTCAGATACAGTTAGAAAAGACAATTGTTTTTATTTTGTCATATTTATTTTTAGACTAAACACACATTATTTGGGAAATAAATATTTATTTATATTTTTTACTTCTACCCACCATGTATCTTTATAACAAACCTTGGACTATATGAAGTTCGTGTGACAGCTGCATTTAATACTGAACTTCAAATTGCAGACTTCATTCAATAGGATTGAATGTCCTTTAAAACAGAGGAGTGGATTGAGAGTCTTTGTCAAGTAATTGAAAATGAAAGGATTTATCCTAAACTTATTTTATTTAAAGTATTTAACGCGGTTACATATTTTTATATAAAAAAAGACATTCGATTTATAAAACATGTAATCAACATAATTCTATTATCCATTCACGAAAATCCTGCAACTGCATCAGAACATTTACAAATACATATTGAAAAATAAGAAAAATATATGCATAATTCATGTTAATTAAAAGTTATTTTCTCATGTTCAGAAAAGAAACATGACCACCAATAAGACTAAAAATGGCGAAATCCCAAAAGACGATAACATAAATTGAGATTTGCATTCACACAGAAGACAGGCATTCAAAAAATATGTGAAATATGCCAACAGCTCTATTTAAGGTTGCGTGGTATAAATGGACCAGTAATTCATTAAAGAAGCTTGCAAATGATACACAAAGAAACTTGAAAGTATACAAGGCGGTCCTAAGCCTACAACTTAGAAGCGCAGCTAGCAAAAGCAATATATAAATACTGGACAGTTTTAAAACAAGAAAACCTAAACTTGTACTATATGAAATTTATTACAAAATTATATTATATCGGCTTAAAGTTACAATTAAATAGAAAATAATAAACTGCAGCAAGAACCAGAAAAGACCAGAAAATCTTGTCACTATGTTTGTTTGCCTTGATATTTCACCTTAATTATGGAATCATAAATTATGGAATATTTTCAAGACTTGTTAATTAGGTATATCAAATATCTTTTAAGCATATTGTTAATAACAAAATAAATTAAGACTTTCTTTCTAGAACAGCATGTACTCAACAACCAACACAACAACAACAGTCAAAAATAAATTTCAAAGAATGACACCTAAATCTTTTTCCAAAATTAACCCTCATCCACGCTTTACCAAAAACCCACAAAACCTAACCTTCAAATAAGAAGAATAAATACACAACTAGTTAAAAACTAGACCTAAAAAAAGAACGAAAAAAAAATCCCTCAATCCACACTCCAAAAACAGACCCAACCAAATTCTAACCTTCAAATTGTAGGGCTGGACGAACTTCGCATCGCATATGTTGCAGTGGTGACGTTTAACGCCGGCGTGTATCAGCTCGTGGTTCTTGAGCACGTTGAGGTAGGCGAAGCTCTTGCCACACGCCGGGCATTGATACTTGCGTACCGCGGAGTGGATGCGCGCGTGCGAGCTGAGGCTGCGCAGCGACAGGAACGTCTTGTCGCACTGCTTGCACTTTATGTCCGGCTGGAAATTACAAATATTTTCTTGTTTTGTAAAGTGAGACAAAATGTGAGATAAATTGTGCAATAATTGCAATCAATTACATAGAAATCTCTCTCATCTGCCTCTATTGACAATTCCATTTATTTTATAGTCCTTTTCTCCCATATCCACCCTCTTTTACACGAGTTTGCTAACAGTAGATATTTCAATTAAACAAAAATTCAAATATAAAATAATACCTTCTTCCCAAAATGTCCTCGCATATGAGCTTCAAAGTTCTCATACTTTTGGAAGCTCTTGCCGCATTTCATACATTTCATCCTTTCCCGTCTTCGCTTCGGACCATCAGGGTCTTTCGGGGGTCTTCCGGGACCTCGTCTCCTTCGTCTTTGCAATATCTGACTGAAAGATTTATTTGATTATAATATAATTAACTCATTTATGTTGACATTGTTGTGTGTGGGGTTGTATAAGCAAGTGACTGTATAAATACTACAGTTGTGGGTTCAATTTCAATAATAAGAGCGGCGTTTAGTTCTGCCATTCAACAAAAGATAAGTACTACTGTTAAGACAATCCGTCTTAACAATAGTTTCCATTTGCCTATTCTGCTCTATGAGAGCAGGATACAGTATGTAAAAAATATATTTTTTCCTCATATAACATAATTGTTACAAAGTAAATTGAGCTCAACTGGCATGCAGGAAATGTAAAAATAAGAAACAGAAGGTTTAAATTGTTATAGATGTTGTACAGTAAATATATTTTTAAAAAATCTCAATACTATGAAAATTGATTACTTTTTAAAAATATTTTTGTATGGTAATTACTTTAAAAAAGAGAAACTTTCCAATAAGACACTTCCGATTTCAGGAGCATGCTTGGCTTATGACGCCTAATATGAAACCACCCGAGCGTGGAAAATGAAAAAAGAATTGAACCTGCAACTTGTTACCATTACAGTTGCATGCACATGCCCCTGAGCCCTTACTGACCTCAACCAGCAAAATGTGAGAAGGATATAGTGTAAAGCTAAAAAAATAAATAATAAATGGTTCTCAGTTGGATTATATCTCAGTGATTTTATTCAGCTTCAAACAGCAGAGTAGGCAGTGAGAATTGCACTCTCCTTTTTACACTTTCTACCCGCATTCATGATACCAAAGAACTATATATAGTTTTATACATCATTAGCTTGTTATAGAAACAAAAACTCATGTGATATGACACACAGATGTGATATTTTAACATAAAGCTATACCTTTTTACCTGATAAGAATAGCATCTGCAGAGGGTTTCTCTGCTTTATCTGAATTGTCTATATTTTCCATGGCCATAGTATTTTCATGCATTTTAACTTCATCACCAAGTTCTGTTATATTTACTTCTACAATGTCATTTCCATCATTTGTAGACTGATAATTTTTTGTTTGTAAATTCTAAAAAAAACAACAATTTGTAAAAGTGAATTTAAAATTATCACCATTAATAATTATTATTAACATACCTGTAACTTGCACTGCTGTTTCAATATAACATTGGATCTTACTACTACTTGTTTGAAATAATATAACTTGTTCAACAAATCCAGACATGTTTGACAAATAAGTTTTGGAAGAGCATCTGAATCTGAAACCTGTAAATGATTATAAGTTAATAAACAGTAGAGTAGATATGATGATACCAAAAAAGAAATGTGCTTTTACTACATTAGAAATACTTTAGCTCCTCGAAACGTCATATATCAAGAATTCAATTCAGTTCAATACTTTAGCAAATCAATGGGTTTTTGGTTCCATAAATTTTTATTTTACTCATTGAATATATACAGAACAAAGAAAATCAATAGAAGAACCGTAAATGAGAAAAATAAATATTTGATCAATGTATAAATACGATAAACTTCAATGTTTAAGAGAAGAATAACTCAATATTTCATCATTAAATATTAAACAAACTAATGTATAATAACACTTTATAGTCATATTTACCTCAACGGAAGTGCAATACTTAAATACACCAGCAGAACAAGATGTAAATAAATCTTTTAAAGGGCCCGTGTCAGACAAACAAGCCCGACAAATTTTATTAAAGTCTAATAGGTGCGCCATTATTACTTATCAACGAAAGATATTTACAAACTCATTGATTATTTACAACAAATAAGTAAAGAATTTATCAATCAATCATACAAACAATATGGTACAGATCATAAATATAGTTTATAGTAGCAGATAAAAATTTGATACTTACACTAAACTAAAAACACTGTGCCCGGTGCTGCCATATTGTCCAAAATTAAATCGCTATATTTTTTGATTAAATTCCTCAGATACTTTTGTATTAAGAAAAAATGTGAAGACAAGACAATGTAACAATATATTCACATTAAGATGGCAAACTTTCAATATTTTTTAACATAAATCATATTTTTTTTATTTTATAGCATATTAAAATCTTTATTGTAACCAGCGATAGCTGAAAACATGAAACTAATTGCAGGTTGTTTTAGCGACAATAGAACACACGACACCTGCTTGTTAAAAATTATATTTCAATAACATAAATGATGTTTTGTAGAGAATTGTGATATTCAATACAGAGGAAATAGAAATATACTACATTACAATTCTATCATTTATTTTGAATTTACTATAATTTATTTATTGAGGCCATAGGCCTCACTATAAATACTTTAAGTACAATGGTTGCAGGTTCAATCCCAGTCCAAAGAGTAACAAATTTGTGTTTTGCAGTTCTAATAACACAATACATGATTTTGATTCCGCCACTCAACATTTAATTGTAAATTAGGGCGGGAAGTAGAGAACGGAGTGTCCTAAAGATATCTATCGGTCCATGAGCCCCATAGAACCCGCTCAAGTCCCCACCCTTCTATAATATTTATGTCTATTTTTATACAATCTTATATACTAACTCAATATATTGAGATCACAGGGCCCCAGACTAATTTTCAGGATTAATAGTCTAATATGTAGTTAAGACTGTATGCACACTAACCTGAAAGTGGGGACCTTTCAGAGGTGGCGCCAAATAACGGTATACCCCTGACTGGGAAGATGATTCAGCCATCGAATTAGTCTGGGTGCTTACGAAGGGTCTTGAAATAGTCCATAAATAATATATTTAAAATGAAAGCTTAATAGTTTAACGTCATTTGCCCCAATTTTAAACAACATAAAGGGTCTGGTAATAATAAATGTACATATTTTACATTATTCTTATTTAAAAACGAGCGTTTCTACTTTAACGTAGTTGGGCCTGTACCTTAAGTTAGTGAGTGAGCATACTGTCTTAACTACATATTAGACTATGACCGTACACCGTAGACCGCATCAACGCTCACCAGACTGGATGCGGTCAAACGCAAGCCTATTCCATATAAAAAAAGAAAATGACGTAGGTCTGGCGGCTCTGGGATCTTGGGCTACTACTTTGTAAAAAAAAACAATCGAGCTGATATAGAAATGAGGTTATCCCTGAAAGCTCTTGAATTATTGCAAAATTACTGATAAAAACAGTAACTGTTTGTGTACTGCAGGAAAGATTAAAGATATAAATAATTAAATGGAAATTAGAATGTCATTGAACATTAAGTGGATACTTAAATGAAATGTTTTGAAATAATTTATTATGTTACCTATATGATAAGGACGCTTTACTTCATTAGTGATAAGAATAGTAAAGAGCATTTATTATGTGACATGGAATATATTTTAATAAAATTAAAATTCGGTACAATTTTCCGGCGTCCGGAAATCTGTACACATTTTGTTAACAATATTATATTTATGAATATTTTTTTCTACAAATAATAGATATATATATAGTAAGAATAAAATATTCTCATTTTATCTTCTATTAAAATCGCGTGTCTTAAATACATTGTTCTCATATTCATTGTTTTCATAATTTTTTAAAGTAAGATTTATAAATGCTTAAAGTTGTTTAAAGAAAAGAAAAGTTAAAGGTGCTTTGTAAATAACGTGATAAGCATTTTTGTAAACCTGTTAGAAACAAATAAATTCTAACGGTACATCGGCATTCGGCACGATTATGCATTAAAAATTAAAATTAAATGTCAAGTTTATTGTTCGCTAGTGCGTCGAGTGCCGCGTCGCTGATTGGATTTAGGCCTTTTAGGTTAGACTTTAGATAAAATAATTAATTTTGTGTATTTATTATTATCGTTTAGTTACAATTTTGTTATTATAAATTGTGCGAAAAAAGATTAAACGTGTATATACGTAAAAAATATGTACAAATATAATATTTTGTATATATCGTGTAATATCGTGATAACGTAGTAAATATACTTTTGCTTCGCTAACAGTGCAGACGCAATCATTTCATAAATATACATTCAACATTGTATTCTTGTTAACTGATAACAAAGTGATTGAACAAAACATTTCCAGTTGTAATTTTGCTGCCGGCGTGATAACATTCCTTTGTAACTCTACTTGTTTGTTTACAAACATTGGCTAGCAAAAAATGGAGGGACACGATTCGGTACCTATATTAAATATGCCATCAGATTCACGTATCCAGGGCCTAAAAGACCATTTTCATAACGAATTTGAATGTGAACCAGATTTCATTGCTCGTGTTCCCGGCCGCGTAAATATAATCGGCGAACATATTGATTATTGCGGCTATCCGGTGTTGCCAATGGCGTTGGAACAGGATATACTAGTGGCGGGGAAAATAATAGATGACTATAAAATTTGCTTACGTAACAAGAATTGTGCGTATAAGAGTAAAGATTTCGATATTAAAAATTATAACGATATTAACATTGAAGCGGATTTAAATGGGAAGCCTTTTTGGTATAATTATGTACTTTGCGGTGTCAAAGGAGCTTTGGAATATTTAAATAACGAAGTGTCGAGAGGTCTTCAACTTTGTATTGATGGAAATATTCCGCCAGCGTCGGGTTTATCTAGTTCTTCAGCATTAGTTAGCGCAACTTGTTTGGCATTTTTATATGCTCAAAATGGGTCTTTGAACAAAAAAGATATAGCATCACTTTGTGCTCGTAGTGAAAGGTACATAGGTACTCAAGGGGGTGGAATGGATCAGGCTATAGCATTTCTGGCAGAAAAATACTGTGCCCAATATATTACTTGGAATCCTCTGAAAGCTACAAAAGTTCTTTTACCTGAAAACGCTTCTTTTGTTGTAGCTCATAGCTTATCTGAATTAAATAAAGCTGCAACTAATGACTATAATCGACGTGTTATAGAATGCAGACTCGCAGCAAAAATATTAGCTTTGTCCACAGATGGGGTGAATGATCATAACATTATTACATTAAGCCAAGTACAAAAATTACTAAATAAAAATTTAGAACAGATGATCACACTTGTATATGAAAAATTACCAAAGGAAATATATTCCAAGGAGGAAGTCTGTTCTATATTAAGAATTACTGAAGACGAAATGAATAATTTTTACTTAACTCCCAACACGATACATTTGAAGGAGTTCAAGCTTAAACAGAGAGCTTTGCACGTCTACGAAGAAGCTTTGAGAGTCGATGCATTTCGTAATATTTGTACAAATTCTGTAAAAAATGGAGAATTGAACGGTGCGTTTAATGGAAATGGTGATTTAAATAATTGTGGAGACATCAACGATACCTTAACTAAATTAGGAGAGTTAATGTCCAACAGCCATCAAAGTTTAAAAACGTTATACGAATGTTCTCATGAAAATCTAGATATTCTAGTAGATATGTCTAAACAAATGAGCATCCACGCGCGGCTAACGGGTGCCGGGTGGGGCGGATGTATAGTAGCGCTGTGTCCAAATGAAAAGATTAACGATTATATTGAAATGTTAATAAATGAATTTTACATAAAACATTGTAATATTGACAAAACTTCCGCCAAATCGTACGTATTTGCAACTAGTCCTAACTATGGCGCAGTTATTTATGTAAATTAATGAATAATCATTATTTATTGTTATGTTAAAATGTACGTAGAAAAAATTGTTTTACCACCACTAATGATAGTCATGTATGTATTTTTCGTAATTTATTATTTTTTTATATTTAAAATAGTTTATTTTAAAAATAAGATATTGTGTGAGAGAATTTAGAATTACAATCGCATTTTAAAATTATTATGTAATAAATATAACAAAACTTGTTTTTTGTTCTGATATCTTGACATTTTGTTTGTTTTATTTTAAAATATTTAAGTGAACTGTAAACGCGACGGTGGAAATTGAACCCATGATTTTCACTCGGGAAATGAAGTATGTTTATTTTCCTTATAACTAGAAATCGGCGGAAAGTATATATATATTTAAATAGTTTTGTGGACCATTTAGCGCTCCTTTGGGAGTAGCGCCCGGGGCTCACGGTCATTTCCGATTTTTTTAACAAAAAATATTCTTACATGTTATATCTTGTCCAGTCTTTTTTTTTTCAATTATTGTATGGGAATAGTACTATTAAGTACCGTAACACACATATCTATAAATTATACGTAATTATATGTAAAAAGAAAATTCAAATTCGTCAAATTGATGTCGACTCTATATAGAAGGTACATGTTCCTTGTCCTGACTTCTGACAAAAAAAAGCTATTTGTCAACGTCAAGTTGTCAAAATAAAATCATAAACATAAATACGTGTTGCCTCATGACGTAAGACGTCCCGTAAATTTCTATATTTGGCTAACAAAATTTATAAAACCATTAAGGTTACACGTTTTATTATGTATGTAATGTTTAAATGTACATTTTGTCAGTTGGATTTATTATAATTTGTTTTCTGTAGCTCTCTACTAAAAACAAAGTTCAATAAGTCGTTAGGTAAGTAAACTTAAATGTAAATAATTGAAATCTCGATTTTACATGTAATTTTCCTAATATTTTTCTTATTCATTTATTTCATAGCTTACTAAGGATAACCAGCAATGGGTTTACTTAAGGTATTTTTTATTATTAAGATTGTCACATTTTTAGGTTATCTTATAAAAATGATACTTGAAGTAAAAATAATCATGTATGTAAAGTATACATGGGCTATTTTTTACATTTATCATGAAAACCATTTTGATAAATTCATTTTATTTCACAAATCATTAGTGTATAATACATCAGAATAAGACTTCATTTAAAAGCAATTTAAGGCTGTAGCAGTGGCAGTTAGACAAATGAATTATTTTCATATCAATATCAACACTCAGATAAGAAGAAAAAGCGCAAAGTTAGGTTTTGCCACTTAAAATGTAAAGTCTCCAAAATTGGGTGGTTGTGAGAAAAGATGTCTAAACACTAAAATAATATTCTCTCCTTACTCTGCTATATCTCGAATACAGTAGGAAGCAAAAAAACTATGAATGATAATAAAGTATATTTATTACATCTTCAGAGTGATCCTTTAGTTGAAGAGGGTTTTATTTGCACAACAATTACCACTGCTAAAAAAAGAAGATTAAGAAGAAAGAAGTTACAACAGGCAAGAAATTTAAGTATGAAATACAGTACTAACTGATTCTAACTAAAAAAATTAATTTTTATAGCTTTTTGTTAATGGAACATTCTATTTAAAAAAAACATAGACAGTAGTTTGGATTAGAAAAGTTTTTTTTATTTGCTTCTAAATTCTGGAAAGAAAAATAATAGTTTGTGAACTTAACTTTTACTTAATATTTACATAATATTATAATTGATTAATGTGTATTATAGAAGCAGAACCAAACAATATAAAAGAAACAAAAATGTTAAATAATGAACTCGAGAAATCAAGAGAAGAAGTCAAAGCTGCAAGAGAAGCTAAAAAATTAGCAAAACAAAAAGCAAAACTAAAAGATAGTAACATTACTTCTACAAAAGAAAATGTAAATCCATCCACTAAGCCAAGTGGGAGTAAGCCAAAAAGTGAGATCTCAGTAAATATAGAAGAAAATAAACATGAAGAATCAAAAATAATGGGTGAATCGTCTAAAAGTAAAGATGAAGTCGACAGAGCAGCAGTTGTTACAGAGAATATTGCAAAAGATACTGAAATATCTAAAGAAACTATCAAATCCGAAAGGGCTGCAAAAAAAGCAGCGAAACAAGCTAAAAAGAAAACTAATGATAATAATAAATTGGTTGATGATAAACCAAAATATGATTGCCAAGTTAATGATAAATGTGGCGACAATAAATCTGATAACGACAAACCTGTTAATGATTTAACAGTAAAGGAAGTTTATGATACATTGAAGGATATAGTTAATGTTGCAAAGGATGTTCAAGCTGTTACAGACAAAGTTATTGCTATAGACTTGGGACTTCGGAAAGTAAGTATCAATTTTACTTATAAGTATTTAAAAAAAAGTTTTCTTATTTATGTAAAAAATGTGTATTACTTTTATGTTTTAATAAAATTATCCTTTTATAGTGAAAACTGCATTTAAATTAGCATGCACAAAAGCACAGACAAAATGACAAATTTAATAAAACACTGTTTTGGGTCCTATTATGTTAATAAATGCTTCCAGTTAATTTTATATTTGTATTTGTTGTTTATATTTATATTGATATGTATATTTTCTTACAGACTAAAGACGAACCCGAAAAAAGTAAGGCTGAACTTAGAGCAGAAAGACGTGCCAAGCAAGAAGCTCAAAGGGCAACAAAACAATCCGCACAAACTACTAAACAAAAGGCAGAAACTAAAGTAGAAACTAATAAGTCTCTTAGTATACCTAAAGAAGTGAGTTAACTAGATAATATTTAATGAAAAATATTACATTAAATAACTTTTATACTAAAAATTGCAAGAAAAAGTTAATTCAAAATCTGATAATTCAGTTAAGTTGACTTGAATTTTGAAATGCTTCATTGGTTGAATCTTATTTGATGCATGATTATATATTATGAATTTATTTAACTTAATAATACTTTTAAATGTGCATATAATTGAATGAAAACTTTGTAGTGATTGTGTCATTTCACAATAATTAAAAACATGGAGCAAAGAAAATGGAAATGAAAAATGTTAAAGTTCCTCAAGTGGGAATCCAACCAACAACCTGTCACGTTTACAGTCACAAACTTGTTTGTGCCCCTTCACCACATCTGGCAAAAATATTTTCAAAATTTTTACACAATTTTTATTGCAAATGTACTTTTTAGTTATGACACTGTAGTTTTTTATGAATTTTATAGGAAAAATCCAAACCAAAATCTGTAGAAAAGTCAAAGCCAAAATCTCAAAGTATGCAAAAGATGAATTGGTTTCAACACCTCCATACGGAGCACGATAAGGAGTCGTTGAAGCAAATGGCAATTAATATNTCGTTGAAGCAAATAGCAATTAATATAAAGTAATTATATTATATTTTTTTAAAATATTGTTAATGTTTTTTTTTTCAGCTTTAAGCTGTATCATCCCGCACACAGCAGGGTAGAGGGAACCTAGTGTTAAGACACTTTCTGCAAAATTCTGGAGGCATTGCGTCTTGAGTGGCAGAACTTAACGCCGCGCTTTGCACCAGAGCGAAAAAATGGAAATATAAACGTAAATAAATATTTCACTTCCTCGAGCGGGGATCGAACCCACAACCGTATGACATACACTTTTTCTGGAAATAATGAATACAATAAAGAAGAATTCTCTCATTTGTCGCAGTCAGTCAGAGATATATTAACATAATTGGAAATGGAAATGGTCCTTCTAATATTAATTGTGAACCTTTGTAACACTTTCACGCAAAAACTGCTGAACGAATTTAGATGTAACTTTACAGTTACAAGACTTAGAATAGCATTTATATGTTATTTATATATATGCTACAATTTATATAAACATTTTGTATAATTTGGCTGCACGGCATTTGACTGTTATATAACAGTCAGCTTAAGCGGCCGAAGCCGCACTTAGATCGCTAATATTAACATATCACAATTTTAAACATAGCGTTAGAAACTTGTTTTTTTTATTACATTTAATGTATTTTTATAATAATTTTCAGTTTACATCCAGCAGTCAAAAAGTTGGGTGTTCAATTAGCGAATCATGTCGTCACCGGATCTAATGCGAGATGTATTGCATTATTAGATGCTTTGAAGAAGGTTATTATAATTTTGTCTTTTTTAATTTTTTTTCAGCTCACACTTTCCGACACATAGCAGAGCGAACCTGGGAATCGGCGGAGACTACTGTGTGCATGCGTCTCACTTGCTGCTTGCGGCAACTCTTTATAACAAACGCGATAAAATAAAAATTAAAGCTATTTCATCTTCCGGAGCGGGAATCCCACAACTATCGCGCTTACAGTCACACGCTTATGTTCTGCGTCACAGCGGCCTCATATTTATCTTAAAGTGAAAATAATTTTGAAATAAGAAAATGGAGAACGGAGTGTCTTAACACTAGGTTCCCTCTGCCTACCCTGCTGTGTGCGGGATACAGCGTGAACTTGTTTTTTTTTATTTCAGATGATACGAGATTATACATTACCAGCGCGTACAGAACTTTCCCGTGGGCTAGAGGCGGCTGTGGCCGATTGTGCCTCATTCTTGTGGGCTATGAGGCCTCCGTCTGCTGCTCAAGTTAACGCACTCAAACATTTGAGACATCATATAACGCAGCTTCCCAGTGATGTGGATGAATTTGATGTTAGTATTTTTACATACTGTAATTGTACTTAGGTTTGTCAATCTATGTACGAGTATGTATGTATAGTAGAAACTTGATTAGTCAGATTGATTGTTGTGGTCAGGTATTGGGATAATCGATAAATGTATGAGAAAAACTGGTTTAGTGCATATATCTAAACTTTAATTAATATTTGTCGTGAAATTATTAAAAGATAAATTTTTAACATACATTTATTCATGTACTTTGTAATTAAATACTTAAAAATAATAGACTTAAAAGGGGGCCATATTTTGGTAGTAGAGCCGCTGCTTCATGTGAGATATCAGATGAAGAGAGCTCTGTCTAAGCTAAGCCTGAATTGCAGTAAAAGCTCGAGATCTCCAATTTTTGCACGGAACCCTCGGTGGGCAGCCCGACTCGCGATTGTCGAGTTTTTAATATAATTGGTTGCCGTTGGTTGTTCGAATAATCGGGAATCCGTGATCGAGATTCTATTGTATCTAAACCTAGCTTTAGGCTTTAAGCCTTGACAATTTTCCTAAATCCCTACTTACTACTTTTCTAGAACCTTTAAAAATTCAAAAGTGCTTTTATAGTTTATTTGAATAAAGAATATTTTGAATTTGAATTTGAATTTACAAGCCTAGGGGGAGATGACAGGCCTCTATACATGCATATGTTATATAAGTTTTTGAAAATAACATAATTTCATATTGTCTTTAAATTTAAACCCATTTAAATACACACAGGCAAAGAAACGTCTACAAGAAGAAATCGATCGCTACATACACGAGCAAATAGAAATGGCAGGCGAGGCCATCAGTATTGCGGTACGCAAGAAGATATGCGATGGGGATAACATACTCACTTATGGATGGTATTTATTTTGAATCTAGTTTTATTTTTTCTTACAATACTTCAGAGTACGCAGAAATAATGCAGTTTTGATAACATATATATATATATTTTTAAATTAAATTATACCAGGTAGAAGTTAAAAATCTATCTCTGAAAATATTTTTATTTCTCTGCCTGGGGAACAGTGCACACACTAGGTTCACTTTGCCCCCACTTCTACATGCGGGATACAGCGTGAAGTTATAAAAAAATAACTAATATATAATTTTTTACATTTTAAAATATTATTCCACTGGAATTATTAGGAAAGAAGAATACTTTTTAGAAAACATATAAGTCAAATGGAGCCGTTTATACGTTTTCTAAAAAGTAATATATCATGATTGTCTCTTCCCCAGCTCATCCCTAGTGGAGCGTATCCTGGTATCGGCGCACGTGGCGGGCGTGCGTTTCCGCGCAGTGGTGGTGGGCGCGCGCGTGGGCGGCGGCGCCGCGGAACTGTTGCGCCGTCTACGCGCGCGCGGCGTCTGCGCCCTCTACGCGGACATCTCCGCGCTCAGTGCGCTCATGCGACATGTTGGTTTTTGTTTTTGTGTTGTCTATGGCTAAGGAGAAATTATGTAGGATGTATGTCGAATTTTAGAACTCTTTTGTTTGTTTTTTTTTACTTTGTGTTGAATGTGTGTGTAGGGTATAATGTGGTCATATAATTTACTGGACAGCGCGCTCATGTGCCGTGATTTTTTAATGTTAGATGTGGCAATATAGCGTAATAAAATATATCTTTCATGAATGTGCATAGGTATATCTAAGTGAGGACTAAAAGTGGTGTAAAGTGAGATTATCAAGTTCACACGTTGAATCACTTGAGTGCTCTTGTTTCTTATTGAGAGATTATAAAGGAAGACCTGCTGAGTTAGTTGCACAGGTTCTTCTCAGGTCTGAGGCGCTTTAGTGAAGCGTTGGCAACTTATTCAACATTCAAAAACTTATTTACATTTTTTTATATCTTGATTATTAATTCCTATCTTTTTTTTCTACAGATGAACAAAGTAATAGTTGGTTGTGCGTCCCTCCTTATCAACGGTGCGGTACTAGCTCCTGCCGGCACGTTATCAGCCGCGTTATCAGCTCGAGCCCACAACGTACCATTGTTGGTAGCGTGCGAAACCCACAAGTTTGCAGATAATGTGCAAACTGATGCTTTCGTTTATAATGAGATTGGTTTGTTTACTTTTCTTTAGCTTTTTTTTCCTTTTTTTTAGATGGTGTAGTGTTACGTTGCGTGTTATCTATTCTAACTCAAAAATTATAGAAACAAATGTAGATGTAATATAATTACAAAGAGCCTGAAATATCATTATTTAAATTTATATATCCATTTCTTCGCTCTGGTATCGAGGCTAAGCGCGGCGTGAGTTCCGCTAGTCAACACGTAATGCCTCCAGAATTAGGCGAAAACTGGGGAAAGGAGTTTCTTAGCACTAGGTTCTGCCTGCCTACCTTACTGTGTGCGGGATACAGCGTGAAGCTGTTTTATTTATTTTCATAATATAAAAAAAATATTTCAGGTGATCCAGACGACTTGATAGACAAAACAGATGACAACTCGCCTCTAAAGGACTGGAAATCGAACCCCAACTTATCATTACTTAATTTAACTTACGATGTAACACCGCCTTCCTTGGTAACGGCCGTTGTTACTGAACTGGCAGTCTTGCCTTGTACCAGCGCGCCTGTAGTGGTGCGATACAAAATGTCCGAATATGCACTATAAAACTTTGGATTTAAATAAATACATTGAATTTAATAGCATTTTGTACAATTATTTAGAATAGAATATACTTTATTGCACACATAAAAGAAATATATAGACAAAACAACAAATAAAAATAAAAGAAAAACACGTATGCAAAGGCGGTCTTATTGCTTTAAGCAATCCCTACCAGACAACCTTTGAAACATTACGAATGAATTGAAATAAGGAGAAGGGGGACAACGTCTCAGTGCAANAAGCGAAGCTGCGCGCGTCTGCTAGTTGAATAATATACCTAAAGGTAGCGAGAAGCACTTGAAAACTGTTTTAATAAATTTTGTATTTTTATGTTTTATAAAAATGTAGAGGCCGTCGTGGCGCAGCGGCACAATGGTGTGACTAAATTATATTTCGATTTCTTCGCTCTGGTGTCAAGGCAAAGCGTGGCGTTGAGTTCCACCACTCAACACGTAATGTCCCCAGAATTCGGCGGAAAGTGGAGGGCGGAGTGTCTTAACAGTAGGCTCCCTCTGTCTACCTTGTTGTGTGCGGAATACAGATTGAATCTGATAAAAAAAATCTATGTTTAAATAAAAAACAATACTTTAAAATTGATATTATATTATATAAAAACAGTTTGCATTTCAAAGTTACTATTGAACCAAATGTACACTTAGTGCCAGTCGTTGTAAATGAGCTAACGATATTTCCTTTAATAATATTGTATGGACTATCGGAATATTCATTAATAATCCGAAATTAATGTTTTAATTAACTTCAAAGTAAATTACTGTTGTTTGAATATTTACAATTCTGTGCAACGTCTGCAATCGTTCTGGTTATTTAAAATATATTTATTGTTCATGGTTGTGACTTGGGAGTTCAGCACAATGAGAGAAATGAATCTCTTGGCACTAGGTTTTCATTGTAGGCTTATCTGGGTTAACAAAGAATATATAACAATTTAAATATTCTTTATATTCTATAGATTACTACATGTAGTTACATTTTATTGTATTAATTTTACTCACAATGCTCACTAAAGTTTTTTTATTTATACTTTTGTTGATTTTAATTAAATTATAAGAATGTATTTTTTTTTAATTTACTTAATTTAATAATAATATTGTATTAAAATATACGTACATATTTATATATATGCCTGCTACTTCACGTGCTTGGAAAAGTAAATGATAATATAGGTAGGTACATTTTTATTTATAAACCTACCTATGTTTCTGAGAACCTATTTATGTTTCTGAGATTAGGGTGCATTAACGCACAGATAGAGACAAAAAAATGTTTTGAATCCTTTGATAAATGCTCTTAATAATAGTTTTTGTCATATGTCTTCCAAGTACCGGCAGTAATCAGTTAAATGTTTATTATATAAAAGTTCTAAGGTATATGGATATTGTATACTAGCAAACACCAATCACTAGCTTCACCTGTATCGCACACGCAGCAGGGTAGGTAGAAGGAACCTGGGATACTCGTGTTATGATACTCCATTTCCCACTTTACACCGAATTCTGGAGGCATTGCATGTTGAATGGCGGAATTCAGCACCATGCTTAATGCACGCACTGCAGTTAATTTAATCAAAACACAGATGTACATTTTTATGAAGTTGATGGTAATTTGTCAATTTCATGGTGAATAGTTTGTCAAGAAAAATGTAAACGAATGGCTCAAAAGAGGAGATTTATGGGATAACTGATAAAGAATCATGTTCCTCCTGTAATTTTTCTCTTTTGACATGTCTTTTATACAAATGTTTTTATTAAAAATCCTTTGATTTACTTTTAAGTGAAAAATGAAGGCATTAAAAAACCAAGCAATATATATATTTTATTATTTATTCTCAACATAATTTAAGACACAATATGTGCATATCCCATACTTTATTGCAACTGCTCATACTTAAATAAAAACTTAATTTTTTTATGTTAAAAACTTTTTAAAATTACAATACAGTAGGGACTAATATATATTACTCTTTGTGGTGTTCTGGCTTATGGATAGAGAAGTCTAATCGTACATAAACAATAACACACAAAAATAACATGTATAAGAAACCTACAACCAACAAAGGTTCTTGCAACATCAAAAGACGAGGGAATGTGTAACGAATTTGGAAATCTTGAATATGATTCTCCACAACATTTCTTTTGGTAAAAGATATTACAGGACGGCCTTTAGTATCTAAATAAGTGTAATGGAGATTGTCAGGCAGCCTTGTCACTGCAAATGGGAAATTTACTTTGATGTTTGTTGATCCTTCAGGCAAGATAATTTTTGTGACTAGTTCGTCAACTTGCATATCATCGAATACATGATCAATTGCTCTCATTTTAAGTAAATATTCATTGCCTGAGTGGTACAAGTATTCATAACTTGGAACATTATATCCTAGAGTGTAATGTGATCTCCAGCCTCCAAACAATGGGTAGCGAGGTCTTAAGTCTAATTCAACTAAGTCTTTCTTCACTCTCATGTTTGATGTTGAGATATTGCCATTGCTGTCACGGTAGTACACATCAGAGGCAGACGCTGGTAGCAGTGTCTTGTAGTTGCGTACACTGGCAGGTCCACTGTGGTGATCTTGTTGATAATCATATCTTGAAAATGGTCCCTTTAACTTGGCACCAGTATGCTCAACTTCAATTACCTCCTCAATGGCTATATTACCCCAGTGGGAAACTTCAATAAGACGTTCTAAGCGTGTCACAGTTAAGAAAGGAGAGTTATTCTTATAGTGAATATTTAATTCTTTCTCTGTGAATGGAGCAATGTTGGGATATGGTCCATATAAAATAGATACATCTGGCTGTGAAAATGGTTTCACTTTCGTGTACGATTCAATGGATTTTGTGTTAAGAAGAACATTTGTTCTTTGTGACAAAACCTCGTATGGAGAAAAGAAGTATAAGTTACCAATGTATTTGACTAGTTGATCTTCTTGCTGGGTAATAGCTGTTGGATACGGCAACAACGCTTTGGTGTAGACTGAATCGACAGTAAACATTGCTGTAGCGGCGGCATTGATGCTGTCCTTTAGTTCAACACGCCAAAATTTAACTTTGTCATAACCTTTCACAGAGGTCTCCACTAAGTGAAGATCTTTATTGTTGATGTCTTTAGCCACCAAATAGGCTAAATTACTTTTAGCTGCATCTTCAATAGCTAAAAGGAAATTCTTCACCGGCACTTTTCCAGTGTTTTCCAACGTAAGTTTAGATGAAATTTTTACGAGTTGCGATGAAAGGTCAATGGACCTTTCTACATTTTTTATTCTTATACTACTTGAAACGGTGTCAACATTTACACCATAACACTGTATGGCGATATATAACACAAATAATAAGCAAAACTTTATTTTAGCCATCGCCGGTAGAATCACTTTGACATTTGACAACGAAACGAAGTGTAACGCACTCAGCGGAAGTACACGCCAGCATTAAGCCACAGATTAATTGATATTCTATATAAAACAGGAAATAGCGATCAGATACATCATTAAATTATCATCCTAGAAATTAAGTTTGATTATTGTTCTTTAAAAGGGTGACATTTTTATTGGTTTTTATATAATGCTCTATATGTTATTATTGTTCAATTTTTTATATAATGCTCTATATGTTATTATTGTTCAATTTAAGTTATTAAATATGATGCACACATATATAGCTTCAATATATTATAAATAAACCTTATTAGTAGAATTAAAGTATAAAATTGAACAATATTATTATAATAATAAGAAATGTATACATTACATTTCTTATTATTATAATAATATTATGTACAGTACGGTATCTTATAGCATACCGTACTGTACATAAATAAGGTATAAATAATTAACAATGTAAAAATTATAAATTACCATGGCAGCACTGGCATTAAAATCATAAAATGTCATAACTCATAGCTGCATTAATGCATTTGTTAATTGTTTTACTTTTTTCACTAAGTTGGGACGAAACGGAAGATACTATTTTTCTACCTGCGAATTGTGAAATGTGATTATACCCAGTGCTTAAACGCATTTTATTATAACGTGCTATTTAAATTAATATATTATTATAAAAGCAAAGGAACATATAAAACTATCAAAATGCTTAAATTATTTGTTCGTCTAAGCATTATATTACTGGGTATGTAATTTCATTGTTTTAAAACAAATTAGTTTCATAACAGTAAGTGACTAATATTTTTTTATTTCAGTTATAAACATGGCTATTAATTCATGTGAGGCATTTGGAAACCGAGGATATAACACGAAACAAAGAAAAGGATATAAGGAAAGTTCTAAAACTAATCCTGTCGGCACTCCCCCGGCTTTACCAAATCCTGGATCTTCCAGAAGAGGCCTCGGGATCTCGGCTTGGGGTATTATAACTGTTATTATATCACTCATATTAGCAGTTGCAGGCTTATACTATTTTTCTATTTGCTACCCAATAATTTGCCAGAAAAACAAAAAATATGACATGATAGGCTTGACCTCTGTAGCTTAAAATACTCATTTTTTATATTTTTTTGAATATCAAATGCATATCTGATACAATACAGGTGAGATAAAGTAAGCCAGTTAATCTTTATAATGGCTTACATTGAATGTGTAGAGATATTAATGGTTGTATCTTCTTGTTTCAATTCCTATATAAACATTTTTTATCAAATGTGGATTAAATTTAATATTTGAAAGACTGGTGTGGACCAATTTTTATACTTTATATAATATTATTTCTTAGAATATTAAGAATTTTATAAATTTGATAACTTAAAATATAGATCAGCAGGTGCCATAAAGCATATAGTTTCAGTCCTTATTATTTACCTTATTTTTTGCATTAAAAGGGTACTGGAATTTTTTTATTGCATAAAAATTTGCGGACACTTTTAAACCTATAATATTATAATGGTAACCATTTTCAATTTTAAATGTTTAATTTATTTTAATTATCAATATTTTAAAAAAAATGAATTTTGTATGTACTTATATATATAAGTAAAACCAGTGATTATTTAAATTGTAGTTTTTTTATATAATTTGTCTTAATATAATTTCTTAGTTCATAAAATTTAACAATAAATATTTTATTAAGTTTAAGATATTGTATTTTATGACAGGAAGTTCTGAAATTGGTGCCTTTTATAATAAATATAACATTAAAAGAATAATTGTATCTTTAGAATCCAAACAAGAATAAGTAATTTATCCATCAATTTGTAAAATGTACAATAGTCCTAGATAATATATTTTATAGGATCACCCAAAAACATTTTCATTCAAAATGTTTAATTTTCANTTTTAAAAAAATGACTTGTATGTACTTATATATATAAGTAAAACCAGTGATTATTTAAATTGTAGTTTTTTATATAATTTGTCTTAATATAATTTCTTAGTTCATAAAATTTAACAATAAATATTTTATTAAGTTTAAGATATTGTATTTTATGACAGGAAGTTCTGAAATTGGTGCCTTTTATAATAAATATAAAATTAAAAGAATAATTGTATCTTGAGAAACCAAACAAGGAATAAGTAATTTATACTTACCATCATTTTGTAAAATGTACAATAGTCTTAGATAATATATTTTATAGGATCGCCCAAAAACATTTTCATTCAAAATGTTTAATTTTCATAGTATATTAGAATTTTAAGGGAACATTGGTTGAAAAAAAAAATATTAGAAAAAAACCATATCCTACAAATATCATGAATTAAAATTTTACTTATGATTTAAAACTAAAGACAAATTATATGTTTTTATTTTTCTGTTTCACTTTATATACTCAGTTTCTTGTCTCGAATATTGTAATAATTGGTTAATTACAACAAAGACAGAAAAAAAATATGGGTATTTAGTAATAAGATGTATGAGTCTGAAAGGAATGGAATAAATTAGATTAGACACATTTTGTTTTAAGTCAGTTTCTATACTAACAACAACAAATCAGAATTTATAACTTATTTTATATATTTTATTAACAAATATGTCAATTATACTATAAAATCCTTTACTAAAGGCCCAGTATTATTATAAGAAATGAATTACTTAATGTGTATATTTTGATAAATGCTTTTTATAATATTAAATTGAGAAACATACTGGTATGTCAGTATTGTTAATTTGCTTGCCTTACTTTGAAATAAGGTGATTTATTTAATATTACCTCAAGTTTTTAAATGTATTATGTAAGATGACTTCACAAATATACTTAACAGAATGCTCAATTATAAACATTTTTAAAAAAATGATGGTCTTTTATTTCTCTTATTTAAGAAAGAAAGTTTTATTTTAGTTATTTGTAATTGAAATAATTTTACTATTTTTGTTTATTTTTGGCACAATTATCTTATAATTAACGTATCAAATCATACTTAAATAGATTGTGGGTCATTCATATTCAGAATAAATATATATAACTTAATACAGTACAGTAATTGAATCTCACTTTCGGTCTTCCTCTACAAAGGCTGGAATCACTAAATGTGGCCCTTTACTATTTGTGAAATAGTAACAAATATTGATAAAATATATTTTTTTAAAGAAAAATGTATTAGGTATTGTAACTGTGAACTTGTGTACTAAAAAAACAAAATATATTATTAGAAATTTATTTATCTTAAAAATGTCAGTGACTACAATAAATGCCTCAAAATATTATTATTATTATGGAAGATATGCGGCAAACTATATTTTCTATAATTACAATATCCAAAATATGTAACTGTTAACTAAACTATTCATACATAATGGATATATAATAAAATATAACACAAAATGGATTATTCCGACTGACAAATTATTACTAAAAACACTAAAAAAGCTATTTTTTATTTTAAAACCAGTCTTTAACAAACAAAATATTTATTGAACATAAAAAAAAGTATAACTAATTGTTGATGATTTTAAAATATAAATTATCTTAATGTATGGCAATAAAAATATGTACACATTTCATATTTTAATTCAGAAACATTAATAAGTAACAATTCATTTTTAAATAAGTACAAATCTCTATTTATTCTTGTAAGTTCAATGACAATTAAATGGTATTTAACGTTCTTGAGTATAACTGTAAAGTGTAAGGAAAACTATTGATAAGCTATGTGATAGTTTTGGATATGCACAGTTGAGATATTGAGTAAAAATATATATAGGCATCACAAAAAATATCTAAATACATTAAAAAAGATCTACCAATTACAAAATACATTAAAACCCACATCATACATAGCATTGCGACCTTAGACAGCTTTTTCAATGGAAAAAAAGTTTCATAACACTTTCACATCACTAGTTTAGAGTTCATCTTTCTCTAAGTCTACGTCAGAGAGGTCAATGTCTTCTTCTTGGGGCAGTTCACCATCTTTGCCATCCCAGGGCTCGGTCGATAGTATCTTGGGCATTTCTGCTCCTCGTACGGGCGCCGTTTGTCCGCGACCGAAGGAAAGGTCTCTGTAAAAGTTTAATATGAATTAATATATGTTATTTTTCAGCTTTATGAATATTCAAATAACACGGTGATTGTATTATGATTTTATAATAATAAATTAAAATGCACTGTTTTAGAATTTAAAAAATACATTTTTAGAAAGTAGTAAATGAATAAAAATGATAATTTTAGAAAGTATGTGAAAGTGGAAGGTAGCCAAATTTATGTTTAGTCCAAAAGTTGAGTATGATATTTATATTAAATACACAATATAATAATTTACATGTTAATTATGGGTCTGTTGTGGTACCAGTTGTGGTAAAATCTTTCGTTTTACATACAGAGAATACCTTCATAATAAAAAAATATTCTTTAATATAACATTCTTTAAAATGAATATTCCTGTGTTTCATATCTTACAACAATTATGCTACTAAGTACTTTTGTTATTTAAAGTGTTGCATTTTATCTCAGATAAAATGTTTTCACACATTCATGTTTTGGTACATACAAAAAAGAAAATATGTTACAAATACAATATTTTTTCTTGATATATAATGCATTATATTTTTTATTTTTCTCAATAAAATTACCATAACGGGAACAGAGTGTGTTACACTAGGTTCCCTTCGCCTACCGCTACGTGCAGGATAAAAGGTAAAATAAATTAAAAGCCGTCGTGGCGTGGTGGCACAGCGACCGATTGTAAACACGACGTTTGGGTTGTATTCCAACTTGACGGTAAAAGTCATTTTTGTTTACTCGCTCTGGTAACAAAGCGTGGCATTCAGTTCTGCTAATAAACACGCAATGTGTTAAAACTTGGGCGAGGTACCCTACGTCTACCTAATTTAAGAAATAAATACCAAATGAAATTTCACCTATTTTACTACAAAATAAAAAAAAGGTTAAACTAACCTCAAAAATTCATTAATTCCGCTCTCAGAGAAAGAGCCTCTAAGCGTCGAGAACTTCAATTTCTTAGCGTTAACGACCGCCATCGCGGGGTAACCGAACCCGCCCAGTTCCAGCGACTCTTCTAAAGAGGGCTGAGCGCCGGCCTCTGACCAAATCCATCTATAATGAAAACAAATTAATTATAATAACAAAATAATACTTATATAATAAAAAAAATATATAATATACATATATCTTTACTTCACTGTTATTTTAATTTCCCTGATCTGAATATTCGGCGTCGAGTTACGCCCCGCAGCACATCACATTATATTTAAAAATTTTATTTTAAATAAAATTCTATTGTAAATAAAAAACCGCTACAGTATGACCGTAAAACCGCGACGGTTGTGGGTTTGATTTCCACTAAGGATAATTAATTATGATTTTAGAACGGAGTTTCACAGAACTACGGCCCTGCCTATCCTCTTATATGCGGGTTACAGCGTGAAGTTAAAAAATAAGAGATTATAAAGAATTTAAAATTTGTATATGAAACTACTTACCCCCACATCTTGGCCTTATATTTCTCTCCTAAACGGGCTAAAACCGCTATATAACCATTACGGCACGCCGCATCGCAGTCCAATATGTGAGGCAAAATGGACACTACGCATAGAGGTTTGTCACTACACGCTTTCATCGTTTCTTCATTCACTACCTGCAAAGTAAAGAGAATAAAATTACTTGTTTTTTAAATAAAAGGTATTTTAAACGGATTAATCTAAATTTTATATGAGCTGTTTATATCACCATTCATTAATTTGTATCTTTTTTTTTCTTTTATTAATTTATTTTAAGTGAATTATTTTCTCAAAATTTACAACCAATAAGGGACCGATCCAAAAGTTCCGTTACTCCTGTCGATGTTTTTAAAAAGATTGTGAAAAAGAAAGGTGAAGAAGGCAAATTCGTTTTTAGACTACAATTTGAGTGTGAAATTTATATTTAATGTCTGAGTTTACATGATGGTGTTTTTAGTATAATTCTGAATTGTTGAAAGACAAACAGTCCGTCCGAAGTTGATCGTTGATCTACGTTGATCTACGTTGATCTTATTACACGAGGATTTCCAAGAGGAGCTTCGAGTCCCGCTAAGTTAAAATATTATAAATGTGAACGTTAGAGAGGACAGATGGATTTTTTTCACTTTCACGCAAAAACTATTGAATATACATAGATGAAACTTAAGAGCAATATAGTATAAGATAATATAATAACACATAAGCCTACAATGTACATACATTGCTTACAAAATGCTTACATAGCATTTTGTATAATTTGGCTATAATATAAAAAAAGCTTAACATAGCTTCGACGTTTATGACACTTTAAAATATTAAAAAAAAGAAACCTGTATGATTTCCGGAGCCGGTACATTCTCAGCCACTTTATCCAGGGCCCAGTTGACGATATCGCTGGAAGTCCTTCCTCCATTGTAATCTTCCACCGAGTCGCTGGTCTTCTTGCCGGCGGGGAACATTTTGATAGTGGGGTAACCTTGCACTTGGTAGCGAGACGCCATTACATTGTGTACAGTCGCGTCTACGGCGCCGAGTTTTACCTGAAAATTCATAAATATTAAGTAAAAATTACCTTTTATAATTTATTATAATATATTTTTTGTTTTTATGGTCACGCTGTACCCCGCTATAGCAAAGTATGCAGAGGGAAAGGCGATCCAATTTACGACCTCGGGCCTAGTGGGGTTTCATAGGGCGCTACACGAGTTAGAGCTGCCCCAATATGTATGTACATATATGTGTTTATTAAGTTTTTTTTATACAAAAAAAAACCTAGGCATTTTATCGTAAAAACTGATAGTAACTACCAAATAATTATTATGTAAAAATACTTTACTAACATATACCATATTAAATTGCAAAACTCATTTATTCAGGCAAAAAATAATTGCGCGCCTAGATGGCGTTCCAATTAGAATGCAAAAAAGCAATAAGTAATTTTTTATAATTTAGAATTAACATTAAAAAAATCTGTATATACAAAACTACTTTTATATATATTTTTTATTATTTTTCAATTTAAACAAGAGGGCCAAGATTAACGTCATATCGTTTTATTTCAAATACATAGTACAAACATATAAATACACATTGTATTACTTTAAAGTCATAATATATGTTTTATGGTCCAAACAATAGAAATTGCACCGATAATACGTGAATACTTGAAAGTCTACTGAAATGCTTGTACCAACTTGTTTAACATATTTAGTGAAAATAAAGTTTTTGTAAGTAAAATCATTCTTAGTATAGTTTAGTAGGAACTACTGTTTATGTTCACGCATGTCTCGACAGACGTACACAACATGCATGAAGATAAAAAATATATATTTATCAATCATGCTTTTCATATTAAGATTATCAGTTATTCATTTTAATTAATAAAATTGACGTCATTTTGACGCACTGACACAGCAAGTGGATTGTAAACTTAAAGGTTGTGAGTTCTATTCCCACTCGAAGGAATAAATAATTTGATATTTGCATTTTCTCGCTCTGGTAAGAAGTTCCGCAACTCGACACGTAATATAAAAAGAGTTATAGTATTTTCTTAAGTCGAGATCGAACTCATAACAGTCGCTGACACTTTTCAACTACGCCACAATGACATTCAAATATTATTTTCAAAAAAAATATTTAATTATAAAGAAGACATTATCACTTATAACATACCTTTGGAAAAAAACAAACTACATATTTTTATTATATATTCACAACACATATAAACATTTGTGTTATAAATACATATAAATCTAATACTTACTTTGCCCTTAAGCTCAGTGGCAGCCTTAGCCCAATGCGGTTCGAGATTCTTGCAGTGACCGCACCACGGCGCGAAGAACTCGACCAACCACAGGTCCTCGCTGTCCAGAACCAGTTCCTTGAAGTTGCTGTCCGTTAGCTCGATCACGTCGGACTAAAATAAAATAAACGTTTTTTTTAATATCAATTGACGATGACTGAAGCTTTTAGTATAAAACAATATTCATTTTTAAAGAAGTACGCTTTATAATTTAAACTTCTATCTTTTAATCAATACGGAATTTAATGCAGTTTTTACTAATGGACAGAGTGATTTTAGGGGAAAGTTTTTATATATAATACATGTATATTATAATAGAGCTAAGATGTAATATGATAGCGTATTCGCTAAAACGAAATAGCCGTAGTGCCGGTCAAAATTAAGAATGGATCAGTAGTATAAGTATTTACATGTAAGCATATGAACATATTTTCATAATATGTGAAAAAACGAAGTAGGTACTTTAACTTTACCAAAATCATTTGAAACATAAAATGGGTTGAAGCAATATTTTTGCTCAATTTCTTAAAAGTATAGTTATTATTCAATTGTCTCCGATTTGATTTCTCCAAAAGGATAACCCTGACACTGTCAAGGCTTGAAGATAAAAAAAACTAGTCTTCTAATACATGTCCAAGTATAAAAAATATTATTCTCGAAATATTATAATTATTCTCGATCTTATATATAAAGCAAACATTATTCATAATAACTAACAGTCAAAATTGGCGCCACCAAATACGGTTAAATAGAAAATAAAGCATACAGTTAAACTAAAAGGTCACACTGACGTGTCTATTTTGTATGAAAACTGTGACGAAAGAGATTGGACGCGTAGGAGGTATTGTGGGCGACATTGCCTACGAACTTTAATTCGTAATATTTGTTATTGCACGTTTTTTTCTCGAAGCTTCTATAGCACATGGTTTGAATTATTTTAACACAGCGGGATTCGAACCCGCTCCTCTTGGAAACCGTCAAAGAAGCGCGGGTTCAAATTTACGTTTTCTAAAAAGTATGGTTGGGTAATTTAAAATAATTAAATCGATTTCAAGTACCTCTCCACAGCCTAGATACCCTCTAAAAATATTACTTAAGCTACCTTCTTTTTTGAAGTGAGTGAAGAGTGAATATTACTATAACTTTATGTCTTTGGACTATTTAAGAAGTAACAAAAGATTGTGACTAAGTTGGCAAGAAGCTTTGTATAAGCTATTTTGTTTTGATACTAAATAAAGCTTTGTTGTTTTTAAAGACAAGGTGTTTGTTTAGAACAAAGTGTATAAACTTTTCCAAAAATAGCTTCTTACCATATTCAAACGATGTAAACAAATTGTAATACATATATGTTTTGGTTTAATAATGTCAATACCTCAAAATTGTAATGAGAAAACACCTGACTGTAAATGCAATGGTTGTGAATTCGATTCCCACTCAGAGGAATGATTATTATAAATATAAAATAAATAAAAATCAGCTTAAAGGGGACCTCGTGTTAAGACACCCTATTCCCCACTTTCTGTCGAATTCTGGAGGCTTTGCATGTTGAGTGGCAGAACTCAACGTCGCGCTTCGCCTCGACACCAGAGTGAAGAAATGGAAATATAAATTTAAATAAATATTTCATTTCCTCGAGTGCGGATCGAATTTCTGTGGTAGACAAAGTACAACCTCTCAGAAATTGTACGAAAAGTGCGGAAAGGGCTATGCAGAAAGCTATAAAAATGTTTTTTTTTTTAACAAAATTTATAATAACTTAGTAAGGAATGCAGCATGTACATATTTTAGATAACATGTCATCACTCCCTATAAGCAAACAAAAGATAAACTAACAATAGATGGTCTTTTCCTAGTACATAATGTAGGGTAAACACATTTAGTAAACTCTTAATAAGAATGAAATTTATAACTAAAACTTTATTAATATCTCTACAATTTAAAAATAAATTTCATAATTATAAAGTATATAAAAAGTAAGAAAACTTTATTAGCTAAGAATCTGTTATATTTATTTTGGTATATTGATGTCATTATATTATTTAGTAGTTGAACATATTCACAGACAATATATTTTTTTTAGTTTTATACTGATTTGTCTCGATACCAGAGCAAAGAAATGAAAATATGAAAAATGGAAATATAAATAAATATTTCATATATTAATGTTACTTGATTTTACTTAAATATCCTATAGGATACAGTATACTGTACCGACCATACAGTATATTGTATGGTCAACTAGTTGTGGATGCTTAAATTAGCAGTAAAAGGTTGACAACTTGATTTTAGGATTTTTTCTTACTATTTTCTTCCCAAGTAAAGATTGCATAAAAGTTCATTAAGCCTAACTTCTGGACAGCCACAACTCATCTTTCATACTTTGATTAACTTTTTTTATTTTAAAAATAAATTATATATGACAATCTAAAAATTGTTTATTGTTGTTTCATCAATTTTAATTTTGATATATTAGAGTGCACAACTTTTGGTTTAACATTGTACAATTCCCCATGAAACAATTTAGCTTGTAAAGCATTAAATCTTATTCTCTTTAAAGATAAAGTTATGTGAGGCTCATCAATTTGCTTCCTTATATTAGTATCCCTTGATTGATTTTTCATTCTCCATGTTATGAAATGCCCATACATTTTATTCTAATAAATAAATATATATCTGTATTGTCAATTAATTTTAAATTCAATTACATTTCAATGTCATTTATTTCTGCTTATGTAAATTAGTTTCGATAAAATTGTTTTAAATATTTTGTCTTTTTAATATTACATACTTTTGAACCCATATTATAATTATTGAGAATCTTACTTAGGTTTTGATAAATAAAATTTACCTTTCCAGAAGATCCAGATGACTTCTTTCCAAGATTCTCATATGCTTTTTCTTTGGCTGCTTTAAGTGCGGCATCAACAAATGACTCAGCTGTTCTTTGGCCTTGATAAGGAGAGTGTTTACTGCCAATGAATATTTTTATAGTAGGGAATCCAGATACTCCATATTTCTGACCAAGTTCTTTATACTGGTCAGCATCTACTGCTCCTACTTTGGCGATGCCCTGTAAGAATAATTGAATTAAAAAACAATGTAATTATTAAATTTCTAACTAGAGGTAAGTATTGTAGTAATTGCACAATAACAAGCTACGGGAAACTTTCCGCCCACACAAAAAAAGGTTGTAGCTTTTATTTTATAAGTGGCCTAAAAAATTAAGTAAATAATTGAAAGAACTCCTTTTTATAATGTAGTAATTAAAAAGTTTCTTACCTTAAGAGCGCGAGCAGCTTTCTTATATTCTGGAACAAGATTCTTACAGTGCCCGCACCAAGGGGCAAAGAACTCTACGATCCATACTTCGTCGGAATTTGAAACTAATTTATCAAAATTATTTGGTGTCAATTGAACAACATCAGACGACGAGTCGTAAAGGGCATACGTGCCCGATACTAATAAAATAACGCCTAAAACAAATAAAAATATAATATTAAAAAACACCGGCATAAGTACACCGAGTGAAATTTCACGCGCGTTTTATATATTTTCAAACTTACCTAATAAGCGTGAACTCAGCATTTTAAAACAAACAATAGAGTCTTATAATTAAACTGTATATCTAAATGGTAAATATCAGATCTTTCACGTTTAATCTTCTCGAAAACTTCACGAACAATGAAGTAAAATAAGAAACAAACACGTCAATCTTTTGCCAAAATATCATGGACAAGATAACGCTATTGTCAATGGATTTCGTGGATTTTCTTTATTGGCTGGTTTAAGTTTGCCGCTATTGACTTTAAATGTTACTTTACAGTGTTATTTTTTATTATCTACTTTAAATTTAGTATTATTATGTTTTTTAAAGAAAATAATTAAATACATCATATATTTTTAAGCATCATGATTTTCGTAATACATATGGAAACCATTTTATACCACGATATTTAAAATAAGTAAGTAAAATATATAAAATTTTAGAACATAGTATGCCAAATTTATTTATTTTTGAATTTTAATAGTCGTGGATAGAATTGTGTATGGTACAGCAATTAATAATGTAGCGGTCGTCTACTCTAAAACTGTATTTTAGAACAAAAATAAGTATATTACATTGCAATACATCCAGATTGTCAGTTGTTGTCACTCACTAAATGTCACAGCAAAAAATATATAATATTCTTTATTGCACTAAAAAAAGATACATAATAAACAATATATAGACATTTCGTGTACAAAGATGGACTTATCTCTATAGTCTATAAGAGATCTCTTCCAGTCAACCAGTGGAAGTGGATGAGTGAGTAGCGATCCAAACAAAGTACAATTTAAGAAATTAAAAATTATATACATAAATACATACATATACACAAATACATATAATATATAGATATAAAAAATATATATATATACACTATATAATATATATATTAGAGATGAAAATGCGGTAATAAAATTTAAAAATTGTTCAAGATCTACTGGCTTAGGGAAGCAAGAAAATATTTTTTTAATTTGGATTTAAAGGAGATTATGGATGGGCTTCTCTGGATGGATTTTGGGAGTTGGTTCCATAAGGATGCGGCATGGACTGAGAAGGATTTTTGCAGGAATTTGGTGTTACTCTTCGGAATGTCAAGCATCGGTATGACACAAGACCTCCTAGAGCGTGTAGGAGTGGGAAGTACGGTAAAGCGGGAGCGTAGATAAGAAGGGAAATGTTGATAGTTAAGGATTGTAAACAGAAGTGAGAGGATGTGCATATCTCGGCGAAGTCGGATAGGGAGCCAATTAAGCTGAGCTCGAAATTGGGAAACGTGATCATATTTACGTAGACCAAACACAAAGCGTATAGTGAGGTTTTGAAGTCGCTCTAGCTTGTTAAGTAGCTCCTCCGTCACATCTAAATAGCAGACGTCAGCGTAGTCAAGAATTGGCAAGAGAAGAGATTGCGCTAGCATAATTTTGGTTTTATGAGGGAGGAAATATTGGAGACGCTTAAGAGAATGGAAAGAGAAATGTATGCGTTTGCTGATGTCATTAATATGCGACGCCCAGGACATATTACTGTCAAAAGTTAGACCTAAGTTTTTAATTTTATTACAGTATTTAACTTCAACACC